>CM060339.1:14180203-14190203 GCA_030674155.1 Stramonita haemastoma
CCCTGTGGGACTCCACATTCAAGTTTGACAGGTTTTGATGGAATTTGTTCACAATAATAACTGTCTGGAATCAGTCTGTAAGGTATGACCGAAACCACGTGAGGGCTGCGCATTTAATGCCAAATAAAATTAATGTTGAAGTCGGGAGAGAAGAACTGGGTGATCTATAGTTCCTAGCGTCAAAGGCTGCGGACAAGTCTAGTCAGAAACGTGAGAAGGGAGAGTTTCCTGTTTAACAAGCAAGCAGAAGCAAATGGCGCGATGGCGTTTTCAATAATTATTTACTCTGGTTTTCACTTCCTTGTTAGCTCTCCTTGCCAGTTCAACACAAAAGGAAACCTTTCTTTTCCCATGGGAAGTCTCTCTCACTGCCGATTCATCGTACCTAGCTAGGGACAGAAAATGCCTTCCGTCCGGTATGATTTCAGCCTGTTAACAAATATTAAAGCCAGCCATTGTGTCTACAAGGAAATCCCATGAGTTGCCCGACAACATTCTCAAAAACTTGTTGTTGTCTGCTTCTTTTTTCCGGTTGAAAAGAAGTGTTCGAAAGTCCACTCCCTTCTTGACAAATTGTCGGTTCTGTGTTGATTTTCCTGCATGGTGTGTAGCCTATCATCACCACCCTGCGCCATTACAATACAGGGATCAGGACCAGGGTGTCATCCATACTAGAATTCTTTCCTCTTCTCTTCAATTTCAAGCACAATATTTTTTTTTATTCAAACAAGCTTTGAAGAGGAGAAGCGCAGATTCAGCCAGCCACTGTTAGACCTCACTTGACCTCAAGTACCCTCTGTTACAAATGTCTCCACAAAACTGCACCCTCCTACCTCTGTGAATGTCGGACGGATAGCCTAGTGGTCAGAACATGGCGCTCGCAATTTGACGACCCGGGTTCGAGTCCGGTCGAGGAGATTTTTCTGGAGTTAACATCAGTGCTGACTCCACTCTCCCCAAAAGTCCTTCGGATGAGACTTTAAACCGAGGCCCCGTGTGCGAACGCACGCAGAACATCTTGCACACACGTTAAATCCTGTTCCGCTTTTCGTAAGAGTAGGCCATCGTGTGCCGGTGGGAACAGATGACAATATTTACAAAAACTGCATACACACGGGGACCGGATGAAAAAAAGCACATGATTGCTTATTCTGTTATCCTCGATATAAAAGAATAATAAATAAATAAATAAATAAATAAAATAGATAAATGTCTTCACTTGTACACACCTTCTCGCTCCCTCCGCTCGGCCGCAGATACTTTGTCCTTAAGACTACCTAGATTCAACCTATCTACCGTTGGCCGCCGCTCTTTCTCTGTTTTTGGTCCGTTGATCTGGAACGACCTCCCTCTCTCCCTCCGGCAAAAGCCTACTTATGACACTTAAATCCAACCTAAAGACACACCTATTTCAAACCTAAGTTTTTTGTCCCTTTTCCATCTCTTAGATCTTTATTTCCCTGCCTTCAACAGCTACCTGCCGAAGTGTATATAACCTTTATGCGCGCGCGCGCGTGTGTGTGGTGTGGGTTTGTGTGCGTGCGTGCGTGCGTGCGTGTGTGTACATTCGAATTTGCTAAAAACTATGAATTGTTATTGATTGTGTGTTGTATATAATAGGTCGAATGCAAGCGCTTTGATTTGTTTTTACAAGATATAGCGCTATATAAATTCATGTCTTATTATCATTATTATTGACTATCATGTGCTCTGAAGTAGGAAGGTGGCAGGATGGTTAAGACGTTTGCCTGCCAACAAGTAAACCGTGAGGTTCTGGGTTCAATTCCCAGTCCTGCCCTTTCTTCCCAGTTTGACGATAAAATCGAAGTGAATGTCAAAGTCATTCGGATGAAACTATAAACTGAGGCCCCGTGTGCGAACGCACGCAGGACATCTTGTGCACATGTTAAAACCTTTGGAAGAGCAGGCCATTGTGTGCCGGTAGGGGCGGATGACAACAAAAAAAAAAGAAGCCCAATATGCACACAGGTGTCGGTGTTTAAACACCATCCCTGAGGAAAAAACAGAAGTCGGAGTTCCAGGGCGGCTCGGGGCTGTATATGGCAATGATCTGGCGGCTCCTGCGACGGCACGGAACCATTTGTATCACAATTTGCCTTTTCAATGGAAAGCGACGTGGAGAGGGGGGGGGGGGGGCGTCTGCTGCGTGGGTAACAGCTTGCCCTCCATACTTACTTACCCAGGCTTTGTGCTCTAGAGCCTAGAGCGCAACTCCATAGTCTTCCGAGACTGATGGGTGCCTGCCTGTGTCACACTGGTCTGACCCCTCTAACGCCTACGTATCTATTCACAAACGATAAAAACAAAACAGTGCTAACCAACTCGGTACTTTTGCACCAGCCGCCTTGGTGAAGTGGTTAGAGCGTTGAGTTAGGGACTGGAAGGTCGCGGGTTCGAATCCCATAAGAATCATAGGGAATTTTTCAGACTCCGACTGGCTCCTATACACAGTGAGTGTGCTTGGGCTCAGTGGGAAGACTGGGACTGACCACACAGTCGAGTTTCATCTACTTTACTGATGCGAATTTGAGAGTGTTGCTATAACTACCTAACCAACACTGCAGGTGCTTGTATCTCTCGGGCCCGGTTGACGTGGGGGGTGAAATATGATCAGTGGCCTAACAGCAGCCTGATAATTCTGATGATAACAACTCCCTCTGGACTTCTCTCTCTATGAAGTTACAGATGCAACCAAAACGAAAACAACAAGATGTGGTGGTATGGGGTAAGACAGAAAGGAGTAATTGTGTAACTGCGATTGTCGTTCGGATTTTCCAAAGCACTGTCATGGTTTTTTTTTTAATTGGGGGGTTTACTCCTTGTAAAATCATTATCGTCTTAATACTGCACTGAAGTTTTCAAGCTATGTCTCTTGGACAAGCTGGACCTGGCGGAGCCCATCCCTCTCCAGGTACATGGGATGCATGCTGGGTATATGTTTCTGTTTCCATAATCTTCCTAACGTTCATACGAATGACGGGATCTTTAACATGCATATTTGATCCTCCGCAGGGATTATTATATAAGTAACTGATAATCATTTTACAAGGAGCAAACTCCACCCACCCCCACCCCCAATTAAACATGACAGTTAGTACTTTGGAAAACTGAAACACAATCAGGGAGTTTTTAAGGGAGGGACAGAGAAGAGGATTTCAATCAGCCAATATGTCCACAATTGTATATATGACAAAATCTTTTAACTGGCATGATTATTTTAAAGCTAGCTGCCTAGCAGCCTGCCTGCCTGCCCACCTGTCTCTCTCACAGCCCGTTCAAAGAATAAACGCCTTCTTCTAATCAGTTCCTAAACAGATGTTATATTTAGCAAACTCTGATGGACAAATTATAAGCCCACCCTTATGCTTGACCCATTTGGCTGCTTTGTTGTTATTCTTACCCATGTTATTTTGTATTTCTATTATTTTGTATGTATGACCTGAGTATGTTACTGTTTTGAGCTGTTATCTTGTGAGATTCTGTTTGGATGAAAATCCTCATTTTATTTTAGTTTTTCAACCAAGGTTGATATTTCTCTTTGATTGTTTTAGAAGTCAATTTTCTTGATTTTTTTTTGTGAGGGCAGGATGAAAAAAAGTTGTGTAAACTTAATCGTTTACCCTCAATAAAGATCATTTTGACTTGACTTGACTTGACAGCCCACAAATCCAGCATCACTCAGTTAAGTGTGCTATATTTAGCACTCCTGTTTCCATTCTCCATGGCCCAAGTGTCTGTTCCTACAGGATATTACACATATTGCTATTCGTTATCCTACGATATAAAAGGATGAAATAAAGATAAAAATGTAATAATATATAATTAAACAATTTTTCTATATTACACTGACTAGCTGGTGGGGCAAATACTCTATCTACATCTATACTACATGCTACATGTTCTTATCTCTCTCTTTATACTTCTTACTTTACTACTTCTCTACTATATATATATAATATATATATATATATATATATATATATATATATATAATCTATTATCAAGAATCACACACAAAAACCAATCAGATTTAAGCGACTGATGTATTAAAACTTTCATGATTGCTTTCCAAATTGAAGTATTAAAGCACAACCAAATTATTATCTCAAAACTCGCTCCAACTAATGCAGTTCTTTAAATCAACAATGTTTGACAATTCTGTACATGTTTGACAATTCTGACAATTCTGACATGTTTGACAATTCTGACATGTTTGACAATTCTGACAATTCTGACATGTTTGACAATTCTGACATGTTTGACAATTCTGACAATTCTGACATGTTTGACAATTCTGACATGTTTGACAATTCTGACATCTCTGACAATTCTGACATGTTTGACAATTCTGTGACAATTGCACACCATGCCAATCTCTTCACTTCACAACACAGAGCAGCAGAAAATCACCACCACCACCACCACCACCCCCCCTCCATCCTCCCACCCCCACCCCAAATGTCAAAAATCCAAAGAAAAGCAAGAAAAAACCGGCAGGTTTAGGACAATATGTGTGTGCCTAGGTATATTCCTTGTGATGGCTCTGTGTGTGTGTGTAGTGTGTAGTGTGTGTGTGTGTGTGTGTGTAGTGTGTGTGTGTGGGTGTGTGTGTGTGTGTGGTGTGTGTGGTGTGTGTGTGTGTGTGTGTGTGTGTGTGTGTGTGTGTGTGTGTGTGTGGTGTGTGTGTGTGTGTGTGTGTGTGTGTGTGTGTGTGTGTGTGTGTGTGTGTGTGTGTGTGTGTGTGTGTGAGTGTGTGGTGAGTGGTGGTGGTGTGTGATGGTGGTGAGTGTGAGTGTGTGGTGCGTGCGTGCGTGCGTGCGTGCAGTGCGTGGTGTGGTGTGTGTCTTGGATTATTTAGATGAGACGTTATGTACCAAAGACCATGTATAACAAAACAAGGTCATACGTGGTCTTTGGTTTTCTTTTCTCAATCATGCAGTTTTTTCCTCTATTTTTTTTTCCCTTTTTTTTGTGTTTGTTTGTTAATTTATCAGCTACAGATCTTTGATTCACCAGTAGCTGCATTTTACAAATTCAACTGTTTTTGCCACCTTTCAGGTAGCTGCATTCCAACTTTGGAGACATGCTGATTTGACAGTGCAAGATTTTCAGGATAAAGGTTGTGTGTTATCTTCCTCAGTATATTTGACAGTGCAGATGTCAGGATAAAGGTTGTGTGTTATCTTCCTCGTATATTTGAAGTGCAAGATGTCAGGATAAAGGTCTGTTGTTATCTTCCTCAGTATATTTGATAGTGCAGATGTCAGGATAAAGTCTGTCTGTTATCTTCCTCAGTATATTTGATAGTGCAGATTCAGGATAAAGGTCTGTTTTGTTATCTTCCTCAGTATATTTTTAATCAGATGTCAGGGTGTCTAGGATATATAAGCGGTCATGTCTGTTATCTTCCTCAGTATATTTGACAGTGCAGATGTCAGGATAAAGGTCTGTGTGTTATCTTCCTCCAGTATATTTACAGTGCAGATGTCAGGATAAAGTCGTTCTGTTGTTATCTTCCTCAGTCATTCAGTCCCCCCCCCCCTTCCCCCCAAACTTAATTCTCTCAGAGGCATATGTTTGCAAGAACCAGATTTGTTGTGTGGTGTTGTTGTTGGTGGTGGTGAGGTGGTGGTGGTGGTGGTGTTGTGGGTGTTGTTGGTTGGTGGTGGTGGGGGGTGGTGGTGGTGGAGGTGTTGTTGTGTGGTGGTGGTGGCGTGGTGGTGGTGAAGTTGGTGGTGGTGGTGGTGTTGGTGGTGGTGGTGTTGGTTGGTGGTGGTGGTGGTGGTGGTTGGTGGTGGTGGGGTAGTGTTGGTGGTGGTGGTGGTGATGGTGGTAGTGTTGGTGATGGTGGTGTGTGATGGTGGTGGTGGTGGTGGTGTTGGTGGTGATAGTGGTTGGTAGTGGTAGTGGTGTGGTGTTGTTGTTGACATTTAAAAAATGTTCTAGCACAAATGTTTGCTGTCTAGGTAAAGTCAACAGTCTCCAAGAATGCATCTTGTGTGCGTGTGTTAATAGAGTTAATCTAAATCAAGGAGCATGATACACATCATTTCATGACAAAAAAAGAAACCATAACAAATAAACCAGCCAAATCAACCACACACAAGTTCAATATGCAAATTACACATTTGTGACGCTCCACCACGAAATGAGTCGCTTAGCACATTACCCAATTTGCGCTAGGAGCCATTAAAGACAGATGGGGGTCAAGTTGTCAATCTTGAGATTTTGATTGAATATTAAACTATATCCGTTTATCTACCTTATAATGAAATATCAAGGCACAAGTTTTTAATCCTTTTGCTTTTAAAGCGTTTTGAAAATACCCAAGCCCTCATTCTGACAACCTGTTACGATCTAAACTTGCCCGATTCTCATTTTGTCACATCCAGCAGTCTACCATTTCAATTTGTAATAACTTTACACAGACTTGTCCGATTTTCGATCTGTTTTTTGTATTAGGTAGCCCTTTTATTGCAAATTAGTAACTTGTCAATAGCTAAAAATTGACCTCGGGTGCAATGCGACTCCTTATTGTGGTGGAGCGCCACACTTTATCACAGCTACACACTAAAGCCTGTGCCATCAGCACAAAAAAGAACAAGAAGTAAAAAAGTAAAACAACAACAAAAACAACAGCCAAACCAAACAACTAAGAAAAATGTAACTTTGGTAAATCAAGTGTATCCAGAATACAGTATATGGAATGTATGCCTAACCTATACCGTAAAATCCCTAGCATAAGCCCACCATCTAGCAAATGCCCACCCCCCCACTTTGGGCCAAAAGTTGTGCACAGAGGTAACTACCTAGCAAACGCCCACCCTGCTTTTTTCAAAGAGACCGTGCTCACTTTCACTAGGATTTGTGCAGAGTGTTCTAAAAGTCATCTTTTTCCCCTTCTTTACCTTTTCGTGTTTCCTTCCTTTTTTTCTTATTCTTTGTCCCCTCTCCTCACTCCCTCCCCCCCATCCCTATCTCTCTTCAATGTCCTCACAAGCCTTCTTTGCCTCAAAGTCCCTTTTTTTCTTTTTCTTTTCCACTTCCACTCACACGACCTAACTTACATGCTTTTGGGGTTTGTATTCACTCAATTACACAGTTGCACTAAAAAATTACTTGGTGCGAAGGGGTCTATCCCTAGCAAACGCCCACCCCCCCCAATTTTGCCCTAAATCAGTGCACAGGGGGGGGGGGGGCGTATGCTAGGGATTTTATGGTACTCACAAATCACCTACAACAGTGTATGCCTAAACCATGCTCACAAATTACCTAAAAGGAAAGGAATCTCTAACACAGAAATGCCACTTTACAGACAAGAAAAAAGTCTGGAAAAAAAACACTGTGATATCATTATAAAAACTGCAGCTATCAACATAGAAATGGACAACAAGATTCTATCAATATGAGCAAGTCTGACAAGTCATATCACACCATACCAACTACTATACAAAACTGTTATCAAAGGCAATAGGAATGGAAGCATTATGTATCAAAGACATGGCGGTTTGTTATTATGAAAGTAAGCCCGACATATTATTTATTATCAGGTAACATTATTTGAAATAAGATGTACACATACAACATCAGTGATAGCATCAGCAATAAAGTGTGCGTGCATGCACAGACAGACAGACAGACAGACAGACAGACAGACAGACAGACAGAGACACACTCACTCACTCACTCACTCACTCACTCACTCACACACACACACACACACACACACACACACACACACACACACACACACACACACACACACACACACACACACACACACACACATCAACTGCAAACAAGACAGAGACAGACCAATATTTTACTTTTGATGTGATATTTACACAGAAACTGTAAGTAGATATTACAAAGTAAAGAATTACATACAAAAATGAGCTGCGCACAACACACAACACACACACACCACACACACACCACACACACACACACTCACTCACTCACACACACACACACACACACACCACACACACACCACACACACACACACACACACACACACACACACAACACACATCACCATCAGAAATATATATATATATATAAGCATCTCTTGAGCATCCTACAATCAGAGCAAAAGAACACATCAAAAAAAAATATATTCATCCTTGATTCCTATGAAGCGACTCGACTTTTCGCCACACACACACACACACACACACACACACTCACACACACACACACACACACACACACACACACACACACTCTCACACACATTCAAACTCACACGCGCACACACACACACACACACCTCACCACACTCACACACACAACACACACACACACACACCACACACACAACACACACTCACAAAAACACACACACAAAAACAACACAACACATTATATACACACACATACATATGCAAAATTTAAAGAAATACTGAAGACAACATAACTTTATAGGCCTTTCATCATTTTCTTTTTAAATGCATGTGTACACCAACATGCATGCTATCTTCCCAATCTTCTGTCCTTTACCCTTCCAATCCCCCTTCCATCCCCCCCCCCTAACTTTCCCTACTTTGATTTCCCTAACACTTTCCTCATCAAATATCACTAATAGTGAACAGACGTTAAATAGATGAGAAACACACACACCACCACACACACACACACACACACACACACACACACACACACACACACACACCCGTTTAAGGAGATTTTTCCCCTGGGTGAACATCAGTATTAAACTCCACTTTCCCTAAAATCCTTCAGTTGAGACTATAAACGAGGCCCAGTGTGCAAACGACCAGAACATCTTGTGCACACGTTAAATCCTGTTCCGCTTTTCATAAGAGAAAAGCCATGTGTGCCGGTGAGAACAGATGACAAGATTTACAAAACTGCATACACACGGGGACTGGATGAAAAAAAGCACATGAGTGCTTATTCCATTATCCTCGATATGACAGAATAAAATAAAAATAAAAAATAAAAATCCTTGATATATATAAGAATAAATAAATAAATCTATAAGAATAAACAAATAAATAAAATAAATAAAATACAAACACACACACACCACCACACACACACACGCACCACACACACACACACACACACACACACACACACACAAACACACCACACCAACCACCGCACACACCACGCACGCATACACAGCCACACACACACGCACACACACAACACACACACAACACACACATTATACCAAAATCAAAACACAACTTCTCTTTCAGCAGATTTTTTCTTTTTCTTGCCCTCAGTACAGCTGAGGTTCAGCACACACACACACACACACACACACACACACAACACACACACAACCCACAACTCAACAGCACATGCACACGCACACGCACATTCTGCATCTACAACACAACAACAAAAAAATTATCTAAAATCACAACTTCTCTTTCAGCAGATTTTCTTTTCGTGCCTCAGCCACAGCTGAGGTTTAACAATGGTGAGATTTTTGCGTATGTAACTGTCCCCCCCTCCCTCCCCTGGACCATTTAGGTAGCTGCATTTTGTCTTCGGGGCACAGCAGATGATTGATATCAAACAGTCTGGACCAGCCCAGTGTTGTTTTTCACCAAAGAAAACATCACACTGACAATTACAAACATTTTTCAAATAAAAATATTGACCCAATAGTTTCTGACAAAAGAAAAGGTTACGAAAATACTGTTCGAAAATTGGTTTCAAGTGTAGTACCTGTGTTACGGAATAGCATTTTTTGTTATCATCTAAGTTATGTGCCTATGTACAGATTCATCATATCTAAAAAATTTTTTTTTTTAAAAGGCAAAAAGCCAACACACACACACACACACACCCCACACAACGCTACACACACACACATACACATACACACACTAACCAACACACACACCACAACCACACACACACACACACTAACACACCAACACACACACTACACACACACACACACAACTACACACACACACACACACACACACACACACAC
>CM060339.1:14195203-14197703 GCA_030674155.1 Stramonita haemastoma
TGGGGACTGGATGTAAAAAACTCATGAGTGCTTATTCCATTATCCTCGATATAAAAGAATAAATAAATAAATAGATAAATAGATAAATAAATAATACAAAAAAACAAGTACCATCAACTGTCCCAGAGATATACCCAGTAAGCAGACACACCACACATGGCATGTCAGCCTTTTTCCATAGACGCTTTTCATTTCTTTTTTCTTTTCCTCTATTCCTAGAGCTCCAAGGTTGAGTAATGGTGAGATTTCTGTCTATTGTGAATGAAATCCCGAACAGGTTTTTAACCTGTGGGCAAGATGTTCTGCACGCACACAAGGCCTTGGTTTACAGTTTTGAAGGACTCTGACATAACTAGTAACAAACCTTGAAAGGTTTGGGCCCAAAACAAATCAAGTCAAGTCAGTCAAATCAAGTCAGCCAAAACAAATCAGCCAAATCAAATCAAATCAAATCAAGTCAAATCAAGTCACATCAGTCAAATCAAGTCAAGTCAGTCAAATCAAGTCAGTCAGTCAGTCAAATCAAGTCAGCCAAATCAAGTCAGTCAAATCAAGTCAAATCAAGTCAAATCAAGTCAAGTCAGTCAAATCAAGTCGAATCAGTCCAATCAAGTCAAATCAAGTCAAGTCAGTCAAATCAAGTCAGTCAGTCAAATCAAGTCAGCCAAATCAAGTCAGTCAAATCAAGTCAAATCAAGTCAAGTCAGTCAAATCAAGTCGAATCAGTCCAATCAAGTCAAATCAAGTCAAGTCAGTCAAATCAAGTCAGTCAAATCAAGTCAGTCAAATCAAGTCAGTCAAATCAAGTCAGTCAAACCAAGTCAGTCAAATCAAGTCAGTCAAATCAAGTCAGTCAAATCAAGTCAGTCAAATCAAGTCAGTCAAACCAAGTCAGTCAAATCAAGTCAGTCAAATCAAGTCAGTCAAATCAAGTCAGTCAAATCAAGTCAGTCAAATCAAGTCAGTCAAACCAAGTCAGTCAAATCAAGTCAGTCAAATCAAGTCAGTCAAATCAAGTCAGTCAAATCAAGTCAGTCAAATCAAGTCAGTCAAATCAAGTCAGTCAAATCAAGTCAGTCAAATCAAGTCAGTCCCAGGTAACCAAATCAGACCAAATGAAATCCAACTTTTACTTCCAGATGGTACTCTGAATAAGCATCGATTTTGCTTGGTTTTTCATCAAGCCATCTAATCTAAAGAGAAAAAAAACCCACACACACAAAACAACAAAAACGAAAAGCAAAAAGCAAAAGAAAACCCCATCAAGTCCAATCATTCAAATCTCAGGTAAGCAGACACTGACATGCCAGGAGGTGAGATGTTGAAAGAAGAAGTAGAGGGAGAAGCCCCAGGTGATGCCTGCAGCGATGATGCACAGCACTGCCAGCCCGTTGATCCGCTCCCCACTCAGCAACTGTCACCACAACAACAACAATCACCATCAGCATCAGCATAACAGTGATCATTATGAGAAGGAGGAGGATGGGGATGGTGGTGAGGAGGAGGAGGAGGAAGAGAGTGATGATGATGATGATGATGATGATGATGATGATGATGATGATGATGATGATGATGATGATGATGACGACAACGACGACAATGACAATGATGGTGGTGACAATGATGGCGGTGGTGATGATGATGATGATGATGATGATGATGATGATGATGATGATGATGATGATGATGATGATGATGATGGTGGTGGTGGTGGTGGTGGTGGTGGTGGTGGTGGTGGTGGTGGTGAGGAGGAGGAGGAGGAGGATGGTGATGATGAAGATGATGATGATAATAATGATGGTGATGATGATGATAGTGGTTGGTGGTGGAGGTGGTGGTTGATGATGGTGATAATGTTGATGGTATTAATAGTAGTGGCAGAAGGCAGTAGCACTAAGAGTAATAGCAGCAGAAATAACAATATCCAAATGAAACAACACCATCATCATCATCATCATCGTCATCAGTATGAAACATCATCATTATGCAACATCAACAACAACAACAACATCATCACAACAACAACAATAACAACAACAGACAGAATTTATAAAGGACTATATCTTGAAAAAACAACTCAAAGCACTGTCATTCTACCTTTTCTTACACATACGACCAATAATAATCAACCGTGTTAACAAATTCAAACGTACATATCTGGACACCCACCCAAACACGGACACGTGGGAACAGATGACAAAATTTACAAAACTGCATACACACAGGGACTGGACGTAAAAAAGCACATGAATGCTTATTCCATTATCCTCGATATAAAAATAAATAAAAAATAAATAATAATAAAATAATAACACACACACAAACACACACAAATAAATAACAATAAAATAATAACACACACACACAGACAGACACACACACAGACACAGACGCACGCACGCACACACACACACACACACACACACACACACATACACACACACACATACACACGCACACACACATACACACACACACACACACACACACACACACACAC
>CM060339.1:14202703-14225203 GCA_030674155.1 Stramonita haemastoma
GGTCCTACCAGCACACAATGACCTGCTCACAAGTACACATCCACGCAAGCAAAACACACACACACACACACGGGGGGGGGGGGGGAACAGGATAGCCTAGTGGTCAGAACATTGCGCTCGCTAATTGACGACCTGAATTCGATTCCCGTTCAAGGGGATTTTTCTCCTGGAGTTAACATCAGTGCTGACTCCACTCCCCCAAAAGTCCTGCAGATGAGACTATAAACCGAGGTTCCATGTGCGAATGCACGCAGAACACCTTGTGCACATGTTAAATCCTGTTCCGTTTTTCGTAAGAGTAGGCCATCATGTGCTGGTGGGAACATGAATAAATAAATAAATAAAGATAAATTATGTAACCCCCACTTACCCACTTTAATACGACCGACGTAGTAGATCTGCGCGCTCAGTATCAAAGTGCTCAGCATGTGAACCAGAGCATAGAAGATCCAGAAGATGTTGGACCCATACACCTGTACACATCATAACAACACACATGTACACTACACCAGCAACAACAATAACAACATTGATAACGCTTCATACCAGAAAAAACAACAACCAAAAAAAACCCAAGGAATAGAAGCAGAAGAAGTAGAAGAAGAAGAAGAAGAAGAAGAAGAAGAAGAAGAAGAAGAAGAAGAAGAAGAAGAAGAAGAAGAAGAAGAAGAAGAAGAAGAAGAAAGAAGAAGAAGAAGAAGAAGAAGAAGAAGAAGAAGAAGAAGAAGAAGAAGAGAAGAAGAAGAAAAAGAAGAAGAAGAAGAAAAAAAAAGAAGTAAAACTGCAAAGAAGATGAAGAAGAAGAAGAAGAAGAAGAAGAAGAAGAAGAAGAAGAAGAAGAAGAAGAAGAAGAAGAAGAAGAATTGCGAAGACGAAGAATTGCGAAGACGAAGAATTGCGAAGACGAAGAATTGCGAAGACGAAGAAGAAAGAAGAAGAAGAAGAAGAAGAAGAGAGAAGAAGAAGAAGAAGAAAAAGAAGAATTTTAAAGAAGAATTCCAAAGTAGAAGAAGACATATTCAGACACTCTAAGTGACAAACCAGAACCTTTCCTTTACATCCAATTTTTCCCTCTGTTTTTTCCCCGCCATTACTTCCCCCTACCTACCTGTCCTCCTTCCTCCCATATCACTTCTAGTGACACAGACATTAACCCTTTAGCTGCTATTATCACTTCTAGTGACACAGACATTAACCCTTTCACTGCTATTATCACTTCTAGTGACACAGACATTAACCCTTTTGCTGCTATTATCACTTCTAGTGACACAGACATGAACCCTTTCGCTGCTATTATCACTTCTAGTGAACAGACATTAACCCTTTCGCTGCTATTATCACTTCTAGTGAACAGACATTAACCCTTTCGCTGCTATTATCACTTCTAGTGAACAGACATTAACCCTTTCGCTGCTTTTATCACTTCTAGTGAACAGACATTTATCCTTTAGCTGCTTTTATCACTTCTACATTTACCCTTTAGCTGCTTTTATCACTTCTAGTGACACAGACATTAACCCTTTAGCTGCTATTATCACTTCTAGTGAACAGACATTAACCCTTTCACTGCTATTATCACTTCTTGTGAACAGACATGAACCCTTTTGCTGCTATCATATTTTACTCGGGCACATACAGGACGAAACTGAGAGAGCGTTGAATCATGTCAAACACCGATCGTCAACTGAGCGTTGCTGGCGACGGTTTCTATGATGAAGAACGCTGTTCGTCAACAGTGCAGTAAAGAGGTTAAAACTGAAGAACGTAACAAACGAACACTAAAGGGAGACTACTCACCACTCCCAGGACGGCGATGAAGATGATCAGAGCCATGGAGAAGTAGGACTGATAGGCCTTGGCTTGAACGTCAGGGTGTCGTGTTTCGTAGATCTTTAGCATGCTCAGGCAGGCGATGATGTACATGAACGATGTGTCTGTAACAACAACATGATGTGTCTGTAACAACAACATGATGTGTCTGTAACAACAACATGACGTGTCTGTAACAACAACATGATGTGTCTGTAACATCAACATGATGTGTCTGTAACAACAACAACAAACAACAACAACAACATGATGTGTCTGTAACAACAACGCGATGTGTCTGTAACAACAATGCGATGTGTCTGTAACAACAATGTGATGTGTCTGTAACAATGTGATGTGTCTGTAACAACAACGCGATGTGTCTGTAACAACAACGCGATGTGTCTGTAACAACAACGTGATGTGTCTGTAACATCAACGTGATGTGTCTGTAACATCAACGTGATGTGTCTGTAACAACAACACGATGTGTCTGTAACAACAACATGATGTGTCTGTAACAACAACATGATGTGTCTGTAACAACAACATGATGTGTCTGTAACAACAACACGATGTGTCTGTAACAACAACACGATGTGTCTGTAACAACAACACGATGTGTCTGTAACATCAACATGATGTGTCTGTAACATCAACATGATGTGTCTGTAACAACAACACGATGTGTCTGTAACAACAACACGATGTGTCTGTAACAACAACATGATGTGTCTGTAACATCAACATGATGTGTCTGTAACATCAACATGATGTGTCTGTCACAACAACATGATGTGTCTGTAACAACAACATGATGTGTCTGTAACAACAACATGATGTGTCTGTAACAACAACATGATGTGTCTGTAACAACAACATGATGTGTCTGTAACAACAACATGATGTGTCTGTAACAACATGATGTGTCTGTAACAACAAAAAACAACAACAACAACACTTTTTAAAAAAAATTATGTAACAGAGTGGGGACAGGATGGCTCAGTGGTAAGAGCACTCATTTCCCCCCAGCGAAGGTTAAGCAGCATCCAGCATGGTTACCAAGTGGATGGGTGACCGTTTGCGCACCTTGGCTTCAGTGCAGTACCCCAATTCACCCAGCTGTAAATGGATACCTGCCCTCTTTAGGGTCAGGGAAGGTAAAGCAGCGAGGGAGAGGAGATGGACGCCGCCTTCAATATGCAGGGCCCTAAAAAAGCTGATGTCTCTGATGCCTCGCTCCCCTATGACCTCACAGGTCATGGGACACCTTTACCTCTTTTTTTACCTTTGCCTTTAACTGAGAGGAGATTTTTAACCTGCCATCACTGCGCAAACCCCAGGTACATGGCATGATCAGACAGCTAGGATGTGGCTCCTCTATAAAAGAGGCTGCATAAATTCTACATACATTTCATCATGAAGGCAAAAAGTATGCAACGGGAAAGTTTAAACCACCACCCAAGAAAACAGATGCATCGCACAATTTGGAGGTGTGTCCCGATTTAGTAGCATGATGCTGCAACAGGACCTTGATCGCATGGGAGGTAATCTACTTACTGCCCCGTCACAATATAAAAAAAAAAAAGAACAGTGATTTGTCAAGACACTGACGAGTAGCTGGGTATATATATAACCTTATCAAGAAATTTATCATGCGCAGAAAGAATGTATGGGGCTGACAGCTTTTATTTATTTCAATTTATTTTATTTTTTCTTTTATATCGAGAATAATGGAACAAACATTCAGGTGCTTTTTTTAAAAATCCAGTCCCCATGCGTATGCGGTTTTGTCAATTTTGCCATGCATTCCCACTGACACTTAATGACACACACATGACACACACCCCTCACACACACACACACACACACACACACACACACACACACACACACACACACACACACACACACACACACACTACACACACACACACACACACACACACACCACACACACACACGCTACCTCCACCACCACTCCCACCCCACCCTTCCCCCCCCCCCCCACCCTTCCCCCCCCCCCCCCCACCCCCTCCACCACACCCCCACCCACCCACCCCTGCACAACACACGCCAAACTGGAAGTTGGAGTAGTTGGGGCAGACGTGGTAGCAGGCGCTCATGACGCCCTCCATGACACATAAACAAACACACACACACACAACACCCACCCCACCCCTACCCTCACACTCACCCCCCCCCCCCCCACCACCACCCCACACACCTCCACCCCCCACCCCCCCCCCCCACCGCCACCCACCACCCACTACGCACCAAACTGGAAGTTGGAGTAGTTGGGGCAGACGTGGTAGCAGGCACTCATGACGCCCTCCATGACCAGGGCCAGCCCCATGGCGTACAGCAGACCGTAGTGCTGCGGGATGCCATACTGACGCTCCAGGCTCTGGTTCTCCCGCAGCAGCTTGCGATGCAGCAGGTCTCTGGTGAGGGTAACCACAGCATCAGCAGTCAGTTTCCCCCCCCACTTTCAGCTCCTCTCAGCAGCTAATTAATCCATCCCATCCCAGCCTAGTTAGGGCCAGCGCTGGTGCTAGTTTTGGCAGGAACTGACCACACTTGAACTACGTATAAAGGAAAAGGTTGTGCTAAATTTAGCACTCTTGACTGAGTGATGTTGGATTTGTGCGCTGTGCAGCAGCAGCAGCAGCAAGATAGAACGTGATGCGATATCGCAAAAAAAAAAAGGTAAAAGGTGTTCCATAACCTGTGTGGTCGTAGGGGAGCGAGGCATCAGAGACCTCAGCTTCTCTAGTAGTTGGCACCCATCAGTCTCGGAAGACTATGGAGTTGAGCTCTAGTGTTTAGAGTGCAAAGCCTGGGTAAGTAAGTATGGAGGGCAAGCTGTTAACCATGCAGCAGACCCCCCCCCCCCTCTCCACGCCACTGGAATGATCCATTGGAAAGGCAATGACCGATACGAATGGTTCCAGTACTGTCGCAGGAGCCACCAGAACGTTGCCATATATACACAGCCCTGAGCCGCCTTAGAACTCCAACTCCCCAATTTTTCCTCAGGATGGTGTCTAAACACAACACCAGTAGGCATGCTGCTGTTTTTTTTATATAATTTTGTCATCTGCTCCTACTGGCACACAATGGCCTGCTCTTCCGAAAGGCGGAATGGGAATTTAACATGTGCACAAGATGTTCTGTGTGTGCTCGCACACGGGGCCTCGGTTTACAGTCTCATCCGAATGATTTCTCTCACATTACAATACTGTCCTCTCTCCCCTTCTCACATTACAATACTATCCTCTCTCCCCTTCTCGCATTACAACACTATCCTCTCTCCCCTTCTCACATTACAATACTATCCTCTCTCCCCTTCTCACATTATAATACTATCCTCTCTCCCCTTCTCACATAACAATACTGTCGTCTCTCGCATTACAATACTGTCCTCTCTCCCCTTCTCACATTACAATACTATCCTCTCTCCCCTTCTCACATTACAATACTATCCTCTCTCAACTTCTCACATTACAATACTGTCCTCTCTCCCCTTCTCACATTACAATACTATCCTCTCTCCCCTTCTCACATTACAATACTATCCTCTCTCAACTTCTCACATTACAATACTGTCCTCTCTCCCCTTCTCACATTACAATACTATCCTCTCTCCCTTCTCGCATTACAATACTATCCTCTCTCCCCTTCTCACATTATAATACTATCCTCTCTCCCCTTCTCACATAACAATACTGTCGTCTCTCGCATTACAATACTGTCCTCTCTCCCCTTCTCACATTACAATACTATCCCTCTCCCCTTCTCACATTACAATACTATCCTCTCTCTCCCCTTCTAACATTACAATACTATCCTCTCTCCCCTTCTCACATTACAACACTATCCTCTCTCTCCTTCTCACATTACAACACTATCCTCTCTCATTACAATACTATCCCCTCTCCCCTTCTCACATTACAATACTATCCTCTCTCTCCTTCTCACATTACAACACTATCCTCTCTCATTACAATACTATCCTCTCTCCCCTTCTCACATTACAATACTATCCTCTCTCCCCTTCTCACATTACAATACTATCCTCTCTCAACTTCTCACATTACAATACTGTCCTCTCTCCCCTTCTCACATTACAATACTGTCCTCTCTCCCCTTCTCACATTACAATACTGTCCTCTCTCCCCTTCTCACATTACAATACTATCCTCTCTCCCCTTCTCACATTACAATACTATCCTCTCTCCCCTTCTCACATTATTACAATACTACCTTCTCACACTACAATACTACCTTCTCAAACTACAATACTACCTTCTCACATCATTACAATACTGTCATCTCTCACCTTCTCCAGACGAGGACGATGAAGAGGATACCCAGCAGGACGTATCCCATGTTGCTGACTATGTTGTTGAAGGAGCTCAGGTTTCGGATCGGGTGAGCGCAGTCAAAGTTATAGTAGCACAGATCTTCGTCACCCGTTCTCAGCAAGGACTGTGCACACGTAGATATATGTATGTATACAGACACACATGCATGCATGCATGCATGCATGCATATGTGTACGCACGCACATACATGCACACACACACATACACGCGCGCGCACACACACAAACGCGCACCATGTGCACGCACGCATGCACACACACACACACACAACACAGATCTTCATCACCAGTTCTCAGCAAGGACTACATACACACACACACACACACACACACAACACACACAGAGTCACACACACAGTCACACACACACACACACACACACACACACACACACACACACACACACACACACACACACACACACACAACTTCCCCCCCTCCCCTCCACACACACAACCCCCCACACACACACACCCCACACAACCCACACACACAACACACACACACACACACACACAACCCCCACACAACCCCCACAAACACCCCCCCCCACAACCCTTCCCCCCCCCCACACACACACAACCACCCACACACACACACATACACAACCCCCCCACACACACACACAACCCCCCCCCCCCCATCCTCCCCCCAACTACCCCCACCCCTCCACACACACACACACACAGATCTTCATCACCCCCCACCCCAGCAACAACCCCTGCTGTGCACACCAGGTAAAGGGAGGTACAGAACTGAGGACTCCTTCCTACCTGTTGATAGGTGAGAACCAGCTGTGCCACAGGTAGACCGTAGAAAATGGCGATGGTTAACAGATTCCTGAAACACACAACAGTCAGAGTGGATTTTTGTTTTATCGATTTATTTATTTATTTATTATTTATTCTTTTTTATATATATATCGAGGCTAATGGCGTAAGCACTCGTATGCTTTTATTTTTACATCTATTATTTATTTATTTATTCTTTTATATATCGAGGCTAATGGAGTAAGCACTCATACGCTTTTTTGTTTCTTTACATCCAGTCCCCGTGCGTATGCAGTTTTGTAAATCTTGTCATCTGTTCCCACCGGCACATGATGGCCTACTCTTACCAAAAGCAGAACATGATTTAACGTGTGGGCAAGATGTTCTGCGTGCATTTGCACACAGGGCCTCGGTTTATAGTCTCATCCGAAAGACTTTTGGGGGAGAGTGGAGTCAGCACTGACATTAAATCCAGAGGAAAAATCCCCTCAAACGGGAATCAAGCCCAGATTGTCAAATTGTTAGTGCAATGTTCTGACCACTAGACTATCCAGTGGATTGGTGGTCTAGAGGTGACGCACATGCCTAGAAAGTGAAAAGTCCAGGTCAGAAGTGTGCGGTGGTTCCAATCCTGTTTGGGCCCCCAAATTTTCCCCTTTCTTTCTTTTAGTAGGATTATAGTCCTTTCCAGCAAAGCTGATATCAGGACTGCAGCCGCAAACCAGAAAGTCGGAGGTCCCACGCTCCCGCAAGCTCTCCTACCTCAGCACCTCGGGCCACCCCAAAAATGTTACAATTTGTAGAAATTGTATGAAGCAACAAGATGAGATGAAACTCACATTATTTTCCCCTGTCTGTTAGACCATGAGTGGTAGTCTGGGTGCTAGTCTTTTGGATGAGATGATAAACCGAGGTCCTGTGTATTACACATCATTATTTAGCACGCATAAAAGAACCCACGGCCACAAGAGAGTTGTCCCTGGCAAAATTCTGTAGAAAAAAGCCATTCTGATAAGGAAACAAATACAGTTGCAGACAGGAAAAAAAAAACAGAAATAATAATAATGGGTGGGCGCTGCACTTGTAGCGATGCGTTCTCCCCTTGGAGGGCAGCCAGAATTTCATGCTGGGAAATCTGCTGTGACATACAGTGGTGTAAAAAAAAAATAAAATAAAAATGTCCCTGATATCACACACTATCCCAGCAATAACGCTGAAAAAAACTGCATTAAATTATGAGCAGAGGACTAGGTATTCATAAAAAAATGCCACTGTTTTATATTACTCTCAGCAGTTCATAACAAAAAAGCGGCACTCGTTAAATCTTGTTCTGCTTTTCTTAAGAGGAGGCCATTGCGTGCTAGTGGGAACAGATGACAAGATTTACAAAACTGCATACACACGGGGATTGGACGTAAAAAAGCACAAGAGTGCTTATTCCATTATCCTCAATATAAAAGAATAAATAAAACAAATAAAAATTTAACACACGCATACTCTCACACACACACACAAACACACACACACACTCACTCACTCACTCACTCACTCACCCCCCCCCACCCCACCCCCCCCCACACACACACATTAAAAAACAACAACATACAATTCTAAGATGATATCAGGTTGGATGGTGTAATAAGACATGAAAACTGACCAGTGGTAGATTTTGAAAGTCTTGGACAATTTCTTGTGAGACTTCCGAGCCAGGTCACTGACGAACAGCATGGTCTGCACACACGCACGCACGCACAGCACACACGGTCACACAGCACACACACACAAACACACACCACACACACACAGCACACCACACACACAACACATCAACACACACACACACACACACACACACACACACATGCACACACACAACATCACACACATACAAACACACACATCACACACACACACACACACACACATACATACACACACACAACAACATTCATACACACACACACACACACACACACACACAACACATACACACACACACACACACACACACACACACACACACACACACACCACACACACACACACACACACACACACACACACACTACACACACACCACACACACACACACACCACACACACACACACACACAACACACACCACACACACCCCACACACACAAATTATATCACATATGCAAACAGTCTCTATAACAAAAAAAAAATATTTACTCTAAAACAGTAAAAGTATCAAGCACACAATTTGTCATCCAAAAAACAAGATAAAAATAAATAAGGAAAAAACTTTGACTGAAACCATACACAGATAATCAGAACAGATCATTTTGTGCACACGTTACATCCTGTTCCGCTTTTCTTAAGAGTAGGCCATTGTATGCCGGTGAGAAAAGATAACAAGATTTACAAAAATGCATACACACGGGGACTTGATGTGTAACAGAGTGCAGATATTTGATCTGCCGCGACTCTGTACAACTTCTCGGCAACAACAGCACGGTCAGACAGTGGGAATGTGGCCTCTAAAAAGAGGCTGTATAAATACTACATTTTACCGCTGTGGGCAAAGCGCATGCAGAGGATGGCTTTCGATCACCCCCCAACGATACAGAACGTCGCACAATTCACAGGTGTGGATCTAAATTTAGATCCACTACGCTGCGATTGGCAGTTCCGATCGCATAGGAAGTAATCTAATTACCGCCCCACCACAGATGAAAGTAAGCAGACGAGTGCTTATTCCATTATCCTCAATAACAAAAAAAGAGAAAAAGATCAATGTGGTGAAACATTGCAGAACAAAAATAAGAAGACAAACAACAACAACAGCAACAACAACACCAACACAAACACCACCACCACCACCATCAAGGGTTAATTAAAACCCTTATTCCCCTAGAACCCCCATGAGCGCCCACTAGCGCCTGCAAACCATGTGCTTACTATGGGTGCCGCCATTGTTATTTACATATAAACAAGACTCTCGCGAGAGTTGCTGTCTGCATGAACAAGATGCCGCCATGTTCTCTGAACCTTACAGTGTTCAAATTGGTAGGATTTTAAGCAAATTATGAATTTTCAAAGTTTGCTAAATAAATCTTGTTATGGGCAATGGTTTGAATGGCTGCTGAGAGAGGATTTGGACACCTACACAGCAAATTTAAAGGCTTTTTCCATTGGAATATTGTTAAGACTAATCGAGAAGATGGGGTATGGTTGCACGGATGCTGTAGTTTAACAACAGCATCCGTGCAACCATAGTGAGTTTACAATGTTTGATAGAAGAGATCGTGATTGCCATAGCACAGTAGGCACCCATCAGTCTCGGAAGACTATGGAGTTGCGCTCTAGTCTTTAAAGCACAAAGCCTGGGTAAGTATGTGGGGCAAGCTGTTACCCATGCAGCAGACCCCCACACCTTTCCACGCCACCGGAATGATCCATTGGGAAGGCAATGGCCGATACGAATGGTTCCAGTGCCTTCCGATAGCAAAAAAATGATGTGTCGTGATTCAATTTTTTGGTAAACAACTGCATGAATGCGAAAACGCCTGGCCCAGTGTGTACTTTCTTTATTGCAGAATGCAGGAAATAACATTCCGTGCGGTAAAAGACAGTAAAAACATATTTAATCAATTTTTTGTTGTAGTGACTATTGAACGCTGTAAAAATGACTTCCCTTTGACACAAGTTTCGCAGCGAATGAACTGTGTGACCTCAGGGGAAGAATTCACCTTGGTTCTGACGATGTCTTTCTCCTCATCAGCGTCGGGCAGGAAGTCGATGTCAGAGGCGTCGATGTCGTTGTCACTGTCCTGACGACTGACGTTGCTGTGGCTGGATCCTGCCATGGTGTACATGGGTGCGTCTGGTCTCACTGTCACACACACACACGTATGCACGAACACATATGCATGCACACACACACGCGTGCAAGCACGCACGCACACACATGCACGCACACACGCACGCATACACACACATGCACGCACACACACGCACGCATACACACACATGCACGCACACATGCACACACGCACGCACGCACACACACCGCACATGCATGCACACACATGCACACACACATGCACGCACGCGCGCGCACACACAAACAAACAAAATCAGCATGTTTTCACAAATAATCCAACTATCAATGCCTTAAATCCAAATCAGGTAATACACATATATTATAACCAATATGCAAGCACACACACACGCACACGCACATGCACACACACACGCACGCAGGCACACACGCATGCACACACACACAATTTTACAAAACTATGTATATACAGTCCGGGTCGGAGTGTGCGGGGTTCGTACCCCGTTTGGACCCAAAACTTTTTCCCCATCCATTAGACCCTGAGTGGTGGTCTGGGCGCTAGTCTTTCGGATGAGACGATAAACCGAGGTCCCGTGTGTTACACATCACTATTTAGCGCACGTAAAAGAACCCACGGCAACAAGGGGGTTGTCCCTGGCAAAATTCTGTAGAAAGAAGCCACTCTGATAGGGAAACAAATACACTTGCATGCAGGAAAAAGAAAAAAAAATGGGTAGGCGCTGCACATGTGGCGACGCGCTCTCCCCGGGGAGAGCAGCCCGAATTTCACGCAGAGAAATCTGCGTGACATAAAGTGGTACAAAATACCAAAACAAAAAACAAAAAATACAGTGACAGGATGTAAAAAAAAAAAGCACACGAGTGCTTATTCCATTATCCTTGAAATAATTGGGTTTTTTTAAATAAATGCACACACACACACACACACACACACACACACACACCACACACACACACACACACACACACACACACACACACACACCAGATTTTGTTTTTCACTTTCCAATAGTATTAGAACGGATGACAAAATGAATAAACAAAATGGTGTGCACATGGGGACTGGATGTAAGAATCAAGCAAACGAATGATTGGTTTAAAAAGATTGATAAAAAGATAATAAAAGAATGAACAAATGGATCAATGTATGAGTAAGTGAGTGAATGAAGAAATCAATAAATCAACTCACTCAATAAATTGATTAATTTACCAAATAAATAAATTAACTCACTCAATACATTGATTAATTCACCAAATAAATAAATTAACTCAATAAATTAATTTACCAAATAAATAGATTAACTCACCCAATACATTGATTAATTTACCAAACAAATTAATTAAATCACTTAATAAATTGATTAATTTACCACATGTATAAACTTACTCACTAAACTGATTAACTGATCTATCAACAAACGGTTGAATGAACAAATAAATCAACAACCTGGCCAATCCCCGAATCATTACATAAAACAACAAATACATTCAGATGAGACTATAAACCAAAGCTCCCATGTGTGAACACACACAAAACACCTTGCACACATGTTAAAAACATGTTCCGAAGAGCAGGCCATCGTGTGCCGGTAGGAACGGACGACAACAAAATAAAAACCAGCATGCACACAGGTGTTGTGTTTTAGACACCATCCCTGAGGAAAAATTGGAGAGTTGGAGTCCCCAGGGCAGTTTAGCACTGTATATGGCAATTTTCTGGTGGCTCCTATGACGGCACTGGAACCATTCGTATCAGCGACTGCCTTTCCAATGGACCATTCCAGTGATGTGGAGAGAGCGAGAGAGAGGGGGGGCTGCATGGGTAACAGCTTGCCCTCAAAACTTACTTACCCAGGCTTCGCGCTCTAGAGCCTAGATCTTAACTCCATAGTCTTCCGAGACTGATGGATGCCTACCTACCTACACTGAAGATGAATGAGTTGGCAAACACCACACACTACAGGAGAGGAGGAAACGCGTACCTGCAGTGTTCACCAACGCTCCATAGCTGGAGGGACCTGAGCTCCTGAGAATGGAGCCTTCACTATCTGCACATCACACCATCAGAGCAACGTGTCAAGAAAGAAAATAAATGTTGAAACTTTAACCCTCTTGCATTCTGACTCTCTGAACACAAACTGCCCCTAGATTTCGCACTCCATCACAAAATCAGGTCAGGCACACATGCTCCTTGGCCTTTTCCTCCTTCTAAGTACATACCAGCAGCTATAATTACTTCCAGACTCTCAACAGGGTTTCTCCTTCTAGCCTGATAAGAGGTTTGACATGTGGTAGCAATTAGTGATGGTCACAGCGTGATGGAAATCTACTGTGTGTAAATCCTGGCAAATCTCAGATCGGGACTAAAAGGGTTAATCCAGTTTTAAAGACAGGATTGCTGCTGGAAAAAGAGTCTTGATTCTGAATGTGTGGCACTGCCACTGAATTCTGACTGATGATAAGACTGATCAGTTTACCTAGTGTTTTATTATTATCTTAGCATTATTTTTAGACAGGTTGTGTGTGTGTGTGTTGTGTGTGTGTGTGTGTGTGTGTGGTGTGTGTGTGTGTTGTGTGTTATGTGTGTTTGTGTGTTTGTGTGTGTGTGTGTGTGTGTGTGTGTGTGTGTCGCGCGGTTGTGTGTGTGTGTGGGAATGTGTGTGGAATGTGTGTGTGTGTGTGTGTGTGTGTGTGTGTGTGTGGGTGTGTGTGTGTGTGTGTTGTGGTGTGTTGTGTGTGTGTGTGAAAGCATATACCGTGTTGTGCATTCATGTGAGCATCATGTGTGTTGCTGTTGTTGTCATTGATCCTCATTATTGTTATTATTATCATCATCATCATTATTATTATTTTCATAATTCACTACCCTTATTTTGTATCTGTTATTACCTAGCATTACAATACCACAATCATGCACAGGTAAATCTATACTCAATTCACCGCATCATAACCTACACACCATATCAATCAATAAATCATGATAATAATTACTCATATAGAACTATCTAACATCCTCTTCTGAACAAAACAGCACCATAAGATAAACAAAATAACAAAACAACAAAAACAACAACAAAGAACAACACCTGCAATCAAATCACAGTCAACAGTGATATATATATATATATATAGTAATATATATATATATATAATATATATATATATATATATATATATATATATATATATATATATATATATATATATATATATATGTATAAAACTTCATATCATAACAACATTGTATTACTTCTCATGACCTTTTGGGTGTAATCATTATGTCTGGATACAGGTAAAATTCTGGTTTTCAGGAGAACAACATCAGCACTACCAACCATCGCACTAACATCTGTAAAAGCTTGGACTGACAATGAGTTTGTTATTTTTTTAATGCAGCAAATAATCAATCACTGTAACTAGATTCTATAAGAAGCAGACAGGTTCATTCAAAGGTAAAGGTGTCCCATAACCTATGTGGTCGTAAAGGAGCGAGGCATCAGAGACCTCAGCTTCTCTAGGAGCCAGCATATTGAGGGCGGCGCCCATCTCCTCTCCCTCGCTGCTTTACCTTCCCTGACCCTAAAGAGGGCAGGAACCCACTGACAGCTGGGTGAACTGGGGGACTGTACTGAAGCCAAGGTGCGCAAACAGTCACTCATCCACTTGGCAACCACACTCACTGCTGCTGAACATTAGCTTGGGGAAAGTGAGTGCTCTGACCACTGAGCTATCCCGCCCCCCTCCATTCAAAGAGGACCTCCGAAAGAATGATAAGGTTTTTGATAACAACACAAAAAGATGGTTATCAACTCTGCAGCATGAGCCTTTATAAAAGTATGTATTCTCTAATGCAAGGATGTTTACTCCATAGGAATATGTTTGTCATGAGTTGTGCACAATTATTCTTACATGACTGGAAAAAATAAATATTCATGAATTTCAGTTTGCTGGGAGAATGGGGGGATTGCTTATCAAGTCTCGAGAAAAAAATGTTTAATACCCAGCTTTATCACCCTCTTCATTTTGACAGACAGACAGAGACAGACAGACAGACAGACAGACAGACAGACAGACAGACAGACAGACAGACAGACAGACAGACAGACAGACAGACAGACAGACAGAGACAGACAGACAGACAGACAGACAGACAGACACAGACAGACAGACAGACAGACAGACAGACAGACAGACAGACAGACAGACAGACAGACAGACACATTATAGCATAACATTATCATAAATTTAAAAGCACACATTAACTGAAATGTGAATGCAGAAGATTAACAGAAAACTTCAACATTGAAAAAAATTTCAATGCAAAACATCACAAGGAGTTTAGATGCACAATATTAACATTTAAATGCAAATGCACAACATTTACATTTAAACACAAATGCACAATATTAACATGTAAATGCAAATGCAACACTAAAATATTTAAATGCAAATGCACAATATTAACATGTAAACGTAAATGCACAATATTAACATTTAAATAAAAATGTACAACATTCACATACAAATGCAAAAAGCACAATATTACCATTAAAATGCAAATGCATAATACTGCCATTTAAATACAAATGCACAATATTAACATGAAAATGCAAATGCACAATACTACCATGTAAATGCAAAAGCAGGACATCAATATTTAAATGCAAATGCACGTTAATGTTTTAAATTCAAATGCAAAACATTGCCAGACATTCAAACACACAACACTGACTGAAATTTCAATGCACAACAATCTCAATGTCCACAGAGAAGAAATTTCACTGCACGATGTGAACACAAGTCAATTCAAACCCACAACATTAAAAAAAATCTCTAAAACCACAACATAAACAGACGAGTGCACATTAGCAGAAAATCAAAATTTTTAAAAGATCAACACAAATTCAATGCCAGAAAATTGATTCAATTTTAAAGGCACAACATCCACCAAAAAAAATTAAAGGCACAACAGTGACAGAAATTTAAAAGCACAACACCACATGCAAGACTTCACAGGGCTGCATGCATGCACCCAGGGGTAAGTAAAAAAAAAAAAAAAAAAAAAAAAAAAAAAAATCCATTTTTTTCAAATCACAGCAACCAACCAGTCTCATGTAAGTCGTCTACATTTCCATTTACTAAACAAAATGTTTGAAGTATTATTTTCTGCATTTTTGTTTAAAAAGTTAAAGTCTGCCCCGAGCCTAAGGCTCATCAGGCCGGTGCTTATCCCAGTTTCTGTGGCGTTAAGCGACTGAGAGTCATAGACTCCCCCCTGGATAGGACGCCAGTCTATCGCAGGGTTAACCCTCAACACAAGGTTGGTACCCCTTTTACACCTGGGTGGGGTGAGAAAATAGCTGTAAAGTGCCTTTTCCAAGGGCACAACGCCATAGCCGAAAGCTGGGATCGAACCCGCAACCTTTAGATTACGAGTCCAACGCCCTAACCACTAGGTTACAGCGGCGGCTGCATTTTTGTTTAGCAGCACAGTAAATGGCCAACATGTTGTAAGAAAATTGGCATAACCGTAAGTGATGATAACCTATCTACATGTATACAAAAATGTTTGGTTCTCACGCTGTCTGCAGCCTTTTCTGCCCCTGTTGTGCCTTTAAATTAATCAAAACAGCCTGTGTGTGTTTGTCACGTGCATCAAAGAAAACAAGTCGGTGCACACCGTTACTACCTCAGCCCCGACTTCTTTCCCAAAAATCAGAATACATGCCAGGAATGAAAAAAAACAAAACTGTTTGACTCAAGCAAGACTGAGAAAGCAGGATGGACAATGCAGTCAGTCGGATCTTTAGGGCAGTTTAGAATTTCCGCAGAAGTTTGAATTTTGCAGGTTTAGGAATGCTCAAGACTTTGAATTTTATATGTGTAAAAAGGTACAGTAAAGGTGTCCCATAACCCAGTTGGTTGTAGGGGAGCGAGGCGTCAGAGACCTCTGCTTCTCTAGGGGACAGTATATTGAGGGCGGCACTCATCTCCTCTCCCTCGCTGCTTTACCTTCCCTGACCCTAAAGAGGGAAGGTACCCATTGACAGCTGGGGGGACTGTACTAAAGCCACGATGCACAAATGGTCACCCATCCAACTGGTAACCATGTTCGATGCTGCTTAACTTGACTGGGGTAAAGCGAGCGTTCTGACCACTGAGATATCCCGCCCCCTATTCTATATGTGTACAGGTATACAAATATTTTTTTCCACACCAGAAGTTCCATCTGTACACATGCCTGACCCCTGGCTGAGACCTTGGTCAGTAGTCACTGATCTTACCATTGCTGAACATTCGGAACTCTCCTTCGAGGTATGAAAAAAAAGAGGAAAGAAAACCTGACCGGATATAGCCTAGTGGTCAGAACATTGCGCTCGCAATTTGACGACCCGTTTGATTCCCGGTCAGGGGATTTTTCCTCTGGAGCTGACATCAGTACTGACTCCACTCTCCCCAAAAGTCTTTTGGATGAGACTTAAATCGAGGCCCAGTGTGCGAACACACGCAGAACATCTTGCACACATATTAAATCCTGTTCCGCTTTTCGTAAGAGTAGGCCATCGTGTGCCGGTAGGAACAGATGACATTTACAAAACTGCATACTGACGGAGACTGGATGTAAAAAAGCATATGATTGCTTATTCCATTATCCTTGATATAAAAGAATACAAAAAAAAAATTAAAGAATATCCAAACCGGACCACTGCATTGGCAAACCTGCCTAAGTCAGTCTTACTTCACCAATGTCTCCTGGTTACCATCGACATTACCCATCTGTTTACAGTTTCATGCAGGATGTCAGGCAGCTCTGGTTTTGAGAGTAAGTAAACTTCATGAATAAACATGGGGTGGAGATAAACAAATGCATGCAGGTTACGCAGGCCAAAAGGTCACGCTGCATAAATAATCGTATCAATATTATATATATATATATATAAACTTGTCATAATCCATAACCCCCTTTCAAGAAAAGAAAAGCATTATTCACAGAATATAAGTGCATTTCACAAAATGAAACACCCAAAACAAAAACAAAACAAAAATACAACCTTGTTCTTCAAAATGCTAATTTTGAATATGTGACCCCCCCCCCCCCCCCCCCCCCCATTCTCCCTCCCCCACCCCCACCACTCAAGTCTTTCTACTCAAGTCACGTTTAAAAACAATTAAAAAAATAAAAACTGATAACACAACTAAGTTGTTTGTTTTGTTTTTTTTGTTACAAAAACTGAATAAGGGAAAGACTACATAAATACTTCTACTACTACACCACCACCACTACTACTACTGTTACTGCTGCTGGTGCTGCTGCTACTGCTGCTGACTCCTATCTGACTACTACCTACTACACTACTACTACTACTTCTACTACTACTACTACTACTACTACTACTACCACTACCACTACTACTATTACTACTATTCACACATTACTCTATTCCACCACCACAACCATCACACCACATCACACCAACAAAATTGCCACCACCATACACTATTACTGCCATCGCTATATATACGACACTTCTTCTTACAATTACAAGATCTTAAACATCCCTACAAACCTAACAATATATATTGAAAACGATAATAAAAATGCCATTTTACACACACAGAACCCCACACCAAACTATGACTTATCAACAAACGAACAAGATGGTATCTGCCACACACACACACACACACACACACACACACACACACACACACACACACACACCATACACACACACACACACACACACACACACACACACACAACACACACACACACACACACACACACACAACACACACACAACACACACAACACACACACACACACACACACACACACACAACACAAAATCTAGTCGGGTTAATTCAGTATATTACAGACTACAAGATGATACTGTTGTTGTTTGTTTTTTTTCAGTCTATAAACAGGTAACATATTTCCTTACGAGTTGGGGGGAAATGAGTTGAATTATTGATCAAAATGATTCTGATTCCCATCAGGACTGATTTTTCAAACAGATAGAGGTGAGCTGACGGAGTTAACTTCTCTTTCTGTGTGTGCCTGACCAATCAGAAACACTGTTCCATCTTGAACGACATAAAAAGATTTCACATTGGTCTGTTGATATTGATGACACGATTGATGATGACGATGACAACAACAACAAAGATGATGATGACGACGACAATGATGATGATGAATGATGATGATACACGACGACGACGATGATGAATGAGATGATGAGAAGAGAGAAGGAAGAAAGAAGAAGATAATGGAATAATGGTTATAATGATGATGATAATGACAATGATGATAATAATGATAATAACAGATGATTATGATAATGATGATAACTGATAATATAAGGATAATGATATACGGATAATGAATGATAATGACGATGATAACGGAAAATGATGATAACATCAAAGATAACGGATAAATAACAATAACAATGAAGATACCGCATTACAACAACAAAAAAAAACAATCATCTTGCAGCCTGTAACAGACAGGTCAAAGTGTGGGGAGAGAGGAAGAAGAAGGGGTGGAGAAACAACAAAAAAAAAAGCGTTAGAAAAAAACACACCAAAAAACCACCTCAACTAAACAAAACAAAAATGCGTCCACACCAAAACCCAAAGCAAGCACTATACTACTACACTACGACGCTACTACGCTTTGGTGCACTGTTTGAGGATAAGAGTTAAAAAAAAAAAAAAAAAAAGTAACGATACACACACACACCAAGACAACATGCATGCATAATACAAGCACTACAACACAAAAAGTTAAAAAATTGAAAAAAACAAACAAAAAAAAACCGGAAGTGAGCGCCATCTACAACCCAAGAAAAGACAACTCCGCCCCACCCCTCCATGCTGCTGCCACCACAGCGGTGGGTGGGAGGGAGGGGGGGGGGGGGAACGACCTTCACCTGTGGAGACGGTGCTTCGCTCTGCCCAGCTTGGATCCTGAAGCTGACTCTGAGAGCGGCTCTGCGCTTCATAGTTAAAGCACAACAGCTTGTCTGCACCGCAAGAGAAGAGAAGAGAGGAGGAGAGGAGAGGAGAGGAAGAGAACAGTGAACATGATGCATCAGGATCATCGGTGGGAACAGATGACAAGATTTACAAAACTGCATAAGAGAAGAGAAGAGAAGAGAAGAGAAGAGAAGAGAAGAGAGGAGAGGAGAGGAGAGGAGAGGAGAGGAGAGGAGAGGAGAGGAGAGAAGAGAGGAGAGGAGAGGAGAGGAGAGGAGAGAAGAGAGGAGAGGAGAGGAGAGGAGAGGAGAGGAGAGGAGAAGAGAGGAGAGGAGAGAAGAGAGGAGAGGAGAGGAGAGGAGAGGAGAGGAGAGGAGAGGAGGGGAGAGGAGAGGAGAGGAGAGGAGAGAGGGGAGGGGAGGGGAGAGGAGAGGGGAGGAGAGAAGAGGAGAGAGGAGAGGAGAGAAGAGAAAGACAACAGTGAACATGATGCATCAGGATCATCGGTGGGAACAGATGACAAGATTTACAAAACTGCATAAGAGAAGAGAAGAGAAGAGAAGAGAAGAAGAGAAGAGAAGAGAAAGAAGAAAAGAAAGAGAAGAGAAGAGAAGAGAAGAGAAGAGAAGAGAAGAGAAGAGAAGAGAAGAGAAGAGAAGAGAAGAGAAGAGAAGAGAAGAGAGAGAGGAGAGGAGAGGAGAGGAGAGGAGAGGAGAGGAGAGGAGAGGAGAGGAGAGGAGAGGAGAGGAGAGGAGAGGAGAGGAGAGGAGAGGAGAGGAGAGGAGAGGAGAGGAGAGGAGAGGAGAGGAGAGGAGAGAAGAGAGGAGAGAAGAGAAGAGAAGAGAAAGACAACAGTGAACATGATGCATCAGGATCATCGGTGGGAACAGATAACAAGATTTACAAAACTGCATAAGAGAAGAGAGAGAGAAGAGAAGAGAAGAGAAGAGAAGAGAAGAGAAGAGAAGAGAAGAGAAGAGAAGAGAAGAGAGAAGAGAGAAGAGAGAAGAGGAGAGGAGAGGAGAGGAGAGGAGGAGGAGAGGAGAGGAGAGAGGAGGAGAGGAGAGGAGAGGAGGAGAGGAGAGGAGAGGAGAGAGGAGAGGAGAGGAGAGGAGAGAGGAGAGGAGAGGAGAGGAGAGGAGAGAGGAAGGAGAAACAGTGAACACGATGCATCAGGATCACAGTTCTTCACTTCACTTCACACCCCTTTTCTTTAAAAACATTTTCTTTAAAGGTGAGACAAAGGGTCTGAACGTGGCTAAAATCATGGTTTTGGGGGTGAAAAAATGCTGGTTATAAATTATGGAGAATTCCCTTGTGTGAATTTAAAGACTTCAGGTTCTAAAAAACACAGTCTGTAGAAACAGATTTCTTCTACTTGTTACTGATATTCTTAAGAAAAAAAAGTTTGGAGATAAAAAAATTTACTTTTTGGTTGCCATATTGGATTGTTTCCATGACAATGCTGCTTAAAACTTGAGTAATTAAATAGATTTTTAGGCTTTATGAGTGATGCCCTCTCAATATATGGCATAACTTTTATCATGAGCTTCTCCACAAAATTTCACCAGTTTTGACCCTCATGTCCCACCTTAAGAGTGTGGTAGATAGCACTTATAACAGTGAGCATTAAAGTAGAACGCTGTACAACAGTCAAACTTTCTATAATCATACCCTACATAAGGATAAAGTAGAACACTGTACGATAGTTAAACTTTCTATAATTATACCATACATTAAAAGAAAAGAAAAAGAAGATGAATTAAAAAAATAATAATAAAAAGACAGAGTAGGAAGCATAAAAAAGCACAAGAAAAAGAAAACATACAAGAAGAGGAAAAGGATGATGAAAGTGAAGGAGGATGAAGAGGAGGAGCAGGAGAATAACAACAAGAAGAAGAAGAAGAAGAAGAAGAAGAAGAAGAAGAAGAAGAAGAAGAAGAAGAAGAAGAAGAAGAAGGAGGAGGAGGAAGAGGAAGAGGAAGAAGAGAGGAAGAACGAAAAGAACAAGAACATAAGCAATTTTTTTCAAATGCAACAAAAGCCCTCTAAGTGCGGTACTTAAACACTAGTCAAGTGAAGTGAAAATGGAATGCTCCCTGACACAGGCATTCAATGAGCTAAAGTAGCACTCATGTAGACTCTGGACTCCTCTTAGCTTCCCTCTGCCAAAAACAATGTTTACATATGTAACAGAATGGACATTAGCCCATATGATGTCCCATCTCTGCACAGCTTCTCGGGTGGGTACAGCTAGTCAGTTAGGACATGACCTCTAAACAGAGGTTGCATAAATTCTACCTTTCACCATGAAGGTGAAGTGTATGCAATGGAGGGTTTTCGACCACCACCCAAGGAAACAGAGCAACGCACAATTCGCAGGTGTGTCCGGATTTAGTAACACAATGCTGCGACAGGGCTCTGATCGCATGGGCAGTAATCTACTTACCACCCCATCACACATACGTGTATTCATAAGCCTTCAGGGCCTGGGCTTTATCACAGTTCTTGATTAACCCATTGATGCTGGGGGCAACAGCAAAGTGAGAGGCTGTATGATCAGTGGCTTTCTTTCCCACTCATGGAATTCCACTTAACAGCTTAGTCTTTAGTGATCAACTATGAGTATGACTCTCTGACAAGGAGGCTTGACTTGCACAGTCCTTATGTGCTGCAGCCCTGGGGGCTAGTTGGCCTTTGGAGAACATCTCCAATGCTGACTG
>CM060339.1:14230203-14232703 GCA_030674155.1 Stramonita haemastoma
TCAGCACCAGCTGGCCCTAGCTTGGCTGGGATGGGATGGATTAATTAGCAGCTGAGAGGAGCTGAAAGTGGGGGAAACTGACTCCTGTGTATACCACTTAAGGTGAGACACGGGTCCAAAAGTGGCGAAAATCATGTGTTTTTTGTAGAATTAAAAGTTGCTGGATGCATTTATGGAGATCTCCCTGTGTGATTTTTAAAAAAATTCAGGTTGTACAAACATGTCTGTAGAAACAGGTTACTTCTACCCGTTATACTTAAAAAGTTTTAGGAGTTTGGAACATTTGGTTTTGGTGGCCATATTGGATTGTAATGTTTCCATGGCAAACACAGCAGATAATTGAGTGATTCTTTTGATTTTTAGGCTTTACAAGTGATGCCCTTTCAATATATGGTACAACTTCTGACATGAGCTTGTAAACAAAATTTCATCAGTTTCAACCCCAGTGTCCCTGTAGTTGTTTTTCTGAAAAATTGTCTTTTTTTTTTATACCACCCTCTGACTCTCTCATCCTACCTGGAAATCACTGTGAGATTGAAATTGCACACTGAATGAGAAGTTTGCGTGTATGACTGTTTTCAAGTACCTCGCCATATAGGTATCCATACTCCGACTCCAGAGGATATTGTGCTGTTATCAATTAGTAGGTATCCTCCAGTCTCAGAAGACTATGCAGTTGCGCTCTAGGTTCTAGAGCGCAAAGCCTGGGTAGGTAAGTATGGAGGGCAAGCTGTTACCCATTCAGCAGACCCTCCCTCTCCACATGGTTGGAATGGTCCACTGGAAAGGCAATCGCTGATATGCATGGTTCCAGTGCTGTTATAAATTATTTCTAAGTGAAGCAAGTCATTCTGACCGTTTTTACTCCCAATGAAAGCAGCTGCATTCTGACTTTGGGAATGCATGCTGGGTATGTTCGTGTTTCCGTAGCCTACAGAACGTTGACATGAATTACTGGATCTTTAATGTGTACTTTCTGGTCCTCAGCATGTGTATATACACGCGAAGAGCAGTGAAGCACTGGCAGGTCTGCACTTTAAGTTGAACTGGAAGATTGTGAAAATTCCCACACTTTATTCACCAGACGCCGCCAAAGATTCAAACCTATTTTAGAAATTTATTTATTCTATTATACTGAGGATAATGGAATATGCACTCATGTGTTTTTTTCACATCCAGTCCCTATGTGTATGCAGTTTTGCTAATCTTGTCATCTGTTTCCACCAGCATACGATGGCCTACTCTTACAAAAAGCGGAACAGGATCTAACGTGTGCACAAGATATTCTGTGTACATTCGCACACGGAGCCTGGGTTTATAGTCTCATCCGAAGGACTTCTGGCGGGAGTGAAATCAGCACTGATGTTAACTCCAGGGGAAAAATCCCCTAAAATGGGAATCGAACCCAGGTTGTCAAATTGCAAGTGCAATGTTCTGACCACTAGGCTATCTCCCCCCCTGTGAGTATCAATCACCCGAGGGGATGCCAGGGGCCTGTCGGCATAAAATTAGCATCCCCACCTTCTGAAAATTCTTTGCCAGAAATTCCCTTTTTTCTACCCCTCTTTTTATCTGTGTTTTTTTTCTTCCTGTCACCTCCTTCTTATCTGTTTTCGGCCTTCTTGGTCCATTCTCACGAGGACTGGATGTAAAAAAAAAAAAAGCACACGAGTGCTCATTCCATTATCCTCCATATAAAAGAATGAATGAATAAATAAATAAACAAATTCTCCTGCCTATTTTATCCAGAAAGACTTTATAAAGATAACAATTCTCTCCCACACCAAAAGTTGGCTGCGCTGGGCCTGACTTGTCAGGCGCTTAATGGCAGCACAACGCATTTTCGCTCATGTAAAAGACAGTAGTTGCTCAGCTGTCTGAGCGTTCGACAAAGAAGAAATCTACAAGTTCGTGGACCCAGGTTTGAATCTCGTTGAAGAGGATTTTTCCTCTGGAGTTAACATCAGTGCCGACTCCACTTCCCCCAAAAGTCCTTCGGATGAGACTATAAACCGAGGTCCTGTGTGTGAACGCTTGCAGAACATCTTGTGCACACATTAAAACCCGTTCTGCTTTTCAGAAAAGTAGGCCATTGTGTGCTGGTGGGAACAGATGACAAAACTGACAAAACCTCATACACATGGAAACAGGATGTAAGAAAGCACGTGAGCGCTTATTCCATTATCCTCGATATAAAAGAAAAAAAAAGATAAATAAATAGATAAATAGATATATTAATAAATAAATAAATAAATGAATAAATAAATAAACACACAAATAAATAAATGGGACCAAAATCCAATGGCCTTAACCACTCGGCTATAGCAACCATCAATTTGCATAATGTATACATGTACACATGCATCCCCTCAACCAATCTTCGAACCACGAACCTGGAGAAAGATGGCGGCCTGGTTAGTCATGGTCTGGTGCTTCCCCTCAAAGTCCACATTGCGATCCAAATCAAAGATCGGGCACTGAAAATATAACGGTTTTTTTT
>CM060339.1:14237703-14282703 GCA_030674155.1 Stramonita haemastoma
AGCGGAACAGGATTTAACGTGTGCTCAAGATGTGCTGTGTGCGTTCACACACAGGGCCTCGTTTATAGTCTCATCCGAAAGACTTCCTTTCCGAAAGACTGTTTCACAAACCCTGTGGTTAAGATCACTTGATTTCAATCCCATGGGTCCGTGAAGTTGTGGGTTTGAATCTCGATAATGTCTGGTGAATTAAGGGTGGGCATTTTTTATGATTTCCCAGGTCAGCTTCAAGTGCAGACCTGCCAGTGGTCGGGATAGCCTGGTGGTTAGAGTGATTCGCTTGTGATCTGCTGAACCAGGTTCGAATCTCGTTCAATAAGTTTTTTTAGTTAGCATTAGTGTTGATTCCATTCCCCCCAATAATGGATCGGTGGTCTAGGTGGTAACGCGCCTTGCCTAGAGAGCAAAAAGTCTGGGTCAGAGAAAGCTGTGGTTCGTACCCTGTTCGGGCCCCAAACTTTTTCCCCATCCATTAGACCCTGAGTAGGGTGGTCTGGGCACTAGTCTTTCGGATGAGACAATAAACTGAGGTCCGGTGTATTACACATCACTAATTAGCGCATGTAAAAGAACTCACGGCAACAAGGGGGTTGACCCTGGAAAAATTCTGTAGAAAAAAAGCCACTCTGATAAGGGAAACAAATACAGCTGAATGCAGGAAAAGAAGAAAACAAATGGGTAGGCGCTGCACTTGTGGCGACGCGCTCTCCCCGGGGAGAGCAGCCTGAATTTCATGCAGAGAAATATACTGTGACATAAAGTGGTATAAAATAAATTAAAATTAAAAAAATCAATAAAATAACTCCTGGGAAAAAATCCCCTTGAACGGGAATCGAACCTGGGTCATCAAATTGTGAACACAATGTTCTGACCACTAGGCTATCCTGTATATAGTATGGAGAGCAGCAGCAGCATCACTCAGGGACTCACACGTAGTCGATGAACATGGGGATTTGCCAGGATAGGATCCCTCCTGCTGCTCACCACAAACATCACGGGAAATTCACGTCAGGCTTCTTGCTAGTTGCCGACACCCGCACCGCCGTGTCTGAAAAAAAAAAGTCCCGAAGTTGGAATACAGCTACCTTCATGGTAGATGACAAGATTTACAAAACTGCATGCACAAGAGGACTGGATGTAAAAAAGAACATGATGTTATTCATATCTGATATAAATTAAATTCATTAAAAAAAAAAATGATATGATAATAATAAATTAATTTAAAAAAGATGTAGCAAAATGCCTTAAATGTTCTGGCTGCACAATCTGACCACAGTGCATGCGTGTGCTCTCATGTCACAACTTTTTTTACATACGTACACATCACACACACACTCAACACACCACACAACACACACACACACACACATAACATTCATTAAAAACAACATCAGTCACAACACACCACTACACACAAACATTCAGTAACACACACACACACACATTAGTCACACACACACAAACACCAAACACACACAACACCACACACACCACAATAACACTACACACAACTACAAACCACACCACACACACACACACCACACACACATTAAGTTAGTTACGTTACCACACACACACACACCACACCACACACACACACAGCACACGCACACGCACACGCACACCACAACACACATTCAGTCACACACACACAGACACACAGACACACACACACATACACACACACACACACAGACACACATCAGTAACACAACACACATCACACACACACACACACACACACACCACACACACACACACACCAGTGACACACACACACATCACAGCCTGTATGTTTATAAATATATTACAAAGAAAAATTACACGAGACGCACACATTCAAAACTTTTTCTTTTTTTTCAGGTCACCCTGGCCAGTTATTTACTCCATCCATGACCAATGCTGTGGCCAAGTGGTTAACACTGCTCCACTTCAGTCCCATGGGTCCATGTTCAACTGGTTTGAATCTTGGCAGTGTCTGGTAAAATAAGTGTGACAAGGTGACAGCCCCGATATGGCCTGTTCGGTTGGCAGGGCTCTAAGTCTAAGCAACATCAATGGATTGGATTGGGTGGGGATTAATAGTTTACAATCTCCCAGGTCAACGTCACATGCAGACCTGCCACGTGCCTTAATTCCCTTCTGATAACATAATACATTGAATGTAAGAAGATCAAATATATGCACATTAAAGATACTGTAATTTATGTCAGGGTTTGGTGGGTTATATTATATTATTTTTTATTAAATCTTTTATATCAAGGATAATGGAATAAGCACTCAAATACTTTTTTACATCCAGTCCCTGGTGTATGCTAGTTTTGTAAATGTTGTCATCTGTTCCAACCGGTTACAATGGCCCACCTTTCAAAAACATAACAGGATTTAACATGTGGCACAAGTTACGGAAACACAAGCATACCCAACATATATATCCCAAAACCGACCAAAGTCTGAATGTGGCCCCCTTCATGGTGGGAAAAACAGTCGAGTAATTATAAATTTATGTTATACACAAAATCTCAACCTTGGTGTACCCCAGAGTCACATCTGTAGCTGAGGAACAAAAACAAAAAAGTGTATTACATAATGAAAATATTTTAGTTTTTAAAACCATTCAACTCCACAGTGAGGTGTTCTAGTGGAACGGTAGTCACATGTCTTGACCCTATGAAAACACTTTCTTTGTCTGGGCCATGAAATTCATTACAGTACAAGAAAACTTTTTTTTTACTTATGCATTCTTTTATTTTATTAACCCTTACCCCTGCTGCGCCATAGCGCTCTTTTAACGTAACCCTGTAGCGCCCATTAGCGCCTCATTTTTGTTATTGACATTGAAAGATGTAAAAATTACTTCCTTTGACACAAGTTTCACAGTAAATAAACTGTGTGACCCCAGGGGTATAAGGTTACACTCCTTTCAAAGGACTGTTTAAATCATAATCTCTGTTATTGTTGCATCAGATTTTAATGTTGTTGTGTTTTTTTTTCCTTCTTTTAACATACCCTTGTTTTCGGGAAATTCCCTTATGAACTGTCACTAAGCATACATAAAATTCACATCATGATGATGAATGAGATTTTTTTTTTTTCATGTCATGATGATAAATGGGACTTTTTTCTCAACATGAGGCTTTTTACTTTTACTTCCAAGGCACACAAAAAGATGATACTTGACAGCAACAAGCAAGGATTAGATTTCCGTTCAAAAATTGTTAAAAAATAAATAAATTTATAATTTATTTAAAACAAATACATAAATAAATTTAAGTAAATAAATAAGACTCTGAATATCACAAGACATCAAACGGACTGAGAATGAGGCCAACACTAACAGTCAACACGCACATAATTAATGAAACAACACTAGGACCAAGAGACAAAATGGAGGGAGGGAGGAAAGAACAGATAGCCTAGTGGTTAGAGCGCTGAAGTCATGATCTGACAAGCATGGGTTCAACCCATCCAGAGACACCAGATTTAGGGAATTTACCCTGCAAGCTGTCAATGGTTACCTGCCCTCTTTCGGTCAGGGAAGTAAAGCAGCCAGGGAGAGGAGATGGGCACGCTGCCCTCATATGTGGCTTCTAGAGAAGCTGTAGGTCGCTGATGCCTCGCTCCCCTACGACAGCCTAGGTTATGGGACACCTTTACTTTTACCCCTGAATGCTGGAGTTTAAAACATCACTGTCATCAGTACTGACTCCACTCTCCTAAAAGTCTTTAGATCAAACCTATGTAGGTCTATATATATATATATATCTACCTGTGATCCCACATGCATATTAAATTAAAATCCATTCCACCTTACAGAAGGGTGCGCCATTTAATGATTTCATGGCATTAGCTGGAATGGATGAAATGATCTTAAAACTAATATAAAGTCATCATCCTAAAGTCCGAATGCGATTTGATTTGTGTAGTACTCTACAAGATTCAGCGCTTATATATATAAATCCCTATTATTATTATTATTATATATATTATTATTATTATTATTATTATATATTATATTAATGCAGCTACCTGAATCAAAGGTTGAGCCAAACAGTCGCATGTAGTGCATGCACTTGTAAAATCTCACCTTTATGTAAACCTTTGGTGCTCTCACAACCTCTAGCAAAGGAACAAGAAAAAAAATATAGTCAAAAAGTTATTGTAGGTGTGCAAGCACTGTAGATTAGTGGTAGTATATATACTTCCTCATTCCTGTCACAGTTCCTTCATGCTTGTCCTTGACTATGTCTTTTTTTTTTCTTTCTTTCTTTAATATATAAATAGTTGGGATTGGTTTTTATGAACGTTTAATAAGTTTTTTCGCTGTGTGCAATTTGACATCTTGTCCCTGCTTGCAATTTATAAGGTATTGAGAAAGTCAATATGATTACTTATTTATCATGGCACTATTCATGTAAATGGCCTACTTAGAAACTGTGTGAACTATAAAACAATGCTCCAAACAAGTGTTTGCAACATACAGGTATCATCTCTCAGTCAGTGTTCACACTAGCCAGTTCACAATCTAGTATCTACAATAAAAATCCTATGATAAAAAGAAGCGTGCTGTTGTGCACCATACAGTCATACACTGAGTGCTGAGTACAAGGAACACTTCAAACACAGAACAAGCTTCCTACACACACACACACACACACACACACACACACAACATAGACACACATACATAGACACACACACATAGACACACGACACACACCACACACACACACACACACAACACAAACAAACACAACAACACAACACACACACACACACATGGACACACATAGACACACACACACACCACACACTTATACACACACACACACATGCACACACATGCACACACACACACACACACCACACACACACACACACACCACACACACACACACACACACAATAAATAAAACATAAATTATCTTCAACCAAAAAAAATAATGGATTCAAACTCTTCTGTTTTCACACACACAAACACACACACACACACACAACACACACACATACACACATACACCTTCACACACACACAACACACACACACACACACCACACACACACACACACACACACACACACACACACACACACACACACACAACATACAGGATAGCCTAGTGGTCAGAACATTGCGTTGGCAATTTGATGGCACAGGTTCGATTCCCGTTCAAGAGGATTTTTCCTCTGAAGTTAACATCAATGCTGACTCCACACCCCCCAAAAGTCCTTGGATGAGACTATTTATAAACCAAGGCCCATGTGCGAACGCACGCTGAACATCTTGTGCACACGTAAAATCATGTAAGAGTTGGTAAGCCATTGGATGCTGGTGGGAACAGATACAAGATAAAACTGCATACACACGGGGACTGGATGTAAAAAAAAAAGCACATGAGTGCTTATCCCATTATCCTCAATCTAAAAGAATAAAATAAAATTAAGAAAAATACACACGACACACACACTATGCACACACACACACACACACACACACACACATACACACACACACACACACAACACACACACACACACAACCACACACACACAACACCACACACATCATCAGCCTCATCACACCAGTTAGTTTGAGTCATCATCGCAAGTGATGAAAGAACTAGAAACATCAGGCAATAATTCATTAATTAAAGTTCTAAGATGAACGCTCATCAACACAAGAAAAAAAACTTGGCTTCATCTCTCATGCCAAGTCATACAGAGTCAATCACTTACACTCTGTGTGTGTGTGTGTGTGTGTGTGTGTGTGTGTGTGTGTGTGTGTGTGTGTGTGTGTGTGTGTGTGTTGCGCGCGCGATGTGTGTGTGTGTGTGTGTTTTTTTTTTTTATTTTATTCTTTTATATCGAGGATAATAGAATAAGCACTCATGTGCTTTGTTTTCTTACTTCGTCTAATATCATATTAAGTGAACAGACGTTAAATCAAAGACACACTCACACTGTTGGTTTCATTGTAGGTGTAAATGAACAGATACTGATTGTGAAGATTGACGTTGTAGGTATAAGTTCGATCAAAACTGGCATTGACCACTGTCGTGTTCAAATCAAACGCTGCACTGCTCATCTGTGATTGCCCCAGACTACCGACGTTTAGTGGCGATCGTCTGCTTTCCAACATTTCATAGTGAACACTTCGTGGCTGTCCATCACATCCGTGTAAAATCACACAACATAAGTAGAAGAAAATGACCAGGTATTGAAAGTGTTTCATATTTCTAGGTTTGTTTTGGCTATTGATCACTCCGAAACCTCGTCCTCGGTGACTGTTCCGATCACAAGCAGAAAAAGTCGTGCGAGCGTTTCGTTTTGTAACCCAGCCGCTGTGGAGGTTTGTGCCTGATGTCTGGACAGCGAAACACGACGATTTTTAAGAATTTCTTTCTTGGATTATATCCACAACACTCGCTTTCAATCTATCTGGAAGCTTAACTCGGTCACATCCTGTTGTCCATGGACAGAGGAAGTCGCTTCACATCGCCTAGGCTAATGGTGATCCAAGTTTCGGTTCTGCTCCGTGTCAATGTCATGTGAGGAAATATACGGGCAGATAACTCTTATGCACCCAAAAACAATCCCACGCTTTCCGTGTAAAGCTAGGCTTTGGCTAGGCCTAGTACATATAAAACCAAAACGGGAAAACCCTGGGAGGGAGGGGGGGGGGGGTCGTGGATTGGTACAACAAACAAACAAAAATTGCATTCTACCACCAACAGGAACTGTGCAAAAGAAAAAAAGTAATGTCTATTCTTTCAAACACACCGCGTGTGCGCGCGCGCACGTACGCACGCACGCACGCACGCACGCACGCGCGCGCCGCGCACACACAACACATACACCACACACACACACACACACATTCCATTATCCTCGATATAAAAGAATAAACACACACACGACGCGCGCACACACACACACACCACGCACGCACGCACGCACGCGCGCGCGCGCGCGCGCGCACAACACACACACACACACACACACACACATGAACTGATATATAGAATGTCATATTCTACTTTCTAGATAAAATAAAAAATATATATATAGATCTATACCCAAAAATCACAAGAACATACTTATTTGAGGACATAATACAAGTTAAGTATGCACTTGTTTCTTTAATGTTGTCAAGGAAAAAAACGGATTTCTTTCCCTAAGACTCTGTGTGTGTGTGTGTGTGTGTGTGTGTTGTGTGTGTGTGTGTGTGTGTGTGTGTGTGTGTGTGTGTGTGTGTGTGTTGTGTGTGTGTGTGTGTGTGTGTGTGTAGAGAGAGAGATGAGAGAGAGAGGAGAGAGAGAGAGAGGAGAGAGTGGTGCACATGTGTGTGGTGTGTGTGTGTGGTGGTGGTGTGGTGTGTGGTGTGTGTGTGTGTGTGTGTGTGTGTGTGAGTGTGCTGTGTGTGTGTGTTGCAACTGATAGTGAAAAAAAGGGGGAGAGCCCCAAGTTTTTTCAAATCAACTGTTTAATTTCAGACCACCGTGAAACAGACTATGCAAAGCAACCCTTGGCTTTCCTTCTTTGTATGATGTCATATTGGCTTGTACTGTGTTTTATGTATACATGTGTATAGATAGATCTATTTATTTCATTTATTTATTTATTCTTTATATCAAGGATAATGGAATAAGCACTCATGTGCTTTTTTTTTGTTTTTTTTTCAACATCAATTCCCTGTGTGTATGCAGTTTTGTAAATATTGTCATCTGTTCCCACCGGCACACAATGGCCTACTGTTATGAAAAGCAAAACAGGATTTCATGTATGCGCAAGATATTCTGCATGCATTCCCACACAGGGCCTCAGCTTACAGTCTCATCCAAGGACTTGTGGGGACAGTGGAGTCAGCACTGATGTTAACTTCAGGGGGAAAATCCCCTCCAACGGGAATCGAACCCAAGTCGTCATATTGCAAGCGCAATGTTTTGACCACTATGCTATCCCGTCCCCCTAAATATACTGTGCATGTAAGTGTCCTTTTTGGAGTACCTTATGTGTGTATGATCTGCAAGCATTGGTGTTCCAGTAGGTGCACACATATGCTCAAATATTATCACAGGAGAAAACCAGGGACTACCATACTACCATCCCACCTGGTAAGGGAATGCAAGAGAGAGAGAGAGAGAGAGAGAGAGAGAGGGAGAGAGAGAGAGAGAGAGAGAGAGAGAGAGAGAGAGAGAGAGAGAGAGAGAGAGAGAGAGAGAGAGAGAGAGAGAGAGAGAGAAGAGAGAGAGAGAGAGAGAAAACGCAAACGCAATTTTATTTTAGGAGGGTAGTAGATTAAGTCACAAGAGAGAGAGAGAGAGAGGAGAGAGAGAGACAGAGACAGAGAGAGACAGAGAGAGACAGAGACAGAGAGAGAGACGAGAGACAGAGAGACGAGAGAGAGAAGAGAGAGACAGAGAGAGACAGAGAGAAGACAGACAGACAGACAGACAGACAGACAGACAGACGGACAGAACAGACAGACAGAGCAGAGCAGAAGCAGGAGACGAGGAGAGAGAGAGAGGGGGAGGAGAGAGAGAGGGAGGAGAGAGAGAGGAGAGGAAGAGAAAGGAGAAGGAGAGAGAGAGAGAGAGAGAGAGAGAGAGAGAGAGAGAGAGAGGAGAGAGAGAGAGAAGAGAGAGAAGAGAAGAGAGAGAGAGAGAGAGAGAAGAAGAGAGAGAGAGAAAGAAGAGAGACGAGAGAGAAAGAAGAGAGAGAGAAGAAAGAGAGAGAAATAAAGCTTTTTTCACATGGAGATCATGAAAGCATCACACCACACACACACACACACACACACACACACACACACACACACACACACACACACACACACACACACAGAGCGAGATGGAGAGACAAGAGACACAGACACATTACAAAGACAGAACAATGACAATATGAAGATAAAATCGATTTTTTTCCCTTTTCAATCTTTATTTCTCACAAGAAAAAAAAAAAAAGCACAAAAAATGCATATTTCTTTGAAACCAGGTATAGTAATCAGAGTATCACCCAATGAAGAAGAACACAGCTTGTCATCAGAAAGTGTCACAGTTTTTTCACCTTTGAATCAAGGTCTGATCTACATCATCACATCATTCACAGAAAAATTAATGTGGAGAAAATATTCTATGAAAATCAACCTCTCTCTCTCTCTCTCTCTTCTCTCCTCTCTCATCATCAATCTCTCCTCCTCCTCTCTCCTCTCTCTCACACCACGCACGCACGCACGCACGCACGCACGCACACACACACACACACACACAATTTTACAATAAATTTTGGACAACACAACAAAGTTTAAATCTTGAGTTTTGATTAATAATGTTTTCATATAACAGATAAAACTAGACATCATTTGACAAAAATTCAAGCAATTAATCAAAGCACACAGTGTTTCATGTCTTTACCCAGTTTCTTAATCTATAATAAAATATATTTTTTAAATCCCTCTTCTTAATCAAAAATACCAACATTAATTTTTAGTGCTCTATATAAAAATATTTCTTAGTTAGACATCCTGGACAAACATCAACCACGCTTTACATAGCTAAAAACAAAAAGATTAAAAAAAAGAAAAGAAAGATACTCGTGTTAAGAGCTTATTAACTCTGTGATCACAAATACTCTCTTTGCCAATAACTCAGACAGCAACTATTGCTGTCTGTCATGACGCTCGCTTCCCAGTCAAGTTAAGCAGCATGAGCGTGGTTACAGTTGGATGGTGACCATTTGTGCGCCTTGCTTCAGTACAGCCACCCGTTCGCCAGCTGTAAATGGGTACTGCCTCTTTAGGGTCAGGAAGGTAAAGACGAGGAGAGGAGATGGCGCCGCCTCAATATGCTGGCCCTAGAGAAGCTGAGGTCTTATGCCTCGCTCCCCTACGACCACATAGGTTATGGACACCTTACCTTTAGATAGAGTGAAAAGGTTTGTGTCTCGTCAATCACTGAAAAGTAAGCCATGCATCCAACTTCGACATTATCAAAACAAGGAGAGAAAAAACAACAAAATTTTAGCAAAGACCTGTGGTCCTTCTCACCTGCTACCAAGTTCCTCGCAGTATCTGTTTCAACAGGTAAGACAGAATCAGGGTGTATCACACATGCATGCACAAATGCACATATGCGCACACACGTGCACGCACACATGCATGCACGCACACCCACCCATGCATGCGCACACTCACTCACTCACTCACTCACTCACTCACTCACTCACTCACACACACACACACACACACACACACACACACACACACACACACACACACACACACACACACACACACACACCAAAAGAAGCAAATTATGCCATCCTAAATGTTTCTGAACAGATTTGATAAACTGAAAATCTCTCTTTTTTTTTTTCTTCTTTTTTTTTATTCCTCAGCTTGAGCTCAATGGTTCACCTATGGTGAGATTTTTGTGAACACAAACTGTAAAAAAAAAAAAGTATATTATATATATAATATATATTATAATAATATATATATATATATATATATATATATATATATATAATGAAAAGAAGATAACTGTATCCAGATATATAATTTTTTAAAAAGTAATAAAATATCAGCCGATAATTTTTTTAATATTTTATCACGACCCTGATTCTAAACAACTGAAAAGGTTCTGCAAAGAAGTTGACAGCTGGTAAGATTCCAGAAAATTCCAGCAGAAAAAAAAAGGTCGTTTTTTTTTCTGCTAGTGGCAGAAAAGGTTAACACGAAAAAATTTCAAGGTTCATGTAACAATCCGAGTATCCAAGTCAGGGTTTTGAAATTTAATGTCCATTTTACATCACAAACAGCTAAAATGTTGCTTACACTTTAAAATTTGATAAGTCACAAAGGACATTAAAAAAACAACCATTGAATTATAAAAACAAAATACCACAGCATTGCATTTCTTTCATACGCATAAAAAATAAGTGGAGGAATGATCATATAAACATCTCAAAAATCAAAACTTTGGAAAATATTTCACTTTTGTCCAGATATAAAAGTACAACCATTTTGTTAGTTATTTGGGTTTTTCTTCTCTTTAACATGAAAATGCTATTATTTATTGATTTCCAATTCTGACTTTCTCAGTAAGGTAAAATTCAAAGATGATAACAACAAAGGGTGCAAACTATCCAAAGTTTTTTTTAGGTTGTTGTTGTTTTTCCAACACATGTGTCATCTTAACTTGGTTTCACAACTCACATGACGTTGTTAATCTCTCCATACAACTAAAACCCAAATCTAACTATACATACACAAATCACAATGTATGCACGCATGTACAATTCATGCAGGTCATATACAACCATCTGTTTCAGTGCCAAACACATGGGAAATCCGATATGCTCTAAAATATGTTCACTTATTAGAAATGTGATCTAGTTATGATTAAGAACCAGCTATGGCACACAGGCTGTATAGCACAATATAAGGCAAATTCAGGGTTGCAAACTTTATATTCTTCATGGTTTTTTTTAAAAAAGCTTTCCATTTTTATCCATTTTAAGAACATTGCAAACTTTTTTTTTTTCCTTTTCCGAATCTGCTGTTAAACTATAATCATGTCTTGTTCTATTCTTTTGAGGGAGGGAGAAAGACACAGAGAGTGGGTGGTGTGTGTGTGTGTTGTGTGTGTGTGTGTGTGTGTGTGTGTGTGTGTGTGTGTGTGTTGTTGTGTGTGTGTGTGTGTGTGTGTGTGTGTGGTGTGTGTGGTGTGTGTGTGTGTGTGTGTGTGTGTTAGGTGTGTATGTGTGTGTTGGTTGGTCAGTTTGTCTTGAGCACGTATCCATGTGTGCAAATTGTCCCTCCCACTTTCTTTCTCCTCCTCCCCCCCTCCCAAAAAAAAGCAAACAAACATTTAGAAACACACATGCATTCACATACACATGCACACACACTGCATGCATGCATGCACACACACAACACACACACAGAGTGTCCTAAAACACACACAGGTTGTCTCAGGTGGAACAGTTCTATACCTGAACAGAAAAGAAGAAATTGCAAGGAAACATAATCATCAGTTAAGTAGATAATCCACACAGTGAGGTAATGGGAAGAAATGATCAGAAACACACACACACACACACACACACACACACACAACACCACAACACACACAGAGTCACATACACATAAGTCACGTAGTACACACACACACACACACACACAACACACACACACACACACACACACACACACACACACACACACACACAGAGGCATACAGACACACAGACACACACACAGAGTCTAAATCCAGCGTGTCCAACTTCAGGAAATGAAGTAAATGAAAGTGGCCATAACACTGTGCTGGAAAAATGCTACCATTCATTCAGTCATCATCTTTGCTCTACAAGAGCTAAAAAAAAAAAAAAAAAAAGAATCCTAACAAACTAATACCCTTGTTTTGATGTGAGACAATTATGCATTAATATGATTTTTAAAAATTAGCCAGTACAGAAGATAAACATTTGATTACAAAAACATGCTTTAAAGAAAACAATAATAAAAACCCCTAATACCAAGTACTTTGACTTACAGTTTGTTTGTTCCATATTGCAGAAAATAATGTGCATTGTTTGATTACATATTGCTAGCGCTGTACAGCACAAACGAGTGAGCATATAACAAAATAACAATAATTACATGTCATTTGACTGAACAAATTTATCTATAGATACATTCAAAATTCACATATCTAGATGATTTATCTTTGCATGAGAGATGAGGGTAGCAAGTAAGCGAGGGAGAGAGAGAGACACACACACAGTATAGAGAGAGAGAAGAGAGAGAGAGAGAGAGAGAGAGAGAGAGAGAGAGAGAGAAGAGAGAGAGTAGAGAGAGAGAGAGAGAGAGAGAGAGAGAGAGAGAGAGAGAGAGAGAGAGAGAGAGAGAGAGAGAGAGAGAGAGAGAGAGAGGAGAGAGAGAGAGAGAGAGAGAGAGAGAGAGAGAGAGAGAGAGAGAGAGAGAGAGAGAGAGAGAGAGAGAGAGAGAGAGAGAGAGAGAGAGAGCCCGATTTTGCTCACAGCACTTTGTGTCAGTTTTTCAAAAGTTGTTGCTTAGGGTGGTAACTTCTACACAGTGACTGTTTTCATTTTTTTCCATTCCTCGGCTAGAACTGAGGTTCACCTATGGTGAAAGTTTGCGTATGCAACCATCCCCTCCCCCCTCACCATTTAGAATTGCCGCTTCCAACTTAAGAGATGGTGTCTAAACACAACACCTATATGCATAAGTTTTTTTTGTTTTTTTTAATTTTGTCATCCTTTCCTACCAGCCTGAAATGGCCTACTCTTCTGAAAGGCAGAACAGGTTCTTAATGCATTTGCAAGATGTCCTGCATGCATTTGCACATGTGGGCTAGGCTAATTGCATTATCCAAAAAGACTTTGACATTCAGTTTGATTTTCTCATCAAACTAGGAAGAAACTAGCAAGGCTGGGAATCAAACCTAGAACCTCATGGTTTACTTGTTAGGCAAGTGACATTTTTAACACTATCCCTACATTAAGGGAGAGAACCCCTCTTTCCCTGTACATGTGCACTATACTCATTTGTATGCTTCTGTTGCCCATATATGGGTGCTGCGTAGGGAGGGACTAGGAGATGATTGGTTGCCCAATAGTCGGCAGCCTGAAGGGCAAAGGTCAACCCTACTGCCACCTTCCTTCTTACATAACAAGTATATTTATTTATCTATGTATCTATTTTTTTTATATCAAGGATAATGGAATAAGCACTCATGTGCTTTTTTACATCCAGTCCCTGTGTGAATGCAGTTTTGTAAATTTTGTCATCTGTTCCTAACGGCACACAATGGCCTACACTTAAGAAAAGCGGAACAGGATTTAATGTGTGTGCAAGATGTTCTGCGTGCATTCGCACATGGGACCTCAGTTTACAGTCTCATTCGAAGGACTTTTGGGGAGTGTGGAGTCGGCACTGATGTTACCACCAGGGGAAAAATCACCTTAAACGGGAACTGAACCCGGGTCGTCAAATTGCGAGCGCAGTGTTCTGACCACTAGGCTATCCTGTCCCCCTGTTATACAGAGGGAGAAAACTTTGGGAAGCAACTCTTGATCTTTGTGTCCAGCAATAAAATAACACACACACAAAAAACCCCAACAACAACAAAAAAAACATAACACACCAACATCTTTGTCTATCAAGTGAACCACCGGGATCTTTGGGTTGTTTTTTGTTATTTTTGTTCAAGAGGGGGGGGGGTCCTTGTTTTTTGTTTGGGATTTTTTTGGGGGGGAGGTGGGGGGGACGGTGTACTGGAAGCAAATGAAAAAGGCACTAGCAGGTCTGCAACATAGGGCTCCACATTTTTTCTTCTTTGGTTTTGCTCTAGTTCAAGCAACCGTTTTTTTGTCGGCTTTGCTAAGTTTGCGCTTGTTTGGGCAAAATTTGCCATGGGGGACCTTTCTCTTGGCTGTTGTTTCTTTCCTGTTTTGCTTTGAGCAGCAGCAACTGTTCTTCTCACTAGTTCTTTTTTAAGGCACAATTTTCTAACTAAACAAAGCAAGACAAAAGCTATCGCACCAAATATTCACCGACTGTGGGAAAAATACATTCTGATTGGGATTAGAGAAGCACAAAGATTACATGATGTCAAAACTAAAGAAGAATATTTGGCTCTATGAAAAATCTTATGTTACTAATTCAATTCAAAAGCAGTGACGTTAAAGCGATCTGGTTTATAGATCGCCGTTATATCCAGTAGCAGAATTCCCATAACCAGACAAAACATTTTTTTATTTCACATCCTTCCTCAAACCCTAGCAGCCTTGTCACTTTGTTGAAACTAAATGCATATCCATGCAAAAAATTATGAACAATTTACAAAGTACAATCTCCAGGACTGAAATTCAACTGCTCATAAAAAGATCAATAATTACCAACTCACAATTCCAAAAAACAAATCAAGTTAAACATGTATATCAACCATCTTCAATGACATCAAACACAAGTCATCCTAAAAATAAAAGTATAATTTTTTTTTTATATCTTGCTGCATAGGCATATCATTTTCAACCTTTCATCTGAGGAAAATGCCAAAAAAACTAGGCTCTTTTGAATATAGCTACTCTTTCGATTAATCTATCATCAAGTATTAAAAAAGAGATCTGGACAAATCCAAACGAATGCTTTCTAATCACAAAAAATAGATTATATTATTGACAGATAAGAAATGGTATTACAGAGAGCTAACTCTGCAGAATGAACATTCACCGTGTGCCTATCACGGGTTTACACAGTGTTTACAGCATCGCTGATCACCTAACAGTTGAGAAAAACCACAGATTCATGTCAAAACTCATGACTAGACAAAAAAGAATAAAGAAAAAGCATCGCAAAAATTGCCATGAAAAAAAATAAAAGGTTAATGGAATTGAAAGACAGATCATGAGCAAGAAGGAATGAACAAAAAGAAAAGAAATTATCTCTAGACACAGACACCCTTGCTCACTCTCCTTCTCTCTCTACTCTCTCTCTCTCTCTCTCATTGTGGTCTAAGGCCGATTACATTAAACAATTTCAGTGTTCATGTTCAGTGTCAGTGTTCAGTGTTCTCCCTCCTCCTCTTCTCACACACACACACACACACACACACACACACACACACACACACACACACACACACACACACCACACACACAAAGAAACAGGGAAACTTTTACACACAACTCCCTGGTCTAGTTTCAGTACCAAACTACTCCCCCCCCCCCCCCCCAATCTCCTCTCCATGCTCCTTCCCCATTCCCCTCTCCCCCCCCCCTCCAAAGAAATATACCACAACTTATCTTAAAAACAAAAAGTATGATGCCATCAGTTAAATACATTTTTTATTTTAAAAACAACAATGAATGTCAAACGCACCAGCACCTTTGCTGTTTTTGGCTAAAAGTGCACCGTCCTCGACTCTCTCACTCTTGTCACGAACACAGAGCAATAATGAAACGATAACCATGACAACAATAATATGAATCCTTCTTGTACACAGCAGATCATGTGATCATTTTCCTAGAAAAACGTCTTCAGAGGAAATATATTTTACCAGTAACATTGCACACAAACTCTGTCATCTGGCTGCAGCGACATTAGTTCATAGTTGATGCTTGTTCACCTAAGGAATATGCATAGCATGCACCACACACACCAACCGCCGCACACGGGCACGCGCACACCACACACAACACACACCACATATACTTTCTAACGCATACATATTCTCGTCTAATATCACAAGAGTACACAGACGTAAATTGAGGACAACGACAACATACATACACATTTAACAACAAAACAAAAGGGATGTGAATATGCACACATGTCTAAACACAAGCACAATATATGCATTATAGCACACAAACACACACACACACACAAACAAACACACACACACAACACACACACACACAACACAACCACACACACAACACACACACACACACACACACAACACACACACACAAAACCTCTCAAGTCAACCCGGTATATACACATGGAATGACCTCATATTTAAAAATAAAAAAACCAAAAATAATAAGCAGCTTTTGACGTTTAAAAAAAAACTGTCTGGGAATGCACTCATAAAAAAAAGAATTAAAAGGAACATTTTCTTTCAACCTCACACTAAAACAATGCAAACTGAATGAGGATCCGAAATGATCCTCTCATAAAAAAAGAACGGAATAATAAAGTAAAACCATTTTTATCTAACACCAAACCACTACCAACTAAATTAGTATCCACACAAACGCTGAGAAAACCAGGAACCAAATAAAACTATGGGAAAGATGATCAGGAAAAAATATACAGGGCAATGATCAGAGATTAGATAGGAAAGAAAAAAAGAAAATAACTATCTGACATCAGAATAGCAGAAACTAAACCACAGCACACTTACTATCATCTTGGGGAAAAAAAAAAACTAGCAATAAATCCAAACATAAACCATGTAATATTTTAATGCACACACACACACACAACACACACACACACACACGCACACACACACACACACACACACACGCTCAACAACACACACACACACACCACACGCACACACAAACACACACACACACACACAAACACACCATAACGCATGTAATCTTTTAACACACACACACACACACACCATAACGCATGTAATCTTTAACACACACACACACACACACACACACACACACACACACACACACACATACACACGCACACAAACACACACACACACACACACACACACACACACACACACACACACACACCATAACACATGTAATCTTTTAACGCACACACACACACACACACACACACACACACACACACACACACACACACACACACACTCTCACACACACACACACACACACACAGACACACACACACACACACCACACACAACACACACACACTCACACACACACACACACACACACACACACACACACACACACACCATAACACATGTAACCTTTTAACGCACACACACACGCACGCATGCACACAGACACACACAGACACACAGACACACACAAACACACACACACACAAACACACACACACAAAACAACACACACACACACCACACACACACACACACACACACACACACACACACACACACACACAACACGCACAACTTAAGTCACCAAACACTACAATAAACAGCAGCACAACACATATTCACTCCTATGACAGTTGATATCTCACTAGTTGATATCTCAGCCTTTGATCACAATGACGACAAAAGTTCTCCACTCTGCTCGCACACACACACACACATCACTTTCTACTGAATCTTTTTCCAATGGCTCACTACTTTGGAGAATATAGATATAGATATAGATATCAATGACAACAATGGATCGGTGGTCTAGGTTGGTCACACGCCTTGCCTAGAAAGCAAAAGAGTCCGGTCAGAGTGTGCAGGTTCGTGCCCCGTTTGGACCCAAAACTTTTTCCCCATCCATTAGACCCTGAGTGGTGGTCTGGGCGCTAGTCTTTCGGATGAGACGATAAACCGAGGTCCCGTTGTTACACAATCACTATTTAGCGCACGTAAAAAAAAACCCACGGCAACAAGGGGGTTGTCCCTGGCAAAAATTCTGTAGAAAAAGCCACTCTGATAGGGAAACAAAATACTTGCATGCAGGAAAAAGAAGAAAAAAAATGGGTAGGCACTGCACATGTGGCGACGCGCTCTCCCCCGGGGAGAGCAGCCCGAATTTCACGCAGAGAAATCTGCCGTGACATAAAGTGGTACAAAATACAAAATACAAAAAAATACAAAAACAAATCTTTCTGTGAGTCACACCACAAAGATAACAGTAAAAAAAAAAAAATAACCCACACTCAAACAAAAAACAACCACAAAAAGCAGTGCCCACAAAAACAAAAGAATAGCAACAACTACAGTGTTGTTGTTGTGGTTTTTTTTTTACTAGTCATGCCTCTTGCTGAAACAAAAGACAAGTTTTAAAATAAAATACTTCATAAAACCCAAAGAACATGCTACAATTTTTTAAAATGCGATACATTTGAAAACCACAAATTTAAAACAAGTGACTACAGACTAGAAAACCTTTATAACAATCCCAAGTTTTCAAACAACAGTAAATCAAACAAGAATGACGACCCAAGGAGACAATCAAAGTATACCTGAGACTTGAAAACCATTTTACATAACTATCCAAACTCTGACATTTCTGTAGAGAAAAAAAAAAGCCACTCTGATAGGGAAACAAATGTACCTGAAGACAGGAAAGTGATGGTCAAAGAAGAAAAAAAAATACTAGGGGGCACTAACTCTTGTGCGACGCACTCCCTGGGGGAGAGCACCTGAATTTCGCGCAGAAGAAATCTGCCGTGACTTTAAAGTGGTATATACTACAATACACTACACTACGCCACAATACAATACATACTGCTGCTACTTTGTTAACACAGCGGGTGGATGGGTGCAGCACACAAGGGAATTTGTAGCCCAGTGAAGAGAAGCTGCAGAAAGGAGGGAGGAGGGAGGGAGAGAGAGAAGAGAGAGAGAGAGAGAGAGAGAGAGAGAGAGAGAAGAGAGAGAGAGAGAGAGAGAGAGAGAGAGGAGAGAGAGAGAGAGAGAGAGGAGCCAAACCAGGCCACCAACCCGGGGTCCAAGTTTACCTGCACATCAGTGCTACAGACTGCCATGCGGCTTGGTCACCTGTGCAACTGCAGACATTGCCCTCTACACGACTGATGTGACCCAGGTGGACACAGCCTACGGCTAAACTTGAGAGTGTCGCTCACATTACCTGACCAACACTGCAGGTGTCTGTATCTCTCGGGCCCGGTTGATGCCGGGATATATTATGATAGTAAGCGTAGAGTACAACCCTGTCAAGTAGTCTCAAAGTAGATGCACTTCCACAGCAGCATCATTACATCATCCTCGTTACCATTGTCGTGATTGATCATCATGCAATAAATTATAATGCAAGACAAAAGAAGCCTACTTACTACAAGTAGTTCTGCTGCTTCTACTGATACTATTACTAATACTACTACTTGTACTACTGTTACTGCTGTTACCTCTGCTGCTGCACGGAGGTAGTACTCAGAATATGGCTTTGCTATTTTTGGAGACTGCTCAAGGCTTACGCACAGTGAGCAAATCCAACATAGCTCAGTCTGGGGTCCAGGGCCAGTATAAGATTAGCGAATAGCCCCTTCCTTTTACCAAGTCCAAGTGTGGTCAGTTTCTGCTGTAATTAGCAACAGCTGGGCTGGTATAGATAGCAGCTGAGAGAACCTGAAAGTTGGGAGAAACTGACAGCTGTGTACAGAGTGTACTTTATAGTGCCATTTTTTTTTTTTAAAACAAAGGACATTTTCAATAATGCAATATGCATGGCCGTAACAAGCCAATCAACAACGAAAGCTATATCTACACATTGCTTTCCAACAATCACTTTTTAAGACTCACAAAACATCGTAAACCACCAATCGACAAATTTATAGCTAAGCATAAAACCAGTTTTTTTAAAAATCTGTACCATTTTGTGGTGAAAGACATTTGGTATTACCAAACTCTTACTGCATAACACGCCAGCATGTATTAAGCATGTGCATACAGTGTGAATGTATGCCTGGTCATGAACAAGTGTGTGTGTGTGTGTGTGTGAAAGTATGCGCATGTGTGTACATGCATGCGTGTGTACATGTATGGCTATGTAATATATGCATGTGTGTGTTCATTCTTCATTTGCTCTTCAATTTTGTGTGTGTGTGTGTGTGTGTGTGTGTGTGTGTGTGTGTGTGTGTGTGTGTGTGTGTGTGTGTGTGTGCGCGCGCACATGTGCGTGTGTGGGTGTGTGCACGCGCGCACGTGTATGGGTGTGTAGGTGTGTCTTCACATGTGTGTGAGCAGGAATTATTCATTGGATATATTTATGTGCGCAAGTTCACACAAACACATATTTCGAGCATGCATGCCCATGTACAAATAAACTTACCTGGAAGAAACGAGCAGATTTTGAACAAAGAAACTGTTCAAAAGCAATGCACCTTGTGTATCACGAGATATATCTACAGCAAAAGATATGAAGTTTTTGTGTGGTAAGATATATGCAAATGAACCATTTTAACCACTGTACACCCAACTGCTTGCGTATCTTCACAACAACCCACTCACACTGACTCAGTTTAATGTTAAGATATCGTTCACCCTTCTTTCCTGTAACACACACACACACACGCACACATGCACACACCCACGTGCACACACACACACACACACACACACACACGCCGACCAAATCACAAACTGTGCATGACGTTAATTAAAGACTGCATACTTAATAAAACTACACACACACACACACACACACACACACACACACACACACAGTGCGCAGACCAGCCCCCCTCCCCAACACATACACACACACAAGAGCAAATCACCACCTGTCCCTCCAACCCACCCCCACTCTCACACACACACACACCTGACTCATCATACAGAATAACTAAACAACAAGCCACAAATATCAAAACCAAATAGCCCCAACCACATAAATTATGCTATTCCAGTTCCAAAAGAAGAAAAAAAAAAAAAAAAAAAAAAAAGAAAATCGCATAACATTTCTCCTTCATTCCAAGCTGTACCCACATATATGCAAATTTTCACATATCATAACAACACCAACCCAACTCACTAAAACACACAGCAAAACTGCAACACATTGCACGTACCCCCCCCCCTCCCCTCCCCCACCCCAAAACCAATCACACATCACCAATTTTTTTTTTGTCTTTCATTCCCTCAAAGAACAAAAACCTCAAGGCCAAAAATGCTCATGTAAAATTCCACAACTGTTTTTTTTTTAAAGTTGTAACAGACTTTAAAAAAAAAAAATCCCCAAAAACTGTGTCAAAAAAAAACTGTACATTCCATTCAACGCCACCTAATCAATATGCAATTTCTTGACCTTACCAAAGGTCAAAGTTTTTGGGCAGGTCACTTGTACATCTATGTACCAAAGTCAAGGTTGTGTGGAAGGTCAACTGCATTATCTGTGTCAAGTTCCACCGCAGTTCCTTGACCTTACAAGGTCAAGGTTGTATGAAAGGTCAGTCAGGTCAGGTGTCATGTGTGGAGATCCACCGTTGGAAGCCAATGGACCGCCACTGTGGAGAGCGAAAATGCTAAAGAGACGATTCTGAGATCTTGTACACGTAGAGAAAAAAAAAAAAAAAAAGGGTAGGCGCTGCTCTTGTAGCGACACACTCTCCCCAGGGAGAGCAGCCCGAACTTCACACAGACAAATCTGCATGACTGATTGATTAATTGATTGATTGATTAATTGTTTCATATCGAGGATAATGGAATAAGCACTCTTGTGCTTTTTTACATCCAGTCCCCGTGTGTATGCAGTTTTGTAAATGTCATCTGTTCCCACCGGCACACGATGGCCTACTCTTACGAAAAGCGGAACAGGATTTAACGTGTGCACAAGATGTTCTGCGACTGAAAGTGGTGTACAACACAACACAATACAATGATAACAAATCACTGGTCAAAATGGCTTTGAAAGTAAGTCTGCACTGTAATGAGCAAGTCTTACTGACAGAAGGGAGATGTACACACAAGCAACGCATGCATGAAGAAAAATGTGCATGACACTGCTCCCCTAATTTTTTTCTAGAGTTTTTTGTTGTTGTTTTTTTAAATTAAAAGAAAAAAAATGGCTTAAAAACAAAAAAAAGAAAGAGAAGAGAAATCATCAAATAACCCTTCTCTCTCTCTCTCTAAAAAAAAAAACAATTAACAGAGAGAGTGCTTATGAGTCACACAAGTCTATAACTAAATCTTTTTTTTAACAAAAGAAACTTAAAGACTAACCCCCCCCCCCCCCATCAAAAAAACAAACAAACCAACCCATCCCAAATCAAACAAGAGATCATAAACACAGATTAATCATATACTTCTATAACCCCCCCCCCCCCCCACCCCCCCTTCTCACTCTCTCTTCTCTCCCCCCTCCCACCCCCATTTTACTTTCATTCAAAAATTATTCACACCCACATTGCACGTCAATAGTACACACCAGCATCAACAACCTTCGACTTAAAAAAAAAAAAAAAAAAAAAAAAAAACGACCCACGAACAACGCCAGACAAGCCCAGTAGTCAAGTCGCCCTCAAGGAACCGCTACTCTGCGCGCTCTTCGTCCAGCCTGAGGAGTTGTCTCAGCTTGCCCATGCAGAGGTCGCTGGCGTTTTTGGCATCGCGGGACGCCAGGGAGAAGTTGAGGAAACCGTGGGGAGGTCGTCGATCAGGACCAACTCCACTGTCTTCCCCAGGGAGCGCAGTCTCCGCGTGAACATGATGGAGTCGTCCAGGAGGGGATCCAGGTGACACGCCTGGGTAGGGCAGGTAGGGAAGGTAGGTCAGGTGAGAATGAGAAGTTGAGGGAGGTAGGGTAGATAGATAAGGTGAGAATGAGAACTTGAGGTAGATATGAAGTGAGAATAAGAACTTGAGGTAGGTAGGGTAGGTAAGGTGAGAGTGAGAACTTGAGGTAGGTAGGGTAGGTCAGGTGAGAATGAGAGCTTGAGGTAGGTAGGGTGGGTAAGGTGAGAATGACAACTTGAGGTAGATTATATGATAAAGGTGAGAGTGAGAACTTGAGGTAGATAGGGTAGATAGATAAGGTGAGAATGACAACTTGAGGTAGATACATTAGAGAAGGTGAGAATGAGAGCTTGAGGTAGGTATGATAGGTAAGGTAACAATTTATTTATTCTTTTATATCAATGAAAAGGTGAGAATGACAACTTGAGGTAGGTAGGGTAGGTAAGGTGAGAATGAGAACTTGAGGCAGGTAGGGTAGGTAAGGTGAGAATGAGAACTTGAGGCAGGTAGGGTAGGTAAGGTGAGAATGAGAACTTGAGGTAGATTATATGATAGCTAAGGTGAGAATGAGAACTTGAGGTAGATTATATGATAGCTAAGGTGAGAATGAGAACTTGAGGTAGATTATATGATAGCTAAGGTGAGAATGAGAACTTGAGGTAGATTATATGATAGCTAAGGTGAGAATGAGAACTTGAGGTAGATTATATGATAGCTAAGGTGAGAATGAGAACTTGAGGTAGATTATATGATAGTTAAGGTGAGAATGAGAACTTGAGGTACTCAGGTAGGTATGGTAGGTAAGATGAGAATGACAACTTGAGGTAGATATGCTAGATAAGGTGAGAATGAGAAGTTGAGATAGGTAGGGTTGACAAGGTAACAATGAGAACTTGAGGTAGGTAGGGTAGGTAAGGTGAGAATGAGAAGTTCAGATAGGTAGGGTAGGTAAGGTGAGAATGACAACTTGAGGTAGATTGTATGATAGATAAGGTGGAAATGAGAACTTGAGGTACTCACTACTCAGGCAGGTATGGTAGGTAAGATGAGAATCACAACGAGGTAGATTACAAGATAGATAAGGTGAGAATGAGAACTTGATGTAGATATGATAGGTTATCATATTATTATTATATTACTATCATTATCAGGGTTATGAGAACTTGAAGAAGAGAACAAAAATGTTCAGAAGCATGAATAGAACTGTATCAGAGAAATCTATATAGGTCTAGAATTCAGTTTTACTATGACTGCTCTATAGATATCAACATCATCATTATTACTATTATTATCAAGGTTTAGAGAACTCGAAGAACATGGAAATGAAAATGTTAAGGAACATGAATGGAGTAGTATAATAGGTCTAGAATTTAGTTTTACTTTGACTGCTTAATAATATAAATATCATCAACACTATTATTTCTATCATTATCATTGTTCATTTCGTGTTACTATTCTTATCACAGTTATCATCATCATCATTAAAATCATTTCACTCGTTCGCACGCACACACACACACACACACACACACAGGGGACGGGATAGCATAATGGTCAGAACATTGCGCTGGCAATTTGACGACCCGAGCGACTCCCGTTCGAGGGGATTTTTCCCCTGGAGTTAACATCAGTGCTGACTCCACTCTCCCCAAAAAGTCCTTCAGATGAGACTTTAAAACGAGGCCCCGTGTGTGAACGCACGCAGAACATCTTGCACACATGTTAAATCCTGTTCCGCTTTTCGTAAGAGCAGGCCATCATGTGCTGGTGGGAACAGATGACAAGATTGCCAAAACTGCATACACACGGGCACTGGATGTAAAAAAAAAAAAGCACAAGAGTGCTTATCCCATTATCCTCGATATAAAAGAAAGAATAAAAAATAAACCAACCAACCAACCAACCAACCAACCAACAAACCAAAGTCCTTTGGATGAGACTATAAACCGAGGCCCCAAGTGTGAACGCATGCAGAACATCTTGCGCACACGTTACATCCTGTTCCGCTTTTTGTAAGAGTAGGCCATTGTCCAATCCAATCCAATGATGTTGCTTAGACCCCCGCTGACCACACAGGCCATATTGGGGCGAGTAGGCCATCGTATGCTGGTGGAAGAGATGACAAGATTTACAAAACTGCATACACACGGGGACTGGATGTAAAAAAAAAAAAAAAAAAGCACAAGAGTGCTTATCCCATTATCCTCAATATGAAATGATAAAAAAAAAAAAAAAAATTAAAAAAAAACAAACAAACCCACTCACCACCAAACACATCTTGGGCAAGCCTTCCAGCAGCCAATCGGGCGCCAGCAGGGGCGACATATAAGGGTTCTTCACGATGGGGATGTTGCGGATAGCCTGCAGGGGACTCTGGGCCAAGTGGCGCTCCCTCTTAAAATCTGAAGGAGACATGCTGTGGGAGCGCGACGACAACACACCCTCACCCAGCACAGGCAGGGAAGCGCTCCTGGGCAGGAACGACGATGACGACGCGGAAGACGAGGTGGAAGACGTATTCCGCAGGTTCAGCTGGAGGGTCTGCCGGCTGGGGCTGCTCGAGGCCGGTGTTCCTCCTCCTCCTCCGCTGTCACTGCTGCGGTGTGTCACAGACGACGCTGCCGCTGACGTCGTCGTCCCCCCTGACGTGTCCGGTTTGTTGTCCGTCGTTTCATCGCTGAGGCAACCGCTGTCAGGGGAGAGAAGCGGGTCCCGGGCCAAGGGCAGGTCAGGGGTGAGGCAGGTGGTGCTCATCGCGTCCACGTAGCTTTGGGCCGAGGCGCGACTGCTAGCGAGAGCCGCTGCGTCCTCGACGAGAACAGCTTGAGGTGTGCCACCTGCCTCACCTCCCAAAGCTCTCTTCTCCGCCTTGGGGACGATGTTCTTCTCATTCTTCCCTCTCTGCTCTGATTCCACGCTGTCTTTGCCCACACCCTGGGTACCACCACCCGGAGAAGCAGACTCTTCCCCTCGTCTCACACCCTCCCCCCTCTCCTCTCCGGTTGGCGACGAGGCAGCAGGATTCTTGGGGGGGAGGGGGGAGAGACTGCCCCCCTCCTCCCCCTCTCTGGGGTCGCTCTCCTCCGCCACGTCGTCGTCATCGTCGAGAGACGGGAGGTCAAAGGACGCAAAGTTGTCGCTGGAGGAGGTCAAGAGGTCAGGCTGCGTGGCACTGGCAGGGTTGCTGGCGGCAGAACTGTCGCGCTGAGGCAAGTTTTCTCTTCCCCCTTCCCCACACCTTCCCTCGCCCACCGGTGACCCTTGGAGGTCGGACTGCGGAACAGCGCAGGAGGAGTAGGAGGGAGGTGGGGCATCGTCGTTTTTATCGCAGACGACAAAAGGCTCGTCAGCGTTATCGTCGCCTAGGCTTGCCACCTCAGGCTGAAGCAGGCTGAAGTCGTCATCATCATCCTCCTTCTTGGCTGAATCCAGCCCAGTCACCTCCCTCAGCGTTTTTCCTCCTCCTCCTCCTTTCTGGAGAGGAAAGTGGTCTTCCTTGGCAGACCTAGAGGGCGCATCATCCAGGCTGATGTCTACCATACCTCTCTCCGCCTCGTCGTCTTTCGCGGCTACCTCAGCTTTCTGCACGGTCGTAGGGGGAGCCGCGGTGACTCCGCTGACGTTCTCCCCACTGGGGGTGGAGAGGGGGGTGTGGAAGGTGGGGGAGGGGCTGTCTCCGGTGCTGACACTGAGCGTGTCCCCCCCCCGACTCCCCCCACTCTCACGCCCGGGGTCAGTCACCGTCCCTGTGACCTCCTGTTCCGGGATGGACCGCAGCGGAATGCGTTCCGGGGTCTGGGGGGAGGAGGAGGAGGGGGAGGAGGTGGAGGAGAAGGTCTTGGCCAGCAGGTGGGAATACGACCCCATGTACGACACCAACTTGTCTGTGGCTTCCGTCACCATGGTACCCAGCGAGGAAGCCCCCCCTCCCCCTCCTGACCCTTTGGGGCGACTGAAAATCTCCACTTCTTCCGCGCCATTCTCTGGTTGGTCCACAACATTGTCGCTTTCGTCGTCATTGCCACTGCGTTTGTTGTGAGGGGACGACACACCAGAGGCGTGGTGCGATGACGATGATGATGATGCGCGGGCAGTGTTGGTTCTGGCGGCAGCATCCTGGCTGACCATGACCCAGTCCGAGTTGTCGTGGTTTTCCTGCGAGGACAGGCGCAGTGTCGCCGCGCTCGACTCGATGTGGCACGACACCGACGCCGCCAGTTGTGACGACACGTCGTCTGACACCCCCGCATACGCTGGAAAGAAAAACCGCCGCGGCAAGTGACGATTAATGAGTGAATGAATGGCTACTTTAAAGGTGGGGAAAAAAAAGGATCACATACACAAAAATCTCATCATTGGTGAACCTCAGAACTCTAGTCGAGGAACAGGGGGAAAAGGTAACCCCAAAACCCTCCCCCCCAAAAACAAAAAAAACCCCTACTCCCTGTGCTATCTGAACAAAAACATTTATCTAAGGTACATAAACGCATAGGTATGTATTCAACAGAGTATAAAATCAAAAGTCTATTGTCTGCTTATTTTAACTACTCTGGGGAAGGGATAGCCTGGTGGTCAGAGTGATACGATCGTGATCTGCTGACCCGGGTTCGAATCTCGTTCAAGAGGATTTTTCCACTGGAGTTGGCACTTGCACTACCCCCCCCCCCCCCCCCTCCCCTCCCCCCCTAAAGTCCTTTGGATAAGACTATAAACCGAGGTATAATCAGCACCACATAGCCCTATCTGAGCTGGGATGGGATGAAATAATTAGCCACTGAGAGGACCTGAAAGTGGGGGAAACTGACTGCTGTACACTGCTCCCCCCCCCCTTCCTTCCCTGACTTGGTTTAAATAGATTTTATTCAGAATTTGGAACAAACATTCAAAACAACAGCACTTTGGGAACATATTTATTTATTCATTTATTCTTTTATATCAAGGATAACAGAATAAGCAATCATGTGCTTTTTTTCATCCGGTCCCCGTGTGTATGCAGTTGTGTAAATATTGTCATCTGTTCCCACCGGCACACGATGGCCTACTCTTACAAAAAGCGGAACAGGATTTAACGTGTGCGCAAGATGTTATGCGTGTGTTCGCACATGGGGCCTTGGTTTAAAGTCTCATTTGAAGGACTTTTGGGGAGAGTGAGTCAGCACTGATGTTAACTCCAGGAGAAAAATTTCCTCGACCGGACTCGAACCCGAGTCGTCAAATTGCCAGCGCAATGTTCTGACCACTAGGCCATCAGTCCCCCCCAGCAACATCAAGCTTGTACCTTACAGTGTGCTCAATTCAACAATGAAAATTAACATGAAAACTGACAGCTGTTGAGCTGCAATGTGCAAAACCAACAGCAACAAAATCATCAACTGCAATCTTTTGCTAGAAAAAAGGAAAAGGTAACACACACAAAGAAATACCTGCCAGACAACTCTGTGTGTGTGTCTGTGTGTGTCTGCGTGCATATGTGTAAGTGCGTGCATGCATGCATGCATGCGTGTGAGTGAATATGAAATAAAAAAGAAACGCAATAGTAAAAAAAAAAAAAAAAAAAAAGAAAACCCAAACTACAAAAAAAAAAAAATCCCCCCACCCTCCCTTTCTCACCTGCCAGACACCTGGACAGGATCCCAGCAGGCAGCAGGGGATCCATCAGACTGAGCAGACGGGCAGGGGAGGGGTGTAGCGCACCAGCACAGGTGTGTACACCCCCAGGATGCCGTCCGGAGCGCGTCGGATGTTGAAAGAAGTGGCTCGCATCGCCGTGGTGATGACCAGGTTGGCCCCGGCACTGTCCCCAGCCAGCACAATCACCTCCCCTGTGGAACCTTCACACAGACAAAAAAAATATTTATTTATTTTATTGGTTTTGTTACCACCTCAGGGGATGGGAGCCGCCGCCGTAGTCTAGTGGTTAGGGCGTTGGACTCGTAATCTAAAGGTTGCGGGTTTGATCCCAGCTTTCGGCTATGGCGTTGTGCCCTTGGAAAAGGCACTTTACGGCTATTTTCTCACCCCACCCAGGTGTAAAAGGGGTACCAACCTTGTGTTGGGGGTTAACCCTGCGATAGACTGGCATCCTATCCAGGGGGGAGTCTATGACTCTAAGTCGCTTAATGCCACAGAAACCGGGATAAGCACCGGCCTGATGAGCCTTAGGCCCGGGACAGACTTTAACTTCAGGGGATGGGATAGCTAGCACAGCGCACAAATCCCAACACCGCTCCGTCCAGAGTGCTATATTTAGCATTCCCCTTTCCTGTTTACCTAGTTTAAGTGTGGTCAGTGCCTGCTATAAATAGCACCAGCTACTGGTCCCTACTGGGCTGGGATGGGATGAAATAATTAGCCCCTGAGAGGAGCTGAAAGTGGGGGATACTGACAGCTGTGTCCACACAAAGACAAAAATTGATTTATTTTATTTATTTTATTACCACTTCAGGGGACGGGATAGCTCAGTGGTCAGAGCGCTCGCTTTCCCCCAGCCAAGGTTAAGCAGCATCAAGCATGGTTTGCCAATGGGATGGGTGACTGTTTGCGCACCTTGGCGACAATACAGTTCCCCCCAGTTCACCCAGCTATAAATGGGTACCTGCCTTCTTTAGGGTCAGGGAAGGTAAAGCAGCGAGGGAGAGGAGATGGCGCCGCCCTTAACATGCTGGCCCCTAGAGAAGCTGAGGTCTCTGATGCCTCGCTCCCCTACAACCTTACAGGTTATGGGACACTTTTACCTTTACCTTTTTACCCACCACTTTATGTCACAGCAGATTTCTCTGCATGAAATTCGGGCTGCTCTCCCCGGGGAGAGCGCGTCGCCACAAGTGCAGCACCTACCCATTATCTTTTTTTTCTTTCTCCTGTATGCAACTGTATTTGTTTTCCCTATCAGAGTGGCTTTTTTCTACAGAATTTTGCCAGGGACAACCCCCTTGTTGCCGTGGGTTCTTTTACATGCGCCAAATAATGATGTGTTACACACAGGACCTCGGTTTATCGTCTCATCCCATAGACTAGTGCCCAGACTTTGACAGTACCCAGGGATAATGTTAAAAAGAGGAAACAAGACTTTGACAGTACCCAGAGATAGTGTTGAAAAGAGGAAACAAGACTTTGACAGTACCCAGGGATAATGTTGAAAAGAGGAAACAAGACTTTGACAGCACCCAGAGATAGTGTTGAAAAGAGGAAACAAGACTTTGACAGTACCCAGCTCTGAGGACGTACCCAGACTCTGACAGTACCCAGCTATGAGGACGTACCCAGACCTGACAGTACCCAGCTATGAGGACGTACCCAGACCTGACAGTACCCAGCTGTGAGGACGTACCCAGACCTGACAGTACCCAGCTGTGAGGACGTACCCAGACCTGACAGTACCCAGCTGTAAGGACGTACCCAGACCTGACAGTACCCACCCAGCTCTGAGGACGTACCCAGACCTGACAGTACCCACCCAGCTCTGAGGACGTGCGTATGTAGGTACATACATACCCAGTTTGTGGCAGTTGTGCACGGCCCAGGCGTAGACATAGAAGCACTCCTCCAGGGCGCGGGGGAAGGGACTCTCCGGGGCCAGCGAGTAGTCGATGGAGAGGATGGGCACCTTCAGGTCCCTGGCCCAGTGACGCAGGTACACCTGCACACCACACACACACAACCCTGCACCCTTCCTTCAGGTGTCACTGTGTCCTTTCTCAGGTGACTCAACGAACACAAGGCAAAAATGACAAATATGCCTCTACACACCACAGACACACCCTGCTCCCTTCAGGTGTCAATGTCTCCTTCCTCAGGTGAAGCAACGAACACAAGGTAAAAAGGACTTCTAGACATCACACAGACACACCCTGCTCCCTTCAGGTGTCAATGTCTCCTTCCTCAGGTGAAGCAACGAACACAAGGTAAAAAGGACTTCTAGACATCACACAGACAAACCCTGCACCCTTCAGGTGTCAATGTCTCCTTTCTCAGGTGAAGCGACAAACACAAGGCAAACACGACTTCTACACATCAGACAAATACACCTGCACACCATCCACCCAATCCTGCACCCTTCATGTGTCACTTGCTCCTTTCTCAGGTGACGCAACGAACACAAGGCAAAAAAGACTTCTAGACAACAGACAATTTTTTATTTTATTTTATACCACTTTATGTCAAAGCAGATTTCTCTGCGTGAAATTCGGGCTGCTCTCCCCAGGGAGAGCGCGTCGCCACAAGTGCAGCATCTACCTTTTTTTTTTTCCCTTAGGGATGGTGTCTAAACACAACACCTGTGTGCATGCTGTTTTTTTTATATATAATTTTGTCATCCGCTCCTACTGGCACAAGATGGCCTGCTCTTCCGAAAGGTGGAATGAGGTTTTAACGTGTGCGCAAGATGTTCTGCATGCGTTCGCACATGGGGCCTCGGTTTATAGTCTCATCTGAAAGACCTTTCTCAGGTGACGCAACAAACACAAGGTAAAAAGGACTCCTACACACCACACAGACAAACCCTGCACCCTTCATGTGTCACTGTTTCCTTTCCCAGGTGAAGCAATGAACACAAGGCAAACACGACTTCTACACATCAGACAAATACACCTCTACACACCACACAGACAAACCCTGCACCCTTCATGTGTCAATGTTTCCTTTCCCAGGTGAAGCAACGAACACAAGGCAAACACGACTTCTACACATCAGACAAATACACCTGCACACCATCCAACCAACCCTGCACCCTTCAGGTGTCACTGTGTCCTTTCTCAGGTGAAGTAATGAACACAAGGCAAATGTGACTTCTAACTTCTAGACATCAGACAAATACACCTGCACACCATCCAACCAACCCTGCACCCTTCACATACATTATTATTATCTTCTTTTTTTATAAATTCATTCTTTTATATTGAGGATAATGGAATAAGCACTCATGTGCTATTTTACATCCAGTCCCCGTGTGTATGCAGTTTTGTAAGTGTCATCCATTCCCACCGGTACATGTGCGCAAGATGTTCTACGTGCGTTCGCACACGGGGCCTCAGTTTATAGTCTCATCCAAAGGACTTTGGGGAAGAGTGGAGTCAGCACTGATGTTAACTCCTGGGTAAAAATCCCCTCAAACTGGAATTGAACACGGGTCATCAAATTGCAAGCGCAATGTTCTGACCACTAGGCTATCCCATATGTGTCACTGTTTCCTTTCTCAAGTGACTCAATGAACACAAGGCAAAAACGACTTCTAGACATCAGACAAATACACCTCTACACACCACAAAAACCAAATGCGGATTGGTGGTCTAGAGGTAACACGCCTGTCTAGTGACTGAAAAGTCCAGGTCGGAGTGTGCAGTGGTTCAAATCCCGTTTGGGTCCAAAACTTTTCCCCCATCCATTTGACCATGACCGGTGGTCTGGGTGCTAGTCTTTCAAATGAGATGATAAACCGAGGTCCCGCGTTTTCTGAGAATTCCATTGACGAAGTTTTGAACAATGTAAATCTAACATTTGACATTGCTAAAGGTTTATTGTTAAGTCCTATAGGACACTTATTGTAGTTCCTGTAATCTTTTGGGATTTTTACATTTTCAATATTTTTCTTGATTTGTTAATGTTAAAATACCTTTTCATTTGGTGTTACTATTTATCACAAACACACACACACACACACACACACACAATTAGATCGGTCGGTCTGTCTGTCTGTCTGTCTGTCTGTCTGTCTGTCCCATCCCCTCCCATCTGTCTCCCCCTCTCTCTTTTTCTTTCCTTGTTATTTTCGTTCCTTGACTATACAACCCCAGGGTTCACAAACGGTGAGATTTTTCCACATGCAACCCCTTCCTCCCCCACCACCCACCATTTAGATAGCCGTATCCCGACTTCGTTCCAGGACAGCCTCACTTTCAACACTGACTGACCTCGTGTGACCTTGAGGACTGGGCCACAAAGCCTCCGCCATGACAGTGGACGACCAGCGCCGGTGACCTGGCAGCTTTGGGGGGAGGACTGCGGTTGCTGGGAGAGCGGGACGACTTCAGGTGCTGCTCCTGTGGGGACCAGGGATCAGGAGTTCGATCCTCAGTTACAGTGTTCCATTCATTCATTCAAAATACTTTTTTTTTTTTTAATTTTATTTTTATTTTATACCATTTTGTATCACGGCAGATTTCTCTGCGTGAAATTCGGGCTGCTCTCTCTCTCCCCGGGGAGAGCGCGTCGTTACAAGTGCAGTGCCTACCCATTTTTTTTTTTTTCCTCAGGGATGGTGTCTAAACACGACACCTGTGTGCATGCTGGTTTTTAAAAAATAATTTTGTCATCCGCTCCTACCGGCACACGATGGCCTGCTCTTACGAAAGGGGGAACAGGGTTTTAACGTGTGCACAAGATGTTCTACGTGCATTTGCACACAGGGCCTCAGTTTATAGTCTCATCCGAATGACTTTGACATTCAGTTCGATTTTTTCGTCAAACTGGGAAGAAAGGGCGAGGCTGGGTACGAACCCAGAACCTCACGATTTACTTGTTGGCAGGCAAACGTCTTAACCATCCTGCCACCTTCCTTAATAATACTTTATTATCTCTAAAACAAGAGAAATTCTAATGGGTTACAAGCCACATATATTCCAGGCCCCAAGGTAAAATTAACCCTAGTAGCGCTGAAATAACGGCAGCGGTACTAGGTGCTGCTGGCTGAATTAACAGCAGCCATTGTTGATTTGCAGTAGGGTGGGGTCAAACAACTCTTGATATTGATATGTAAAACTAAACTAAGTGTGTAAAGTTGTAAATCACTGGAAAGCTTAGATAACAAGCTTTTAAAAGAGTGAAATTTTATAGCAGCATGTAGTGTTTATGATAATGTAAAAAATAAATAAAGTTTAAAAACTGCGCGTGCACTACCAATCACTGTTGCGATGTCGGTGACCCAGATTGATTTTAACACGTTATACAATGTTGTTGCGGTGCAAAAATGTCATGATTCGATAAATACTGTCTCTTGACATAAGTTTTGAAAAAATAAAGAGCTTCCGTGGCTTTATCGGTCGTCAAATACTCGGAAAAGTCCAGCGAAATGATCGACGCATCGCGATCGTCATGGCGGTGAACACTTATTTCGTGCGAACTGGCGGCGTTCTATGACAAAAATACGACAATCGCTTGATTTCGTGTGATGCAAAGTACTCGACAGCATATAGAAATGACTTATAAACAGTTATTTCGAAGCCGTGTTGCGTTAAAATAAAGTAAAACAATGTATGACATCGAAATCGCCCGGTAGCTATGAAGTGCTTTGGACAAAACTTGGCACCGCTCGATTCAGTTCGATCGCGATCAATTTTTCCGAAGTTTTTCAAAAATATTTCACAATCCTTACCTTATCGTCTCTATTATCATTTAATTCAACCAAATCCAGCCTCTAAAACTCCTCATCGCCGTCAATATCGTCAAAAAACTCGAAAAATACTTCGAGTGATACGAGCGCAAACACTTTGCCGCCATTTTGTTTTCAGGCGATCGACGTTCGTCCAAAAAAAATAAAAAATACACCTCTAAACCAATCAGAATCCTCGTTGCTTGCGACTGCGGACGACCTTCACCCATTTCTGCGGCCCTACAATGGCCTTCACGTTCATTGGATGACCTTTGAAAGCGAAAGAAAGCCTTCAATTACGATCACCGACGTCATCCGGAATATTCCGGGAGCCGCCAGAAATGCTGCACGACGTCATTCCGGAGTAATCCGGGAACAGCGCTACTAGGGTTAACATGTCCCTTCCTAGCACTATGTCCAAGTGTGGTCAGTTCCTGCTATAATCATCACCAACTGGGCTGGGCTGGGATGGGATGGATAGCAGATGAGAGTAGCTGAAAGTGGGAGAAACTGACAGTTGTGACAAGAGCAGCAGCATCAGAAACAACAGCAAAAATCAAAACAGACATGCCTTGGGTGCGTACAGGTTAAGGACGGACTGTTACTTAGGTACCCCATGAGCCAACTGGGATGACTAGTGATAACAAGACCTGTTGTTGTTGTTGTCTTCAATTTAACATCTGTTCACTCTAAGTGATATTAGACAAGAGAAGCGGAAAGTGTAATGGAAGTTATGGAAGTGAGTGGAAGGGGTGAAAAGAGAAAACATTAAAAGATAACATCAATGGTGGTATTTTTGTACACTTAGAAGAAAAGAAAAAAAAAGAAAAAAACAATACCTGTGTTCAGTAAGTCGTTAGTACAGTTTCCCATTATGACTCCTTGTTTACAACACACACACACACACACACACACACACACACACACACACACACACACTCACACAAAAGATTTAAAAAGTGTGGTTTGAAGTAAAGATGTTGAAGCGTATTGATGGTGTGGTATGAAGTCAAGATGTAGAAGTGTATTGATGGTGTGGTATGAAGTCAAGATGTTGAAGTGTATTGATGGTGTGGTATGAAGTCAAGATGTTGAAGTGTATTGATGGTGTGGTATGAAGTCAAGATGTTAAAGTGTATTGATGGTGTGGTATGAAGTCAAGATGTTAAAGTGTATTGATGGTGGGGTATGAAGTCAAGATGTTAAAGTGTATTGATGGTGGGGTATGAAGTCAACATGTTAAAGTGTATTGATGGTAGGGTATGAAGTCAAGATGTTAAAGTGTATTGATGGTGGGGTATGAAGCAAAGATGTTAAAGTGTATTGATGGTGGGGTATGAAGTAAAGATGTTGAAGTGTATTGATGGTGGGGTATGAAGTAAAGATGTTGAAGTGTATTGATGGTGGGGTATGAAGTAAAGATGATGAAGTGTATTGATGGTGGGTATGAAGTCAAGATATTGAAGTGTTAAAAAATATATAAATATATATATAAATAGACAAATAAATAAAAATTTCTACAAAATACTTTTTTTTTTTAAGTGGTATGAAATACTGACCAGTACATGTATAGGAATCCCCCCAGTTTACAGATCAGAATACATTCATTCATATGTGAAAACAAATACATCACACATGGGAGTAAAGTAAAAAAAAAAATTAAAAAAATAAAAACACACACACAACCCACCACCCCCTCCCCCCACCCACCCAAAAAAAAAACCCCCCAGCACCAGAAAAAAAGCAGACGGCCCAAACTACAGACTCACACACACACCTGCCCCTCTCTCAGCTGGAAGGAGATGAGTCGCACTTGCACAGGTGCCGGACCTGTGTGGGCACAAGGGGGGGTAATCGTGATGTCCTCCGCTCCGTCCGCTGACGGCATATCGAAGGCGTCGGGCCCCAGGTGAAACACCTCGTCCACCTGCACTGTCGGACACACCATCGACGGCAGTTGCTGCACACACAGCAGTAAACAGGTAAAGGTAAAAGGTAAAGGTGTCTCATAACCTGTGCGGTTGTTAGGGAGCGAGGCATCAGAGACCTCAGCTTCTCTAGGGGCCGGTGTATTGAGGGCGGTGGCGCCCATCTCCTCTCCCTCACTGCTGCTTTACCTTCCCTGACCCTAAACAGGGCAGGCAATAATAATAACAATAATAATACATGGAATTCATATAGCGCTATATCTCGTAAAAACAAATCAAAGCGCTTGCATGCGACCTATACAACACACAAGCAATCAACAACAATTTCTAGTTCAAGCAAATTTGAATGTACACACACACGCATGCCCACACATACACACCCACACACACGCATGCCCCCCCCCCCCCCCCCCCCCCCCCACACACACACCCACCCACATGCACGCGCACACTTGTAAAGGTTATACCCATTGACAGCTGAAGTACGGTAGTAGTAGTATCCAGTAAATGGCAGCATAGGGTTGTATGTGTACAAGAACAGAAATACTGTCTTTTTTTCTCTTTTTTTTTTTTGGGGGGGGGGGGGGAGGGGGGTGTTTTCTTTGTTACTTGGCTAGAGCTCCTGAGGTTTACCAACACTAGGTAAGATTTTCCGTACACGACCAGCTTCGCCCACCGAGATTCAAACCCATGACTTCAATGATCCACAAATGTGCAAGATGCTCTGCATGTGTTGACACACATGACCTCAAGTTACAGTCTTATCTGAAGAGCTACTGGAGAGGGGGGGGGGGGGGGGGGGGGGGGGGGGGGGGGGGGAGGAGGAAAGTGTCACCACTGATGTCAACTCCAGGGGAGAAAAAATCCCTCTGAACGGGATTCGAACCCAGGTCAGCAGATCGTGAACACAATGCACAACACTCGAACCACCAGGCTACCCCCCTCCCCAACCCAAAGAGAACCCAAAATATTTGTAGTGTAAGTCTTCTGATAATTTGCTAATATTATTGGCCTGTCAAGATACAACAGATTTTATCCACACAAAATATGCACTGTATTTTTTTTTATGGCTTCAATTAAAGTCAATTGAAATATATATTTTAAAAAAGTGTAGCCTTCACAGGGAAGTCCAGAATCTATGTTATTAATGGATTAAGCTTCAGTGAAGGTAGACTTAAATAACTGCCAAAGGTATGATTTGATAACATGCCAAACATAATGAAAAGTTTACCATACATGATTATTTAGCGCATGTAAAAGAACCCACGGCAACAAGAGAGTTGTCCCTGGCAAAAGTCTGTAGAAAAAAGCCACTCTGATAGGGAAACAAATACAACTGCAGACAGGAAAAGAAAAAGTAATGGATGGTACTGCTCTTGTGGCGACGCGCTCTCCCTGGGGAAAGCAGCCTGAATTTCATGCAGAGAAATCTACCATGACTTAAAGTGATGTAAAAAAACAAAACAAAATAAAACAACAAAAAAACTCAGCTCTTTAGACATCAAAGTATCCACTGTCAACCTGTCTGGGACAGAAACTTCAATATACTGCTTGAGAAGTCAAATTTGTTATTATCTGAAAAATTAACGTTGATATTTCGTAGTAAAATTCAATACTCTTTAAAAAGTCAATTTGGATATTGTTTGGAAAGCCAACTCTGACATACACTGGTGATTCATAATGGTATTTTGACAGATTTTATCCACACAAAATGTGCGCTGTATTTTACCCCCCAAAAAGTGCTTTAATCAAAGTTGCTTTTTGATCAAAGTTGATTACATTTTTTTTAAAGCGTAGCCTTTAGAGGGAAGCTGAGGTCTCTGACACCTCACTCCCCTACGACCACATACATTATGGGAACACCTTTACCTTACTTTAGAGGAGGGTCCAGAATCTATGTTATTATTAATGGATCAAGCTTCAGTGAAAGCAGACCTAATTAACTGCCAAAGGTATAATTTGATAACATGTCAAACATAATAAAAGTCTACCATATATACACTTCAGTTATCATTAAAAATAATTGGACAGTTAATTTGGTTTCTGAAAACTATGCTGGGCAAGTTCTGAGGTTCTACCAGGTTTCTGATGATAACATACTCTGTTAATTCGTTGATGTTACCTGCTAATTGTTTGGTGAGTGAGTGTGTGAGTGTGTACTGTGTTTAAGAGTGAGAGGGGAAGTTTCATTTTTGATATTTTCATATCAGCCAAGTTTAGGAAGGGTGGGGGGGGGGGGGGGGGGGGGGGGGGGGGGGGGGGGTTCTTAAACTAGTATAAATTCTTGTAATTCATGGTAATGGAGCCTTAAAATTTGGACAGACACAGAACACAGAGAGGACTTTTTAAAACATGATACATCTGAAACATGAATCACACTCTACAATTTATAACACCAGCAATGATCAATAGTCACACACTACAATTCATACACCAGACACAAACTTACATGCATGATTTCTGCTTCCGTGATGGACCAGAAGGATTTGCAAAACTGAATGTCTGCCGTCCGTGTGACATTTACAACCTGAGACAGAGAAACATATAATAAAAAAAAAGGTAAATATATTGATCAGTAAATAATACCATTATCAGTATTATCACCATCTATACATGTGATTCTGACAACCTGAGACAGAGAAATATATAATATTAGTATGTAATACCAGTATCACCATCACTACATGTGACATTCACAATCTGAGAAAGATTAATATATGATATATTATATTACACAATTAATATCATTATCACTGTCACCAAAGAGTCTTTGAATCAGACCATACTGAATACTGACCCTTAAGCATGCTAAGTCCACAGTTCTTTCTTCTTCTTTTTCAAACACTAAGACAGCAACTACAGTATTGCCGTCTGTCACCTGAGCAAAATGCGTTGTGCTACCATTAAGTGATCAAGCGCATATGCGGCATAACAAATCAGGCCCAGCACATGCCACTTCAACGTGGAACAGAATTGTTAAATCTTTTAAGACTTTTCTGCAGAAGAACCAGGAGAATGGGCCAAGAAGGCAGAAAAGAGACAAGAAAGAGGTGACAGAGAAAAAAAGGAACAAAGCAGAAACAAAGAGAAGGGTTATTAAAAAAAAAAGAGGGAATTCCTTGTACATAATTTCCAGGAGGTGGGGATGCTACTGTACTGACAGGTCCCTAACATCCCCATAGGGAAGAACACTGTTACTTGAAAATAAAGCAACCCTAAAGACAAAATCAGAATGCAGCTACCTTAATGGTGAGTAAAAAAAACACTTTAACAGTTGCATAAAATACGCACAGGGACAGGATGTAATAAACAGAGCGTAGAATTGGCAGAGAAAAAAAAAGAGGAAAGTAAGCCGGGGTCCAGGGGCCGCTTAGGCCCCGGTGGGGTGCAGGGGCAAAGCCCCGCTGGGGGGTCCAGGGGGGCGAAGCCCCCCGGCCGAAAATGAATTTTAGCATTTTAAAGGCAATTTGGAGGCCTCTCCAGGCACCACTTTGAGCAATGTGTGTGTGTGTGTGTGTGTGTGTGTGTGTGTGTGTGTGTGTGTGTGTGTGTGTGTGTGTGTGTGTGTGTGTGTGTGTGTGTGTGTGTGTGTGTGTGTGTGTGTGTGTGTGAGTGAGTGTGTGTGTGTGTGTGTGTGTGTGTGTGTGTGTGTGTGTGTGTGTTGTGTGTGTGTGTGTGTGTGTGTGTGTGTGTGTGTGTGTGTGTGTGTGTGAGTGAGAGAGAGAGACAGACAGACAGACACAGACTCAGACTGTTACTGTTAGACCTTCCATAAAGAACCACCAGAGTATGTCAAACTTGTTTTAAAAAGATCCCTTCTGGGTAGCCCTAACATAAGTTTGTGTGTACAACTATGATGGTTATTGGAAAACATGGAGAGAGTGAGAGAGACAGAGACAGACAGACAGACAAAAACAGTGGGTGAGAGAAATGAGGACATAAACATCCAGGAAAAGCACTTTTTCCTGAAATGTAGTGGGGGTCCAGGGGGCATTGCCCCCTTGTGGGGTCAAGGGGCAGAGCCCCTTGTGGGGGTCAGGGGGCAACGCCCCCTGAAGCTGAAGGTTTTTTGACAATTCTAGCCTGTTTAAAGGCCTCTCCTTGAACTAATTTCAGTTTTCATACAAAGCAATTTCTGCCCTAAAATAAGCTCTCCAAGTATGACTTTTTCTGTCATTTCTTCAATCTAAAGGAAGTTCTACATACAAGTAATCACATAGCAAAAATAAGTACATTTCTAGACAGATGTGCACAAATGCAGATAGAGGAAGAAAGAGAAAGAAAGGGCAGACACACACAGACAGAGAAACAGAGAGAGGGGGGGGTGTAAAGAGAGAGAGAGAGAGAGAGAGAGAGAGAGAGAGAGAGAGAGAGAGAGAGAGAGAGAGAGAGAGAGAGAGAGAGAGAGAAGAGAGAGAAGACAGACAGACAGACAGACAGACAGACAGACAGACAGACAGACAGACAGACAGACAGACAGACAGAGACAGAGACAGACAGACAGACAGACACGTCAGAAAGAGAAAGGGCAGGCTGGTTGCCTGTGGATTGTTATGATACTGTAAACATGGCTGACCCCATACACGCTGAAGGCAGCCAGTGGAAAGCCCCCCCCCCCCCCCCCCCCCTTAGCCTTACAGCTGCAACTGACACCCTTCTGTCAACAGATACCTAGTAGACTGGTGATGTAAAGAAGAGAAGGGAAGTACTGGGCATTATTTGACTGGTTCTCTGTGGGTTTCCTTATTTTTCTTTTCTTTTTTTTTTCTTTTACGCGGATTTCCGCGAATTCGTGGAGATGTACCATGCCTGATTATCCTGTGTCTGCCTGTTTATGTACACTTGATCTGTTTCTCATTTTCTGAAGAAGCTGCATTATGTTTTCTTCCCTGCTTGGATATCCTGAGTGTTGTCCACAGCAGTATTTTTCTCTTGTGTCAGTCTGCAAAAGTTGTATTCCCGCGGATGGGGTAGGCTAGATCACCTTCTTGTGTTTTGCCTTTTGCAAAATTAATGGTCTTCAAGCACTCTGCGGCCCTGGCTAGCATAGCGAATGTCGCACTGGCAAGCTTCGCAAAAGGCTTTGCCTGCAGCATCCAGTTTGCGAATGTGCTCGCCAATCCACACATTTCGATCCCCAGCCTTGACTTCACCATCCACCCACTCCCATTTCCATGCATTTTTGCATCCTCTGTCATCATAAGCATTGAGTCCGATCCACGATCGTTCTCCCGCATATGCTAGCCATTTTGCTAGGCCTACCGAGTCTAGTGAGTGAGAACTGAACCCTTTGACGACACTCACACCATTTGAGAATTTCATCTGGTTTCGTTTTTTTTTTCCCCCTGATTTTTTTTTCCGCGGAAAGTGGTTTTTTTTCCGCGGAAATCAGTTTTAAAAAATCGGAAATCCGCGGAAACGCGGAGAATTCTATGCTCTGAATAAAAGCACATGAGTGCTTATCCCATTATCCTTGATATAAAAAGGATAAAAAAAATAATAAAACACACACACACACACATGCCTCTCCCCCCCCCCCCCCCCCCCCCCCCCCCGCCACACACACACACAGAGGCACACACATCAGTTCCATACTTCCAATATAATAATATTACAAATAATAATAATGACCTGCTGTGCCCGGAGGTCTGGGTTGATGATGTACTTGCCACTGTTGAACAGCGACGTGGCCACCTTCATGATCTGAGAGTTCTCCTGATAACCTTCCGCAAAAGAGGCCATCGCTATGGCAACCACGTTCAGTGGCCGCTGCATCGACTCACAAAACTGGAAGAAAAAGATTTTAAAACAGTACAGTTTACTTCATAAATCATCATTAAAAAAAATCAAAAAATCAAAGAAAGGTATCATTATCATCAAAGCTATTACTATTATCAGTAGTAGTAGTAGTAGTAGTAGTAGTAGTAGAAGTAGTCGTAGTAGTACTAGTAGTAGTAGCAGTAGTAGTACTAGTAGTAGTAGTAGTAGTAGTAGTAGTACCATACCATGCTAACTTGTAGTTGTACACTGATTATTAACAATGGCAAAACACCTGATGAATGAAGTTAATTACTCATTTTCACATGTCAACCAGTTTCTATGGATAATGGATTCACCCTTTTATTTTGGTTTGTATTTTAAATTTGAAAGTTAGGAAAAAATCAAACTGAAAACAATGAGATTCTTGAAAGCTTATGTGACACCCTCAGAGCCTCGTATTATAATAATTATTTAAAATTCATCAGTGTATGACAAGGTGGCATTTTTTTTATTATTAATATTATTCTTTTATATCAAGGATAATGGAATAAGCACTCATGTGCATTTTTTTCTTCTTCTTCCATTATATTAATTAATGTTTTGCGGTCTGTAGTTTGATCGATCAACATTTTTTGCGAAGTGCAAGTGTATCATGTACCTCAGTAGTAGTACCTGTCATCTGTTCCCACCGGCATACGATGGCCTACTCTTACGAAAAGTGGAACAGGATTTAACATGTGCGCAAGATGTTCTGTGTGCGTTTGCACATGGGGCCTCGGTTTATACTATAGTGTCATCCAAAGTACTTTTGGCGGCGGAGTGGAGTCAGCACTGATTTTTCCAGAGGAAAAATCCCTTTGAACAGGTATCAAACCTGGGTCGTCAAATTGCAAGCGCAATGCTCTGACCACTAGGCTATCCCGTCCCGTCCCCCTACAGTGTGTGTGTGTGTGTGTTGTGTGTGTGTGTGTGTGTGTGTGTGTGTGTGTGTGTGTGTGTGTGACTCTGTATGTGTGCTTTATTAATTTTTTATTTTATTCATGTATGTCGAGGATAATGGGATAAGCGCTCTTGTGCTTTTTTACATCCAGTCCCCGTGTGTATGCAGTTTTGTAAATTTTGTCATCTGTTCCCACCGGCACACGATGGCCTACTTTTACGAAAAGCGGAACAGGATTTAATGTGTGCGCAAGATGTTCTGCACGTGAGTTTGTGTGTGTGTGTGTGTGTGTTTGTGTGTGGTGTGTGTGTGTGTGTGTTGTGTGTGTGTGTGTTTGTGTGTGTTGTGTTTGTGTGTGTGTGTGATGTGTGTGTGTGTGTGTGTGTGTGTGTGTGTGTGTATACATGTGTGTGTGTGACTGTGAGTCTGTGACTGTGACTGTTCGTGTGTGTGTGTGTGTGTGTGTGTGTGTGTTGTGTGTGTTGTATACTGGTTTTCTTCTCTTTTTTTGTATGTTTTTTTTTAATACAGCAAATCCTCTCTGCCATTACAAAAATAAACAAAGATGTTAGCAGTCATTCCTACCGACTTCAGGATACATTGGTACAAAATTCACCAGTACCTGAAATCCCAAACATCTTCCATAGAAGCAGTCCTGACTCAGCATCTCCACATCAATCATCAGCTGTTCTGCAAGAGCATCGTCTAGCGTCTCTTCGTCTGCAAATAACTGACCGTCCTGACAGTATGTCATCAACTTTTGCGCATAATACAGGCAAGCACGAAGCTGTCCCAATGTTGCTACATATGCTTCCAACTCCTTCATATAAAACGCTCTCCTAAACAGAACCGATTCTCTGTTCGTTGATATATGGCGTGATATTTGTAACAGATGTAAGCAACACTTCTGCACAATGCGCAAAAGACTTCTGTAACCGTTTCCCTTCTCTGTTGGTGAAGCATCAAATTCATGCACTCTTGATGAAATTTCCCGGAAACAAGGCTCAATCCCGAGGTCCAGATATTCGAATAACATACAGAAAGCCACATGAAATTTTGCATGGTGACTGTGTTTGCCATCCTTGAAGTACTCGATGTTGCTGATCGCTAGCGATTTCAATTCCCTAACAAGAGATGCGAAAAATCGACCTGGACTGCCCGAGTTGTCAAAGTCCATGATTACGTTCAGGTAGCAACCATATTTTCAGTTCAGCACTTAATTGCGGTTTTGTTTGGCTGCGCATCAACAAATACTGTATACGCACAGCAGCTGTGCTTTTACTAGCAGTGATCATTTTCCGCACAGCCAAGCAGGCGTAAATTAAAAAAAAAAATAATATAATAAAAAATAATATATATATATATATATATATATATATATATTCAGATAAAAGACCCCCAACCGACCAAACACATCCCAGGGGAAAAAAAACATTAAAAGTTGTAGCTCTAGTGTGTCTATGAGGCTTTGAATGATTAATGTGTCTTCCTAATATCTACCTCTTGACTTCAGCATAATAGCAATTTGCAAAACTTGAAGAAGTCAGAAAGACGAATAAGCCAAGAAGGGTTGATAATAATGAATTACGTCTTTAAACTAAAACTTTACTGACAAATTTATCTACCATTCTGAACTATAGGCTACTACGTGGAGTTCTCATAAGTTCTCGATTCCTGGCTTTGGTCAGACGAATATGCTTTGTGATGGAACAAAACTATTGTTGTTGTTATTGTTGTTGTAATTATTATTGTTGTTTTTGTTGTTGTTGTTTGCTAGACTAAAGCTCTCCAAAGACGCTGTTTTCATTAGTAAAAGCAAAAAAAAACCCGCGAATGGCACACACACACACACACACACACACACACACACACACACACACACACACACACACACACACCACACTAGCATTTGAGGGTGCCTATCAGAACAAAAGTCAACCAACATTTGTATAAGGAACTTGGCCGGTTTTCTTTTGACAATACCAACACTACAAAGGTGCATAGAATAGTAGCTACCTCAACACACAGCCTACTGGCCCGATCCAAGTTAGCAGTTCAGATGCTGTTTGATAAACTGCATGAAAAATG
>CM060339.1:14287703-14302703 GCA_030674155.1 Stramonita haemastoma
TCTAGTGTTTCTCCATTCATCTTTATTTCCGTGATGTCATTACTTGCGCTGTTGACCATGATCTTTGATTTCTCTGTACTGACCTCCATGCCGTATGCGCTCGCTCGATCTGTTAAATTGTCTGTGAGGATTTGCAGTTCTTGTTTGCTGCTGCCCATGAGGTCAATGTCATCTGCAAATTTGAGGTTGCAAAGGGGTCTTCCACCAATGGAGATGGAAGTGTGGTGGTTTTGCAGTGTCTCTGTCATGATGTTTTCGAGGAAGAGGTTGAAGAGTACAGGTGAGAGAAGGCAGCCCTGGCGAACCCCAACCGTGGTCTTGAAGAACTCGCCCACGTGGTTGTTCATGAAAACTGCACTTTTTGCGTTCTCGTACAAAGCCTTGATGACTTCAATTAGGCAGCTGTCAATGTTGAAGTGCCTGAGTACTTGCCAGAGGCCGTCATGCCATACCCTGTCAAAGGCCTTTTTGAAGTCTATGAAATTGTGGTACAAGTCTTTTTGGTGTTGAAGATGCTTCTCTATCAGAATTCTCAGATTGAAAATTTGTTCCATTGTGCTGCGTTTTGGTCTAAAGCCCGCTTGTTCTTCTGCCAGGAGTTTTTCTGCTTGGTTTTTCAGTCTGTTGAGGACTACCTGCAGCATGATCTTGCTAGGATGACTTATGAGACTGATGGTTCTGTAGTTCTGGCATTTCTTGAGGTTTCCTTTCTTTGGCAGGGGTATTACAAGAGACTGTGTCCATTCTTTTGGCCATTCTTTGGTGTCGTGGATCTTCTGACAAAGTTCTGTGAATCGCCTTGCTGTTTCATTCCCTCCATTTTTTATGAGTTCAGCTGGGATGTTATCAATTCCAGGGGACTTCCCCTTCTTCAATTGTTTAATAGCTGCATCTACTTCACACCTTAGTATTGGTGGGTCTTTATCTTGGTGTTCAGGGGGTTTGTCAGAAACTATGTTGGTATCTGGGCGTAGTGGGTAGTTGTACAATCCCTCACAGTATTCTGTCCAGCGTTGGAGGATGGCATTGTTTTCCGTTAAAAGATTTCCTTCTTTGTCTTCAATAACAGAGGCTTTAGGCTGTGTGGTTTTCGTTAGTGCTTTCAAAGTGTCGTAAGCTGTTTTGCTGTTTCCCTTGGTCATTCCAGCTTCGATGTTGTTGCATTGTTCTTCTATCCATCCTTCTTTGGCTTCTCTCATCTTTTTCCTCACTTCTCTGTGGCTATCCATGTACTTCTTGTAAGCTTCTTGACTTGTGAACTTTTGTTTCTTAAGTTCTCTTCTTTTGTCGCAGAGGTCAAGAACCTCATTTGTCACCCAGGGTTGTTTCTTTGTTCTGCTTCTTCCTAATGTTTCTTCTGCTGCTGTCATTAGCACTTCTTTGATGTTGTTGGCCAATGTGTCCACATCATTGTCGATGGCTGTGAGTGCGGCGAACTTTCCTCCTATGTTGGCTTGGAAGATCTCAACCACTGTTGGGTCTTTGAGTTTTTCCAGGTCGAATCTTATGCGTGGGCTTTTTGGCTGTTGTTTTGCTTTCAGTTTCAGTCTGATGGTGGTAAGTACAAGGTCGTGGTCACTGCCAATGTCAGCTCCTGGGAATGTTCTTGTGTTTGCCTTGTTTAAGCTGGATTTGAATCTTTGGGGTGACAGAATGTAATCAATTTGATTATGAATCAGACCATTTGGTGAGTGCCAGGTTGATGTTCTGGATGGCTTGTGAGGGTGGAGTGTGTTAGCCAAAGTAAGTTTGTGCTTCTTTGCGAATTCCAGCAGCCGCTGTCCTCTGTCATTTGTTTCTCCCAGTCCAAATCGTCCTGTGGTTCCTGCCCAGGTGTCATAGGCATCAGGTCCCACCTTAGCATTCCAGTCGCCTTCCACAATAAGGATGTCTTTTTGGGGCGTTTTGGAGATGACGTTTTCAAGTTCTTCATAGAATTCTTCTATCTGATCATCATCGTAGTCAGATGTTGGAGCATACACTTGGATGATGGTGAGATTCTGGGGTTTTGCAGAAACTCTGATTGAGATGAGTCTGCTGGATACTGGTGTGCAGCTGATGATGCTTGACACAATCTCTTTCCTGACAATAAAGCCTACTCCATGTTGATGTAGTTTCTCTTCTCCGCTGTACCATATTTTGTGGCCGTCTTGCGTGGTTGTTTCTCCAAAGCCAATCCATCTGACTTCCGCAAGCCCTATGATGTCCCATTTATACCTCTGTAATTCATGTGTAAGTTCCTGTACTCTTCCTGTTTGGTACAGAGTCCTTACATTCCATGTACCAATGGTTGCCCCTTTAGCTGGAAGCTTTAGACTTGGTTCTGCCCCAGTAGCACACTTGTCGCTCCCACCCTGGAGGCTTGCAGTGGGTAGCGCGGTCGTTGTTGATCTGGGCCTCGACCGATCCAGCATGTCTTTCTGTTTTGTTTTTCTCATCATGTCCTTGCAGTGGGCTTGAGGAAGCTTGGTGGCGCCCATCTCCTCTCCAAGACTCCTACTGGTGGATAAGAATGCACCAGCCCCTCACAACGTTTCGCCCGCCAGTAGAAGCGGTTACCGGGGTGTGGGTGGGTTAAGGACCCGGACCCAGAAGTGAGAGTTGAGTGCCAAGTGAGGACCAGTGCTCCCGTCCATCCCGAAGGATGCTACTGCCAGGTTTACAAAGGTACCACCTCTCCTTAAGCACCCCATACACCCCACATTTGGCTAGGTCCACATAAAATGGTGCATTCAGACAGACATCATCTGGCTAGGTCCACTTAAAGTGGTGCATTCAGACAGACAACATTTGGCTAGGTCCACATAAAATGGTGCATTCAGACAGACAGACAACATTTGGCTAGGTCCACTTAAAATGGTGCATTCAGACAGACAGCATTTGGCTAGGTCCACTTAAAATGGTGCATTCAGACAGGCATACAACATTTGGCTAGGTCCACTTAAAATGGTGCATTCAGACAGGCATACAACATTTGGCTAGGTCCACTTAAAATGGTGCATTCAAACAGGCATACAACATTTGGCTAGGTCCACTTAAAATGGGTTGGCATACAGTGGACCATCACAAGGCAGCTGGAAGACCTGGACTTCGCAGACGACATCAGCCTTCTCTCACACAGGCACCAAGATGCACAAGAGAAGCTATGTCATGTTGCGGAGGAAGCCGATAAAATAGGCCTCCAAATCAACATCAGGAAGACGGAGGTCATGAGGGTGAACAACAAGAAACAAGACCCAGTGCGACTACACCAAGAAAACATCAAAGAAGTCGACAAATTCACCTACCTGGGCAGTGTTGTTAGTAAAGATGGGGGAACGGACGAAGACATCAAGTGCCGAATAAATAAAGCACGTCATGCCTTCAACACCCTTCGCCCAATCTGGAGATCAACATCCCTCTCACTCCACAACAAGATCCGGATATTCAACACCAATGTCAAGTCGGTCCTACTGTATGGCTCAGAAACCTGGCGGGTGACAAAGACCAACACCCACAAACTCCAGACATTTACCAACAGATGTCTTAGGAACATCCTTGGTATCAGGTGGCCAGAAGTAGTCTCAAACGAAGAACTATGGGACAGGACCAGACACGCTCCAATTGACACGGAGATCAAGAAAAGGAAATGGGGATGGATTGGCCATACGCTCCGCAAGCCTGCTTCAGATGTCACCAGGCAGGCCCTTGACTGGAATCCACAAGGGAAGCGGAAAGTAGGCCGACCAAAACAGACCTGGCGCAGAAGCATTGAAGCAGAGACGAAAGCAGCCGGAATGACATGGGCCGAGCTGAAGAGGATCTCCCAGAACTGAGTCCGTTGGAGGAGTGTTGTTGTGGCCCTATGTTCCCACGGGAATCCACAGGCATAAGTCAAGTAAGTCACTTAAAATGGTGCATTCAGACAGGCAACATAATTCATCTAACTGCTCACCAAAAGCGTCGATAACGGTATCCAGTGAAAACCTTCGCATCCCTTTGTTGCTATCTGGAAAAGAAACATATCTGAAATTAGTATTGTATCGTATTGTAATATATTGTATTGTATTGTACTGTACTGTATTGTTTTGGATTGTACTGTATTGTTTTGGATTGTACTGTATTGTGTTGTGTTGTAATGTATTGTCTTGTATGTATTGTAATGTATCATTTTCCAGAGGAGAGAGAGAGAGAGAGAGAGAGAGAGAGAGAGAGAGAGAGAGAGGAGAGAGAGAGAGAGAGAAGAGAGAGAAGAGAGAGAGAGAGAGAGAGAGAGAGAGAGAGAGAGAGAGAGAAACTCGAACTCGACAACTTTATTCACAAAAAGGCCATTGGCCCATACATGAAGGGGGTTGCCAAACTGCTTTGGTATTTTGTTGTTGGATTAAGACAACAGTAATAACAACAAAAGGAATTATTATATAGCAGCAACATCAGTTACAAAGATATGACTTACGATAATAAAATATAGAGAGAGAGAGAGAGAGAGAGAGAGAGAGAGAGAGAGAGAGAGAGAGAGAGAGAGAGAGAGAGAGGAGAGAGAGAGAGAGAGACAGACAGACAGACAGACAGACAGACAGACACACACACACAAAAGGAGTCTATCAATTTCTGGGCAGACCTTCAATACGAGGTGTCTGGACGGACTGTTCGAGACCACCCTCTAGGGTGGCAACTGTGGGAGGAACACCCGTGTCTTCACGTGGCAGTGTCATGTCGATCTTTACCTCTCCATTTCCCTCAGGTTTTGGCGAAGAAACTGAACGAAACAACGACAGAAACAAACACCATTATCATCATCATCATCATCATCATCATCAGAAGAAGAAGAAGAAGAAGAAGAAGAAAAATAACAACAACAACAAGAAAAACAACAATAATAGTGTAATAGTGTATGGAATTTATACAGCAGTGAATCTGGCAAAACATCAAATGCAAGCGCTTACACTCAAATCATTTGCGTGCATGCCATCACACATAAATAAGATAAACATATAACTTTCACACACACACACACACACACACACACAACACACACACACACACACACACCACCACCACCACCACCACCACCACCACCACCACCACCACCACACCAGGTCGGCTATATCAAGACTGTCACCTTATTCAATTTCAGCAGCTCCAGTAACATTCAAATCATGTACTGAATCAACCCCATCTCTTTCCTTCAAAATACTAAACACCATCAAAATGAGACATTGAATAGCGACAAACTTTCTTCATTAATCTGTTTCTTATGGCCATTAGGTCTAAAACCAGACCGTGCTAAGGATGTCATGGAATTCTAAGCTTTTCACACACACACACACACACACACACACACACACACACACACACACAAACACACACATACACACACACACACACACACACACACACACAGAACATCTTGCACACACGTTAAATCCTGTTCCGCTTTTCGTAAGAGTAGGCCATCGTGTGCCGGTGGGAACAGTTGACATTTACAAAACTGCATACACACGAGGACTGGATGTAAAAAAAAAAAAAAAGCATATGAATGCCTATTCCATTATCCTCGATATAAAAGAATAAATACAAATAAATAAATGATAAACACGCGCGCGCGCGCGATTTTACAAACCAGTTTTCCGAGAGTGTTTCCTGATCCACATACAATAAAACAGGACACTTAAACATACGAAAAACAAGAGAGACGCCAACACCTCCAGTAGAATCTTCCACACTACATTTTGTTGGTTCTTGGTTAAAGCCCCCCTCTGATGACCATTTGGTTTGCTGGAACCGACTTCGGCTTGTGATGTACCAAACTCATCATTCACAATAGACCAGATTCCGAGGAACTCTAGACCTTCTATTTCCTGTCCTTGCAGGACAAATGACGTCAGAATTATGACGTAATGCTTTGAGTCACGTATACGAACTTTGTTCCTTTTTGGCCTGTTCTCTCGGGTAGTTAAGGCCCAGTGGTATCTTCTGTTTAACGTCTATTCACATCTGGTGATTTTAGACCCAACAACCCTTTCTTACCGTAACACAATACTATGACCCCCTCCCCAGAACAAAACCCCCCCCCAAAAAAGAAAGAAAAAAAAACAACAAACAAACAAAATAAAACAGAAAAGAAACAAAATAAAAGATAAAAGAAAAGAAAAGAAAAACCAAGAAAAGGAACAAGTCAGAGACATAGAGAGGGATAGAAAAGAGGGAATTTTTAGCACAGAATTTTCAGAAGGTGGGGATAAACAAATATATTCTGACAGGCTCCAGGCATCCCCACAGATTGGTTTGTGTCGGATGTGCTGCTTGTATAGTCGCACCGTCATTACATTTTTGTGTTCAGTCAATAAATTTTGATGTCACAGAATATTTACTGTTTTACAGAATCTTTTTAAATATTGTATAAAAATGAAGGAGATATTAACTCTATTTTTATGTAAAAGATTACATAGCCACCCAATAAAAATCCTTGTTTTCCTTCACTGCACGAACTTCGCAGACCAAAACAAGCAGGACTAGACCTGGGTGAATGCGGAGAACATAAAAGTCATTGGAGGCTGGGGTAATAATAATAATTATTTTTCTCACTTGCAGTGTCTTGAAAATTGTGATTTTTGTTAACGTTAGCATAAACAGGTATGACTTGGAGACTTAGGATAAGTTACATAACTGAGTGACTCGGACATAGGTTTGTTTTTGTTTTGGTTCGGGTGCCAAAAGCACATGGCGGAAAATGCCCTTTTACGGAGTATGTGAACAGAATGAATGATTGGTCTGTTGTCCACCCAGAGACATTACGTAATGCTGTGTCATATGCTATTGATTTGTTGTTGTTTAGATTGTTTTCTCTCAGGTATGGGATCTTGTCGTCATTTTGATTCAGAAACTGTTATTGTTAGACGTCAATACCAGCCATCACTGTTTTCAACATCAACATGCCACAGATCGTAAATCATTGTCGTTCTGACTCATAGTAACGGCGATTCACGTGCGCGCGCATTTTTGTTTCTTTTGGAAGGTAAACATGCAACAACAAATAAATGACATCAGCTTTGTTATTACACGAGTGCTGGTTACAGAAATTTAGATTTTGACTATATACAAAATTTACGTTAGCTGAAAAGTCACACAGTCACACATTTGAAATGTGTGACTGTGTCAACTGGTGTGTGAGGAGTGCAGTACTTACTACTAGGCCTAGTGTATACTTGCACCATTGCTTTTTTTCATCATCTTTCCACTGCACAGATATTTCAGAGAGAGAGAGTGTACACACTTTTTAAAATGTGTGTGTGTGCAAGCGCATGCATGCGTGTGTGTTTGAAGCCTCAAGTGCACATACATGCATGATGTGTAATATATATTGTGTGTGTACTGTGTGTGTAAGTGTGTATGCTGTTGCTTGCTGCTATACATACTAAGTTGCTGCTTGCTGCTTGCTACGTGTGTGTGTGTGTGTGTGTGTGTGTGTGTGTGTGTGTGTGTGTGTGCGCGCGAAAGCAAATACAAAATAGAAAGAAATATCTGATGATTTTTTAAAAATTGTAACTTTGATGACCAGAGCTTGTCTCAAACACTAATTTCTTGATTTGCCCCTTCTCAACTACAGTTCTGTATGCAATCACATGTGTATGGGGGGGACGGATAGCCTAGTGGTCAGAACATTGCGCTGTCAATTTGACGACCGGGGTTCGAGTCCGGTCGAGGAGATTTTTCTCCTGGAGTTAACATCAGTGCTGACTCCACTCTCCCCAAAAGTCCTTCGGATGAGACTTTAAACCAAGGCCCGTGTGCAAATGCACGCAGAATATCTTGCGCACACATTAAATCCTGTTCCGCTTTTCGTAAGAGTAGGCCATCGTGTGCCGGTGGGAACAGATGACAATATTTACAGAACTGCATACACACGGGGACTGGATGAAAAAAAGCACATGATTGCTTATTCTGTTATCCTCGATATAAAAGAATAAAATAAAAGAATAAAATAAAATAAATGAAATATACATGTATGTACATTATTACTTGTCACTTCAGTGCATGTGGGGTTGTGAGTAATGGGTTGGTGCTGGTCCCTTGAGAAGCAGAGGTCTCTGACACCTTGCTCTCCAGTGACTGCGGTAGGGTTTGGGAACACTTTTACCTGTTGCCTTCCCTCCAGTCCTAGGTCACTTGATGATTTGAAAGTTTTTCATATAGTTTCTTGTGCAAGCATGCGTGCTTAAATGAATTATATGCTGTAACACACACACACACACACACACACACACACACACACACACACACACACACACACACACACACACATACACCCCCCCCCCCTACACCCCCCCTACACACACACACACACACCACACACACACAAATAATATATATATATATATAATATATATATATATATATATATATATATATATATATATATATATATATATCATGCATGTATGTACTTAAGGCTTCAAGCACACAGTGACACACTCATGGGTATTCACACACGCATGCATCATTGCATGTGCTTGTGCACACACACATTTTTAAAAGCTTTTAAGCTAAAGTAAAAGAATATTTTATTATATGTGTGTATTATATATATATATATATATATATATATATATATATATATATATATATTAATAATTATAATCTTCATAAGTATATATCATGCATGTATGTTCTGTAAGGCTCAAGCACACAGTGACAACTCATGGTATTCACACACGCATGATCATTGCATGTGCTTGTGCACACACACATTTTTAAAAGCTTTTAAGCTAAAGTAAAAGAAGTATAAGAATTTATTAGTGTGTCTATAATATATATATATATATATATATATATATATATATATATATATATATATATATATATATATACATATATATATATATGTATATATTCTCTCTCTTATATATATTCTCTCTCTGTCTCTCTTTCTGTCTGTCTGTTGTCTGTCTATCTATAGATATATCTATCAATCTATCTCCCACTCTCTCACTCTTTCCTGCTTTCTCTGTCTCTTTCTCTCTTTCACTTCTTCCTGCTCTTGTCTCTCTGTCTCTGTCTTCTGTCTGTCTGTCTGTCGTCTGTCTGTCTGCTGTCTGTCTGTCTCAATAAGATCTATATAAACACACTAGACAGACATTCCTTTTGACAGTACCAAAATTTATTAACCATTGCTACACAGACGAATGCTCAAAGCGGCTTTTCTGCTCTGTTAACAGGTCCCCAACCTTGTTCAAGACAACCATGAAAACCAAAAGCATCACAAGGTTGACCTGACGCAAAAGGCACAACGTTCATTCATTCATCCATTTGTTAGCCTGAACAGTGAATACTGAACAGCGTTAGATCCACCACGCAGCACTGCAGAAGCACCACTTTTTGGATGGAATCCCACTTTTGATTTTTTTTGGGTGTATATTATTTCCAGACTGTGTAGTGTAGCCAGCCGCCATGGCAGAAAAGGCTGGGGGTAAGGAGGAAGGGTGCGGAGTGAATGGAGAGGAGGAGGGGGGGTCTCTTCCACGTCTGCCCACCAGCAGCAGTTGTCTCCTCTTCTTCCTTTCCAGCGCTCAGCATTGCGACTCCAGTCACACGCCGTCTCTTTGTGACCCCAGCGGCCCGACCCATACTACACACTGTGACCACCTCACAACTCCGCACTGCGACCCCAGTCAGCTCTCAACTCCGCACTCCGACCCTTGCACCCTGGAACCTCACTGTGATTCGGGTCACAACCCCACAGGGCCTCAGTGCGATGGGGGCCCCAACCCTGCAAGCACACACAGCGACCCCAGTCACCTCTCCACGGAGGGTGCAGCAACTGCAGGCAGACTGTCAGGGAGCGAGGGAGGGGACGGATGCAGCAACAACAGCAGCAGCATAGCACTAGCACTAGCAGCAGCACCGGCAAGAAACTGCAGAAAGCCGACAGCGGGATCGAGGTGGAGAAATCGCCCTCGGTCAGCGTGAGAGAAGCGTTGTCAGACGGGGATGGGGGAGACAGCGTCAGCGAATGCTGCGTGGACAGCACCGGATTCTCCCACTCCGAATCCTTCCGGTCAGACGACAGTCAAGGTCACCCTGAGGACGACATGGCTCCGGATTCAACCTCCATCCTCGATGGCAGCCACAACCTCCTCCCCCCCTCTTCCGGCGCGGGTTTCGACCCCGCGGAAGAAACCGGAATGACAGAGACGGAGGGCGGATGTTCCGATAACAACGTACGCTCTCCTGAAGACGCTCGGCTGTTGGACGAGGAGGATGAAGAAATCTCGACCGATGCGGGACACGACTTTAGATGATCCCCAGTTCCTGACCAGTGGCTCGAAGGAAGGGGACGAGGAAGAGACGGAGGATAAAAGTGATGATGACGATGAGGAGGAAGAAGAAGAAGAGGTCAACAGCAACCCCTGGCCCCGACACAAGTGGCGCGTGGTGCCGGAGGTCAGGGGGCGGGAGATAGGGGTCACGGGGCGCACCCCCCCGTCGCTGTTCCGCGAGAGGGTTCAGGGGTCGCTGTACATGGTGCAGCGTCTGAAGATGCAGTACCGCATGGAGCATCACGAGGGATGCGTCAACTCCCTGCATTTCAACCGCATCGGTATTTATCTGTTTGTTTATTTTGTTTTATTTATTTATTTATTTAGTGTATTTATTTATTTTATTTATTTATTTTATTTTGTTTACTTAATTTATGTATATATATATATTTATTTATCTATCTATTTATTTTATTTATTAATCTTATCTATTTATTTATTTATTCATTTATTTATTTATTTATCTAATTTGTTTATTTATTTATTTTGTATTGAGGAAAAGGGAATGGAAAGGGGAAGAAAGCTTAAGTAAAATATGCTGGTGAGGACAAAATCTGAGAGAGATTGAGATGAGGGATAGGGGGCGGGGTAGGGGAAGGGGGATCATAGGTTTGTCCATTGTGTTTGACAATGACCTCCAAAACACTAAACAGCAGAGGAAGCAGCTGCTTTTTTTTTTTTTTTTTTTTTTTTAATTGGGCAGAAATTCATTAATTCATTTATTCATTCATTCATTCTTTCTTTCTGACTTTCTTTCTTTTATTTTGAGGATAATGGAATAAGTGCTTGTGTGCTTTTTTACATCCAGTCCCTGTGTGTATGCAGTTTTGTAAATTTTGTCATCTGTTCCCACCAGCACACATTGGCCTACTCCTCCAAAAAGGGGAATGGGTTTTAACATGTGCGCAAGATGTTCTGCATGCATTTAAACATGGGACCTTGGTTTATAGTCACATCCAAAGGACTTTAGGGGGGAGTGGAGTCAGCACTGATGTAAACTCTAGAGGAAAAATCCTCTTGAACGAGATTCAAACCAGGGTCAGCAGATCGTGAGTGCATCGCTCTAACCACCGGGCTATTCTGTCCCCAATACATTGATTATAGAGGAGATGCATTGTCCACAGCACATATTTCCACTCTCTCGGCCAAGAGGGCATAACAACGGTCAGCGTTGGAGATGTTCTCCAAAAGCCAACTAACCCCCAGGGCTGCAGCACATAAGGACTGTGCAAGTCAAGCCTCCTAGTCAGAGTCAGAATCGATTACTAAAGTCTAAGCTGTAAAGTGGAATTCCATGGATGGGAAAGCCACTAATCATACAGCCCCTCTCTTTGCTGTTGCCCCCAGCGTCAATGGTTTAATCAAGAACTGGGATAAAGCCCCAGGCGTGGGGACCATAAACAGACAACAAAAGAGAAATAAAATGTCCACTAAAGGTTAATGGTTAATCTCCTCATCTATCAGCTTCATCACATTTTGTTGTTGTTATTGTTGTTGTTATTGTTGTTGTTGTTATTGTTGGAAGGACGGTGGCAGGATGGTTAAGACGTTCGCCTGCCAATATGTAAACCGTGAGTTTCTGGGTTCGTACCCAGCTCGCCCTTTCTTCCCAGTGTGACGAAAAAATCAAACTGAATGTCAAAGTCAGTGATTCGGATGAGACTCGAAACCGAGGCCCCGTGTGTGAATGCACGCAGAACATCTTGCGCACATGTTAAAACCCGTTCCACCTTTCGGAAGAGTAGGCCATCGTGTGCTGGTAGGAGTGGATGACAAAATTATAACAAACCAGCATGCACACAGGTGTCGTGTTTAGACACCATCCCTGATGAAGAATCGGGGAGTTGGAGTCCCAGAGCGGCTCGGGGCTGTAGGTATATGGCAAAGTTCTGGTGGCTCCTGCAACGGTACTGGAACCATTTGTATCGGTCATTGCCTTTCCAATGGATCATTCCAGTGCCGTGGAGAGGGGGGGTCTGCTGCATGGGTAACAGCTTGCCCTCCATAATACTTGCCCAGGCTTTGCGCTCTAAAAAGACTAGAGTGCAACTCCATAGTCTCCCGAGACTGATGGGTGCCTTCTACTGTTATTGTTGTTGTTATTGTTGTTGTTCCTTGGCTTGGGCTCATGAAGTGTAAGACTTTCTGTTCCAATAAATTTATACATGTGTTAAATGAACTGTGTCAAAAAATAATACCAATAGAACAGGTATCGAATTTATACTTTATAAATAGTAAGACTTTTATACATGTATTAAATGTAATCTGTGTAAAATGATAAGGTTCTAGTATTATATCATTGTATGGAACTTAACTAGTTTTAAAAAAGATATATATATATATTTGTTCATTTTCACAATTTGTGTCTTTTTAAAGTGTTGATTGTATGTTGTGTTTTCTTTTTGTGTGTGTGTTTTGTTTGTTTTTTTGCTTTGTTCCTCGGCCAGAGCTCCAATGTTTACCGATGGTGAGATATTGCGTATGCGAAGTTCTGATTTCAGGGCTGATGTCTACCTACACACAACACCAGTGTGCATGTGTTTTTCATTTTGAATTAAGTTATCCATTCTTAAAAAAAAAAAAAAATTAAAAAGTAGTCATCCGTTCTTACTCAGTTACTGGCATGCCATTGCCTACTCCCAAAAGTAACACGTGTGCAAGATTTTCTCTGTGTGTTGACACATGGGTCCTCGGTTTATAGTCTCATCCAAAGGACTGTCAGGGGAGTGGAGTCAGCACTGACATTAACTCCAGGGGAAAATCCCTCTGAATGGATGCCTTGGTGGTGGCTCAAACTCAGACTGTCAGATCAAGAGCACAATGCTCTGACCACTGCACTACCCCTCCCCCTCATACTTTGTTTTGAAACCATGTTAAATTAAAAAAACAGGATTGTATACAATCACATAGAATTGTACACTGTCACATTCTGATGCCCTTTTAGTCATTACTTCAGTTACACTCATTGCTGCTATAATATGTATAAGTATATATATCATATCATATCATATCATATCATATCATATCATATCATATATTCATATCATATTATATCATAACATATTATATTATATCATTTTATATTATAAAATATATTCTAACAGCATTCTATGCACTTTGTAAACATGGATTGTATTTCATGGGGGATGGGGATATTTTTGTATCTAAACATTATCCCTGATATATTGCATGATGTTATCGTTTCTAATATTTCTTATTAAGTGACATCATGTTCTAGATCATATTTCTTTGTTTCCAACACGTTGCAGGCACGTTGCTGGCTAGTGGCGCAGACGACTTACAGATTGTTCTGTGGAACTGGGCTCGTAACCGTAAAGCTCTGGTGTACGACAGCGGCCATCGCAGTAATGTTTTCCAGGTCAGTGCTGTGGTTTACATCGTGCTTTGAGTCCAGCAATGGATTGGTGGTCTAGAGGTAACACGCCTGCATAGAAAGCTGTAAGCCTGGGTTGGAAGTGTGCGGGGGTTCGATCCCCATTTTTGGGGCCCAAAACTTTTCCCTCATACATTAGACTATGCCCTGTCCAGAAATTTTCCGGGCTGAAATGTGCACTCTATACGCTAACAGCCCAGAAAAAAAATTACAGGGTGACGACTCGACATAAACAAGCCAGCTTCCTTGATCACGTTTAAAGGGGAATAACTCCAAAGTTAGTGGAGATCACTCCTCTTTTGCTTGGCAACATTTGGCAGCAAAAATGTGACAAAAACTATGTGGTTTTTTAGTTCATATTTTGTGTTATTTTGCATGAGTGCTTGGACTGTTTTTGTTCAAAATGGCTGCGTTGTTGAAGACATCAATGACTTTACACAGCTGAAGAAATGGCAAAAGAGGTTTTAGATGATCCCGACAGTGATGAAAATGATCTTGTATGATTCAGGAGATAATGAAGATAAAAAACGACTGAGATTTTGCCTCGACTTATGTGTGACACTATTGAGAGAAGGGGATGTTAGAATGACAGGGTGTTGAAGATAGTGTATTTTTTATCTATTTTTCGAATTTTTTATTGATTTTTTAAGTGAAATATCATACTCACTACTTTGAGCTTGCCTGAAAGTAATCTACAATATGTATTTTGTCATTGAGCAGAATATCAAGATTATTCTTCAGGTAGTTTCTAAGTTATAGGGACGTGAACATAGCAAGTATATATATATAATATCAAGTATATATATATATCAGGTATATATATATATATATATATATATATATATATATATATATATATATATATTTATAAGGCATGAATCTTTGATAAGTCATTTTCAAAATGATTGAGAAGTTGGTACCTGCTCTTGTCTTTCCTCACTACTTTTTCCTCAATTATATATATATATATATATATATATATATATATATATATATATATATATATATATATATATATATATATATATATATAGTTGACTTGATAAAAACCCACAGTTCTGCTGGGCACCGCTCCCTCCAGGCACACAGTTGAGGTAAAATAGTAAAATAATGATAAAAACACGACTGTGTTCAGCTTCGTCTCTTTATCTCTCTCTTTTATATATATATATATATATATATATATATATATTATATATATATATATATATATATATATATATATATATTAAATATAATAATTTTATCCCCGGCATATACTGATATAGGGTGCACTTGCACTCAGCAGTCAAGAGGTTAAAATTATTG
>CM060339.1:14307703-14317703 GCA_030674155.1 Stramonita haemastoma
AAACTCGGCAGAGAGATAACCCTGTTGGCATTGGGTGGAGGTGCAGCCAACAACAGCGGCGATTTAAAAAAAAAAAGTTTGTTCTTTTATATCGAGGATAATGGAATAAGCACTCATAAAAAAAAAAAAAAATTAAAAAAAAGAAAAAAAAGGAATGAGCACTCGTATGCTTTTTTACATTAAAATTATTATTTTTTATATATTCTTTTATATCGAGGATAATGGAATAAGCACTCATATGCTTTTTTTTTTACATCCAGTCCCCGTGTGTATGCAGTTTTTTGTAAATCGTGTCATCTGTACCCACCGGCACACAATGGCCTACTCTTACGAAAAGCGGAACAGGATTTAACGTGTGCGCAAGATGTTCTGCGTGTGTTCGCACACGGGACCTCGGTTTAAAGTCTCATCCGAAGGACTTTTTAGGAACCTCAGTGGAGACAGTTGAGTTTTTAATTTTATTCTGAGGGATCAGGTTATCTTGCAAGTGTCAGCATAAACCAAGCAGTCCAGTGCTGTAAGCTTTGTTTGTAGAAAAAGAAAAGTACCTTTAAATACTGAAACTGAAGGCTGTCAATGATTGCTAAATTTTCATATCTCTTCATTTTATAATCTTATACATGAACAGTTTGGAATAGCCAGTTTTTAGATATATATTTCAGCCATCAAATCATCAGAAATTGAGAGCATAGACAGACAGACAGACAGACAGACAGACAGACAGACACAGACAGACAGACAGAAAGACAGACAGAGTGAGTGAATGGTTGAGTGATGAGTGAGTGAGTGAGTGAGTGAGTGAGTGAGTTTATTTATTTATTTATTTTTTTATTTATTATTTATTTATTAATTAATTTTTTTATAACGAGGATAATGGAATAAGCACTCGTGTGCTTTTTTTTCATCCTGTCCCCGCGTGTATGCAGTTTTGTAAATATTGTCATCTGTTCCCTGAGTGAGTGAGTGAGTTGTGGAAAGTGCATGGTTTTGTTTTTGTTTTTTTCAGAATATATGACAAGAGGAAAATAAACGAGGTAAGATACCTGTGTGGAATTGTTTTGATGAAGCAAAGAAATTACTTTATCTATTCATCTATTTTATTAAATTTTTTTATTTCAAGGATAATGGAATAAGCACTCATGTGCTTTTTTACATCCAGTCCCCGTGTGTATGCAGCTTTGTCAATTTTGTCATCCATTCTCATTGGCACACAATGGCTTACTCTTCCGAAAAGCGGAACTGGTTTTAACGTGTGGCGCAAGATGTTCTGCATACATTTGCACACGGGACCTCAGTTTGTAGTCTCACCTGAAGAACTTTTGGGGAGAATGAAGTGGGCATGCATCTGGTGAATAGTGCATTTATGGAGAAAAGAGAGTACTTAGCCATTTTAAGACTGAATGATATGTTTGTAATCTGAATAGAGAAAGCAGAGTACTTAGCTATTTCAAGACTGAATGATATGTTTGTAATCTGAATGAAGAAAAGAGAATACTTAGCTACTTCAAGACTGAATGATATGTTTGTAATCTGAATGAAGAAAAGAGAATACTTAGCTACTTCAAGACTGAATGATCAATATGTTTGTAATCTGAATGAAGAAAAGAGAATACTTAGCTATTTCAAGACTGAATGATATGTTTTTTGTATTTTTGTAATATGAATGGATAAAACAGAGTACTTACCTATTTCAAGACTGACGTGAATGATATGTTTGTAATGTGAATGGAGACAACAGGAATACTTAGCTATCTCAAGAATGAAGTCACTGATAATTATGTGTTGTATCACAACGAAAGACAGATAAAAGCTTACAGACTTTTGGTTTTATCAAAAAAGAAAAAAGATGTAAGGGTGTAAGGACATGAAATTGTGTGTCACTATATATGTGTGTGTGTGTGTGTGTGTGTGTGTGTGTGTGTGTGTGTGTGTGTGTGTGTGTGTGTGTGTGTGTGTGTGTGTGTGTGTGTGTGTGGTGTGTGTGTGTGTGTGTGTGTGTGTGTTGTGTGTGTGCGTGCTTGTGTGTGTGTATGTGTTTATTTATTTATCCTTTTATATTGAGGATAATGGAATAGCACTCGTGTGTTTTTTTACGTCCAGTCCCTGTATGTAATCAGTTTTTGTAAATCTTGTCATCTGTCCGTGTGTGTGTGTGTTCTTCAGTCTAACATCTATTCACATTAGTGATTTTAGACGAAACAAAACAAAACAAAAAACAAAACAAAACAAAACAAAAAAAAACAAACAAAAAAAATCCCTGAACAATAAAAATTGAACAATAGCTGAAACCAATGCCAGATAACAAAGTTAAGATATAAAACAAACTTTAACAAACTATAAATACTTTTAAAAAAGAAATCTTGTTGTGTGTATGTGTGTGTGTGTGTGTGTGTGTGTGTGTGTGTGTTTGTGTGTGTGTGTGTGTGTGTGTGTGTGTGTGTGTGTGTGTGTGTGTTTGGGTGATGGTGGTAGTGGTGGTGGGGGGAATGAGGAGTTACTTCCCTGTAAACCATGTTTTATTTCTTTGTTCAAATTCCCCCTTTCTTCCTCCCATTTTTTTTTTATAGCAAAACTTTAATTACATGAAAAACAAAAGTGACCTTTTTTTAAATTAAAAAAAAAAAATCTTGTTGGTTTATATGAATGTGTAAAATTGCAGTTGAACACATTGTGAATTATTGTTTGTTCTTTTTTTTCTTTACAGAGTGTGAACAGTGGTATTGTCAAGAAGTATTGTCCCAAGCATTTGGTAAGTACACAAATATTAAAAAAATTTAAAAAAAAATTTATTTATCGATTCTTTTATATCGAGGATGATAGAATAAGCAATCCTGTGCTTTTTTTCATCTGGTCCCCGTGTGTGTGCAGTTTTTGTAAATATTGTCATCTGTTCCCACCGGCACACGATGGCCTACTCTTACGAAAAGCGGAACAGGATTTAACGTGTGCGCAAGATGTTCTGCGTGCGTTCGCACATGGGGCCTCGGTTTAAAGTCTCATCCGAAGGACTTTTGGGGAGAGTGGAGTCGGCACTGATGTTATCTCTAGGAGAAAAATTTCCTCCACCGGACTCGAACCCGGGTCATCAAATTGCCAGCGCAATGTTCTGACCACTAGGCTACATTGGGACATGTGAGGTTTTTTTTTTTATATCTATCTACTCTGAGAGAGAGAGAGAGAGAGAGAGAGAGAGAGAGAGAGAGAGAGAGAGAGAGAAGGAGAGAGAGAGAGAGAGAGAAAGGCAAGGCAAGGCAAGGCAAGGCAAGGGAAATTCTTTTATTCGAGGATAATAAATAAGCACTCATGTGCTTTTTTACATCAGTCCCTGCCCTTAACATGGATAAAATCAAGATAAAAAACCCACCTTAAACTGAACAATAACAAGAATAATGAAATACCAAGAGCAGAAAACTATACCCAGTACCAAACAACAGACAATAACATAAGGACAACAAGACTATTATATAATAAGGTAATAAAAAAAAAAAAAAAATGCACTCAGTCAGAAAACGAAAATCAGAAATCACAATGAAATGATGATTTTGATTATTAAAAAAAAAATGATAAAAGTGCTAACAGATAAAGAGCAAAGAGAACATAATAAGATAAACTCACTCACTCACTCACTCAGTCCCATGTCCCAAAGGACGTAGGGGGGACATGAGAGAAGACGCAACAGAGATCTTTTTCCATGCTTCACGATCCTGTGTGGCTAGTAGGAGGTGTTGTAGGGGTTGGGCGGTCCAGTCTTTGATGTTGTCAACCCATGATTTCTTTTGGCGGCCTCTTCTTCTCTTGCCCTCGACTGTTCCTTGCAGGATGGTTTTTGCTAGGGTGTTGTGTCTTGTGGTGTGACCAAACCACCTCAGCTTTCTCCTCTTTATGGTGGAGAGCAAAGGCTCTTGGGGGCCCACACGCTTTTGGATTTCTTCTTTCACATAGTTATTGGTCTTGTGTTCTTTGTATGATATTTTGAGAAGTCTTCTGTGGCACTTGTTCTCGAATGCTTGGATTCTCCTCTCTAACTCTGCTGTCAGAGTCCATGATTCACAGCCATATAGGAGGATAGATATCACGAGGGATTTGTAAAGGTGGTATTTGGTGCCGAAGCTGATGTTGTTGCTTCTGATGATCTTCTCGAGTCTGACTAGAGCAGATGTTGCTGTTGCAATGCGAGCTTTCACTTCATTGTTTGATGTGCCATCTTTTGTTAGGATGGAGCCTAAGTATTTGAATTGGCTCACCTCTTCTAGTGTTTCTCCATTCATCTTTATTTCCGTGATGTCATTACTTGCGCTGTTGACCATGATCTTTGATTTCTCTGTACTGACCTCCATGCCGTATGCGCTCGCTCGATCTGTTAAATTGTCTGTGAGGATTTGCAGTTCTTGTTTGCTGCTGCCCATGAGGTCAATGTCATCTGCAAATCTGAGGTTGCAAAGGGGTCTTCCACCAATGGAGATGGAAGTGTGGTGGTTTTGCAGTGTCTCTGTCATGATGTTTTCGAGGAAGAGGTTGAAGAGTACAGGTGAGAGAAGGCAGCCCTGGCGAACCCCAACCGTGGTCTTGAAGAACTCGCCCACGTGGTTGTTCATGAAAACTGCACTTTTTGCGTTCTCGTACAGAGCCTTGATGACTTCAATTAGGCAGCTGTCAATGTTGAAGTGCCTGAGTACTTGCCAGAAGTGCTAACGACAGCAGCAGAAGAAACATTAGGAAGAAGCAGAACAAAGAAACAACCCTGGGTGACAAATGAGGTTCTTGACCTCTGCGACAAAAGAAGAGAACTTAAGAAACAAAAGTTCACAAGTCAAGAAGCTTACAAGAAGTACATGGATAGCCACAGAGAAGTGAGGAAAAAGATGAGAGAAGCCAAAGAAGGATGGATAGAAGAACAATGCAACAACATCGAAGCTGGAATGACCAAGGGAAACAGCAAAACAGCTTACGACACTTTGAAAGCACTAACGAAAACCACACAGCCTAAAGCCTCTGTTATTGAAGACAAAGAAGGAAATCTTTTAACGGAAAACAATGCCATCCTCCAACGCTGGACAGAATACTGTGAGGGATTGTACAACTACCCACTACGCCCAGATACCAACATAGTTTCTGACAAACCCCCTGAACACCAAGATAAAGACCCACCAATACTAAGGTGTGAAGTAGATGCAGCTATTAAACAATTGAAGAAGGGGAAGTCCCCTGGAATTGATAACATCCCAGCTGAACTCATAAAAAATGGAGGGAATGAAACAGCAAGGCGATTCACAGAACTTTGTCAGAAGATCCACGACACCAAAGAATGGCCAAAAGAATGGACACAGTCTCTTGTAATACCCCTGCCAAAGAAAGGAAACCTCAAGAAATGCCAGAACTACAGAACCATCAGTCTCATAAGTCATCCTAGCAAGATCATGCTGCAGGTAGTCCTCAACAGACTGAAAAACCAAGCAGAAAAACTCCTGGCAGAAGAACAAGCGGGCTTTAGACCAAAACGCAGCACAATGGAACAAATTTTCAATCTGAGAATTCTGATAGAGAAGCATCTCCAACACCAAAAAGACTTGTACCACAACTTCATAGACTTCAAAAAGGCCTTTGACAGGGTATGGCATGACGGCCTCTGGCAATAAGATAAACAACTGATTACAAATGGGCCATCTGTGGGGAAAAGCAAGGGAGAGAACTGCCCATGGCAAGTGAGTTAAAAAAAAAAGTGTTCCTCTGCTTAGACGTCATAGGTTTGTTCACCAGTGGTGAGATTTTGTGTGACTGTTTTTGCCCACCATGAAGGTAGCTGCATTCTGACTTCGGGGATGTGGTAGGTGTGTTTATAGTATTTTTAACGCTATGATGATGAGTTAGATCTTGTAACTCAACTATGATGATGATTTAGATCTTGTAACTCAACAACACCCTGAGAGAGGCAGAACAGAGAGAGAGGAATGGAGGGAACCGGTTGTCAAGTCTTCAGGGGGTGCCCCTAGGGTTACCAAACTACAGGATAGATAGGTAGATAGATAGATAGATTGATGGATTGATAGATTGATAGATTGATAGATAGATAGATTGATTGATTGATTGATTGCTTGATTGCTTGATTGCTTGATTGCTTAATTGATTGATTGATTGATTGATAGATAGTTAGAGATATAGATAGAGATACAGAAAGGCAGGCAGGCACACAGGCAGACAGACAGACCGACCTTTTTTCTTTGCAGCTGATAAATTATGCAGTCTTGTGGTCTCTTAGAACCATTTGTCATCGTTACGGCCTTGATAGTGACAGAGATAAAGAAGTCAGTGTTAGGAATATGCTGGCCCATAGAGAAGCTGAGGTCTCTGATGTCTCACTCCACTATGACCACATAGGTTATGGGACACCTGTACCTTTTTATTACAAAGTAAATAGTGGATGAAAATAGAAGACTAAACCGTGTGAGTGATGTATTCATGAAACATGACTTTTTTTTTTTAAAAACAGGACAACAGTCCTCCAAAGACGAATGTGACCTGCGCATGTTACAGTTACAACGGCAGCGGTGAGTTTTTAATTCTTTGCTTTTTACTTCTTTTTTTTTTTTTTGGGGGGGGGGGGGGGGGGGTGGTTGCAGCCTCTTGTTTGTATTAAAAAAGATTTTAGGCACTTTTTTTCAGCCACTTCTGATTACTTTGTACAGAGTGCAGCCATTCTGTATCAAAGTCATTAACTCCCTTTGGTAAATACAGGGATACAATATTCATGACTAAATCATTTGTAAACGTTACACGTGCTGCGCAAGAATATGAATCTGGAATGTTATTAGGCATTGGTGAACAACATACATTATAGTCTACCCCTTCTTGAATGTATATTGCTGTATTGATTTTACTCACAGCATCCACGTGTTCATGTACAGGTGGATAGTAGTAGCCTTGAAGTTTAGGCAGTTTACATTTCTTTACATTGAGAGACTGTAATACAAGAGCTTGATAATTATTTTTAGAAAGATGTTGAACTAAATATGGCAGATTAGTGGATATGGATCTGGCATTCCACTGCGTGATTTTCAGCATTTGTGAATTTTTTTGAGGCATCATATGATTATAAACCAAAATGCCTTATCAACAAGTGAATAATTTAAAAATATTAATAAATTGGTACCAAGTTAAAAAGAGTGCAAGTAAACTATTAATACAATGTCAATTATGTCATTTAAAGCACACCACAGAAAGATAATAGATGAACAAAATAAATGAACAAATAAATAGAAACAGAACAACAACAACAAAAAAGTTCTTTATCAGGTGAGCAGCTGCTGTTAGCGGAGATTACAGTGTCTGTTGTCTGTACTGCAGCTGGTGCAACGCATTGATGTACAAAATGTCACCATTCAAAGGGATTTTTAAACATACAGACATTATTCTGCCGGGTGTGTTGCCTCCAGGGGGGACAGTCCTGCTGGTAGACGTACTGTCGCTGGCTGTATCCTGGCTGTTGCTGGCAGTCGTCAAAGGCGTAGGGTGGTGGTCGGTACTGGTTCATGCCTCGAAACTTCCTTCTTTGTTTCCACTTTGGCGTTTCCCAAAACAAGGCATGAATGTGCCTGCCAATGTTTCTTGCCAGAACACTAGAACCATGGACATTAGGATGAAGTGAATCTTTATAATGATGATGTGTATACATATTTTCATGTGAGACAAATGATACATTGCTTTGGTTATATAATTCAGAACATGTCATTGCATTGAAAAGTTCTCTTTTCATCTGAAGGCTGGGACTTTTCATGGGGGCAGTTTTGCTTATCACGACTTTGGTATTGGGAAAAGAAGCTAAAACTTGTTTCACAGTTTTGACTAGATGTTTGCTAGCTTCTTGGGGATCCGAATCTTTGAGATCATTCACCCCACAATGAACAACTACAGCATGCCGTTTTTTTTGTATCATTGGTATTACTCATTATCAGAGGAATGTCACTGATGTGGTATGACTTTCTTTTCTCCACTGTAAACCCATAGGACTGTCCCAGACGTTTGCTATTAACGCCATTTAGAACAGAGTCTTGGAGAAGGATTTAATTGGGGAGAGCAGAATTTTCTTCTGTGCTACATGGTTTGATGTCAGGTGATTTTTGCGTCAGACCTTGGCGCCCTATTGTGTCTGGTTATTTTTTATTGTTTAAGGTTGGGCTAGGATACACTGACCTCTTTTGGCCTACTGGTAGCTGAGGTTCCTTAGGCCTAGATGAAGTCGGAGCCCTTTTCTTTTGCACTGCATCGGCGTAGGTGGCAGGCGGGGATGGGGATGCAGGTAGAAGTGGTTCTGTCTGCGTTCCTGTTGTCGCCCAGCCGGAATCTTCCCTTGGGGAGCCCCGTTTTTCTGTGATGCCGTTTGCAGCTAAGATGCGCGTCTGGGTTTCAACGGTCTGTTCCAGTTTGGTTATCTTTTCTACCAGTTGCAGAATAGTTGTCTGTAGTTCTGCAAATGAAGAACTATTCTGCTGACAACCAAGATCATTGTGGTTGCCACTGGCAACATTTTCAGCTGTAGATCTAGATGGGTTCGTTGACTTGGAATTTTTGTTACCATTTGTCCTCGAGGATGCTTTTTCGCTGCCGTCTTCGTCATTTTTGCATGTCGTAACAATTGTAGAATAGCATGATGTAGATCGAGACCGAGAGCAAGATCAGAGCAAGACCGAGATCATCTTTGTCATTTTGTAGATTTTTGCATTTGCACGCAGCGCTGGTTTTAGCCGCTGCTTGTTTTCGCCATGTTGATGACGTCATCACAGTGTGTGTGTGTGTGTGCACATGTGTGGGTGTGGTGTCTATGTATGTTTATACCGACGTTGTGATTTTCAGAGATATTGGGCAGTTACAACGACGAAGACATCTACCTGTTTGACAACCTGTACTCCGAAAGCACAGACGCCATTCACCGCTACTCCGGCCATCGCAACAACGCCACGGGTAAAGGGGGTCCATCCTTTCAGTGTGTGTGTGTGTGTATATATATCTATATTAAAAAAGTTAAAGTCTGTCCCGAGCCTAAGGCTCAGCAGGCCGGTGCTTATCCCGGTTTCTGTGGCGTTAAGCGACTGAGAGTCATAGACTCCCCCCTGGATAGGACGCCAGTCTATCGCAGGGTTAACCCCTAACACAAGGTTGGTACCCCTTTTACACCTGGGTGGGGTGAGAAAATAGCCGTAAATGCCTTTTCCAAGGGCATAACGCCATAGCCAAAAGCTGGGATCGAACCCGCAACCTTTAGATTACGAGTCCAACGCCCTAACCACTAGACTACAATGGCGTTATATATATATATATTTACAACGAAGATAGAATGTGGCTACCTTCATCCCTTTGTTTGTGCCTTTCTTTTCCAATCTTAACCCTTTCATTACGGTAAGCCTGTTTTCTGGTTCAGCTTCCTGCTACCCTTCAGTCCTGTAAGGAGGAAAACCGGCGCAACCCAATTTTCCTTCAGTTCCTGGGTTTCTGAGGTGCAGAAGAGTGCAAAACGGGTACCTAGGTAAATTTTACGTTTGTATACACATGAAGCTTTATAAACATTCACATGGGAAAGGAGAAACAGTTTTTGCCATATCTAAACTAATTTCGGAGTCCGTTGATGCCAGTCAGCTGCATGACGGATCACTATAAACAAACCCTCCTCTGGCACCATTATCACCGGAAAACCGGCTGACAGGACTGAAGGGGAGAGCGCCAGGGCAGAAATTCGGTGTAGGGGAAGTAATTGTCAGCAGATATTCTGCACTGCAAGGGTTAAATGAAGGATGATACTGAAAAAAGGATGATATTCTTATGGAATTCAGCCGATGTTGCTATTAAAGGCTTTTTTTTGTTTGTTTTCCAATGTTAATTAAATGGGGAATGATATATGCATCATCAAATACTTAGATATCTGTGGAATCTAACCCATGTGATAGTCAAAAGATGTTTGTTTTCCAACTGTAAATGAAGAATGCTGCACAGCGCACAAATCCAGCATCAC
>CM060339.1:14325203-14340203 GCA_030674155.1 Stramonita haemastoma
ACACACACACACACACACACACACACACACACAACACACAAAATAAGTAGAAATTATTTATTTTTTAAAAAAAAGCCACCTCTCCAATCACTCCAAAACACACACACACAAAAATGAATAAATAAAAATTCTGAAAAAACCCCACCTTTCTAATCACTCAGCTATCCTGCTCCCCACCAAACTCCCACATCCCTCTGGGATGTTTTCAGTTTTTTTCCTGCCATCAACTATGATGTGGTAGAATCACATAAGATTTTTTTGGGTTTTCTTTGTTTTTGTTTGGGTTTCTTTGTGTGTATCAGTTGTATGCAGATTATGACATCAGGAGAACTTTTCTCTGTGTGTGTGTTGGGGGGGGGGGGGGGGGGAATGGGGAGGGGGTGTAACACTTCACACATTTCCCTCTTTAAGCCCAAATTTATTTTTGCTGTTTTGTTTGTTGGGTTTTTTTTTTGTTTTTTTTTTTTTCCATCACTTTCAACTCAGTTTTCAGGACAAAAAGTTGATGTGACTCTATCACATCGCAATTGATGATAGGAAAAAAACTGAAAATGTTATCTAAAAAAAAAAAAACAAAACCCCACACAAAAAATACAAGAAAAGAAGAAGAAAAAAAGGGTGGTGTGGGGCAAAAAATGGATACAAATTTCAGTTATCTCTCTCCTGGGACCAATGTAAATTTATAACCACCACCACCACAACAACAACAGCAACCACCACCACCACCACCACCACCACAACAACAACCACAATAACAACCACATCAACAACCACCACCACCATCTTTCAGTTATCTCTCCTCTGGGACCAATGTAAATTTATAACCACCACCACCACCACCACAACATCAACAGCAACCACCACCACTACCACCGCAACATCAGCAACCACCACCACCACCACCACCACCACCACCAGCAACAATATCTGTCTGTCTGTCAGCCCCCATAACTGTTTCCCTGTGTGCCTAGTTACAACACCACAACACCACCACCACCACCCCCAACAACAACAACAGCAACAACAACAACAACATTTTATATATATATATATATATATATATATATATTATATATATATCAGCCCCCATAACCGTTTCCCTGTGTGTGCCTAGTTGCGGGAAGGAGGAGAGGAGGTTTCCAGCTCCAGCAACAGCAGCGAGTCTGATGACGACGACGAAGACGACGACGACGATGATCACGAAGGAGCAGCAGAACGCATGCAGTGCCAAACGTCGTAGTCGTCTTTCTGCTGCTGCTGCTGCTGCTACTGTTCGACATCATCATTGTCGTCATCATCATCGTCGTCGTCATTGACGTTGTCGTCATCATCGTCATCGTCATTGGTGGCGATGGGTTTCTGGTTTGAAGGGGGAGGTGTTGGAGTGGGTGGAGGGGGGGGTGGTTGGAGCAGGTTGGGGGAGAGGGGGGGGGGAGAGGAGGTACTCTGTGCAAAGGTGGATAGCTTTGTGCAATGCTGTGCAATACGTTGTTGGTTTGACATCATTCTCACAGGTGTTGGAGAATTGTGTTGTTTCTGGAATTTTTATGTTGAGAATGCTGTGATGATCTTTAAAAGTCTTATATGAGGGGGTGGGGGGTTGGATTTATTTGGTGTGGGGAGGTGTTTGTATGTTTTATTGTTGTTGTTTGTTGTTGAGGTGATTGTTCTTAAGGTTTGTGGAAGAAGATCATTTTTGTATTGTGAGGCAAGTGTTGGAGAGGAGAGAGAGAGAGAGAGAGAGAGAGAGAGAGAGAGAGAGAGAGAGAGAGAGAGAGAGAGAGAGAGAGAGTGTGTGTGTGTGTGAGTGTGAGAGAGAGTGAGAGTGTGAGTGTGAGAGAGAGAGTGAGAGTGTGAGAGAGAGTGAGTGTGTGTGTGTGTGTGTGTGTGTGTGTGTGTGTGTGTGTGTGTGTGTGTGTGTGTGTGTGTGTGTGTGTGTGTGTGTGTGTGAGAGAGAGACAGAGAGAGAGAGTGTGTGTGTGCATGTGTGTATATGAGAGAGAGAGAGAGAGTGTGTGTGTGTGTGTGAGAGAGAGAAAGAGTGTGTGTGTATGTGTGTATGTGTGTGTTTACATGATACATACAAGCATTCATACATGCACATGTGCGTGTGTCTTGTGTGCATCATTGTTTTGTCCTCCATACTGCAGATGTCGGAACAAGTTGGAAATATTTTAACATATTTATTTGGTAAAATGTTAAAATAGAAAAAAAAAGGATCAGAATGTATTTATGATTGAAGAAGGATTTTTAAAGTTTGCAACCTCATGGAAAGATTTTTAGGTGTGTGCATGAGTGCATGTGTGTGTGTTTGTGTGTGCGTGCGTGTGTATGTGTGTGTGTGCGCGTGTGTGTATGTGTGTGCGTGTGTGTGTTTGTGTGTGTGCGAGTGTGTGTGTGTGTGTTTAGCCTTGAATATATATATATTGTGTGTGTCTATAATTCGCCAAATTCACCGGAACATTTCAATGAGTAGTGTAACTGTTAGTCTGGTACATAGCAGAAAGAACTGATACATCAGCAGTTTTAGAACTCGTCTCATCTGGTCTTCCTGTACGTCTGTAAGTTGACCATTTGTCCTCTTTTATTTCTCCCATTCAGATAAGATCTTTCATTGTTGATGTATGAATTTTGATGTAAATTTTTGCTGACTGTTTGTTGTTGTTGTTGTTGTAAAGTTTGTCAAGAATACTGTGACAACAAAGAGTAGTAAAGAAAGAGAAAATGATACAGGGATGAGGTATGGTTTATATATATGTATATATGTGTGTATATATATATATATATATATATATATATATATATATATTATATATATATATATATATGTGACGCTCCACCACGAAATGAGTCGCTTAGCACATTACCCAATTTTGCGCTAGGAGCCTTTAAAGGCAGGTGGGGGTCAAGTTGTTAATTTTGTGATTTTGATTGATTATTAAACTAGATCTGTTTATTTATCTTATAATGAAATATCGAGGTATCATTTTTATTCCTTTTGCTTTTAAATGTGTTTTGAAAATACCAAAGCACTCATTCTGACAACCTGTTACTAAAATAAACTTGCCCGTTTCTCATTTTGTCACATCCTGCAGTCTATCATTTCAATTTGTAATAATGTTGCACAGAATTGTCTGCTTTTCAATCTGTTTTTTGTATTTGATAGCCACTTTATTGCACATTAATAACATGTCAATAACTAAAAATTGACCTAATGTGCACTCCGTCTCATTATGTGGTGGAGCGTCACATATATATATATATATAATACATATATATACATATATATATATATATATATATATATATATATATATATATACACATACATACATACATACATACATACATACATACATACATACATACATACATACATACATACATACATACATACATACATACACACACACACACACACATACACACATATACACAGATTGAGGGTTGGTGTTTGAGGAGACTGGCAAGCGTACATAACGATGTCTTCACATGTGTAAATACCGAGTCATATTTTTGTACAGATGGTCTTTTGAGCTAGTCCCGCATTTTGCTGTGTCTGTGATGTTTGTATTAATAACCTCTCTTGTTGATTTGTTTTTTTTTTTGGTTAGAAATCATCCTGAGTGAGTGTATAGCAGAGGTAGCAGAAACGTCAACACGCGTGCTATAGCTTGCTAAATACTGCAGCCATCTGCCAGCTGTGGTGGTTGGTTTGTTTCTTTCGTTGCTGTTTTGTTGTTATTGTGTTTTTTTTTCATGAATCCAGTTCTTTCTTTCGTTGCTGTTTTGTTGTTATTGTTTTTTTCATGAATCCAGTTCTTTCTTTCGTTGCTGTTTTGTTGTTATTGTTTTTTTCATGAATCCAGTTCTTCTTTCGTTGCTGTTTTATTGTTGTTGTTTTTTCATGAATCCAGTTCTTTTTCTTTCAAAGTGTACCGCTCTGGTATGGATTTTTTTTTTTCATGAAGCCGGTTCTTTTTCGTTCAGCGATCTGCCAGCTGTGGTGGTTTGTTTCTTTCGTTGCTGTTTTGTTGTTATTGTTGTTTTTTTTCATGAATCCAGTTCTTTTTCTTTCAAAGTGTACCCTCTGTTATGGATATTTATTTTTCATGAAGCCGGTTCTTTTCTTTCAAAGTGTACCCTCTGTTATGAATATTTTTTTTCATGAAGCCGGTTCTTTTTCTTTCAAAGTGTACCTACTGTGCGGATATTTTTTTTTTCATGAAGCCTGTTCTTTTTCTTTCAAAGTGTACCTCTCTGTATGGATATTTTTATTTCATGAATCCAGTTCTTTTTCTTTCAAAGTGTACCCCCCTCTGTATGGATTTGACATATCAAAGTAGCTTTACGATTAAAAAAAAAAAAAAAATCAACACCAGCATTATCTGTTGTGCATAATTTGGTTTGTAGTCGTGTTGACAAATTCGAATTTTGTGGGCGGGAGGGGGAGGAGGGGGGGGGGGGGGAGTGTTGGAGTACTTGATCCTTCATAAGCTGTGAGTGTTTTAAGTTCTTCAGAGCATACCACCTAGCTTGTCATTCGACAGCTTCCACCGATTTTTTGAGAAACATCTGTTCATGAACATGCAGATGGATGAAGAACTGAGAACTGATGTTCTTTACATCGCAGACTGGATCGGCGGTGACATGGCTGTGCTGTGCTGTGTTGCTGCAAAGGCTGAAGACAGACCAACCAGCTTGGAGAAAACTGTTGATGCACAGATCGGCTTGGAGAGAACTAATGATGCACAGATTGGCTTGGAGAAAACTGTCGATGCACAGACCAGCTTGGAGAAAAGTGTCGATGCACAGACCAGCTTGGAGAAAAGTGTTGATGCACAGATCAGCCTGGAGAAAACTATTGATGCACAGATCAGCTTGGAGAAAAGTGTCGATGCATGGATCAGCTTGGAGAAAAGTGTTGATGCACAGACCAGCTTGGAGAAAAGTGTTGATGCACAGACCAGCTTGGGGAAAGGAGAAAAGTGTCGATGCACAGACCAGCTTGGAGAAAAGTGTCGATGCACAGACCAGCTTGGAGAAAACTGTTGATGCATGGATCAGCTCGGAGAGAACTGTTGATGCACAGACCAGCTTGGAGAAAAGTGTCGATGCACACACCAGCTTGGAGAAAAGTGTTGATGCACAGACCAGCTTGGAGAAAACTGTCGATGCATGGATCAGCTTTGAGAAAACTATCGATGCATGGATCAGCTTGGAGAAAAGTGTTGATGCACAGACCAGCTTGGAGAAAACTGTTGATGCACAGACCAGCTTGGAGAAAAGTGTTGATGCACAGACCAGCTTGGAGAAAACTATCAATGCATGGATCAGCTTGGAGAAAACTATCGATGCATGGATCAGCTTGGAGAAAACTGTCAATGCACAGACCAGCTTGGAGAAAACTATCGATGCACGGATCAGCTTGTCCAGTCTCGCTGTGCTTGAAGTTTTCATATTTTTGTTGTTGCTCGTTAGTATGACCCAAAACTCAAAACTCACACAGATCTCCCTTCTGCACATTTTAACCCCCCATGCAGCTTTCATAGAAAGATGAGGCCAGCTCTGGACGGTTCAGACATACCCAGCATGCTTTTGCCACCTGGAGAGGGACTGGCTCCGCCAGGATCAACGTGCCTAAGAGACACAGCCTGAAAAATTCGGAACAGTGGACAAAGGACTGTTCAAGGAGTTAGGGGAGAGAGAAGTCAGGCTGCTTATCAGTATATGGGGGATACATGTAGGGGATGGGGATCTTGTGCAGAGAGCCTTGCACTCAGGATACCATGAATGGCTCGGGATCCAGCCACCACTCCTGTGCTCCTGTTCAAGGGGATTTTTCCCCCAGAGTTAACACCCAGTACTGACTCTACTCCCCTGAAAGTCCTTTGGTTAAGACTACAAACTGAGGTCAGCTTTGCAGTGTGGTTTGTAGACAACAAACAACAACAACAACAAAAAATACATATAGAGAGAACTGCATCAGTTATGTGAAATGCATGCTTGTTCTTTTTGGTTTGTTGCTTCTTATTTTGCTTTTTTTTTCTTGGTATTTTTAAATTATTTTTTTGCCAGTGTTTTTGGTTAGTAGAGTGCCATAGAAATAAATTACTTGGTACAAGACAGTCACAAAGAGAGAACTGAACTGGTGTGGTCATGTAACAAGAGGGGACAGGCAGGCTTTCACAGATCATCTGACAAGGCACAGACAGTGCAGGGAAGTAGAAACAGAGACAGACAGAGAAAGACAGGGATGGACAGAAAAATTCATTGAATGCATACCATCACTGAACGGACAACATCACTGAATGGACAATATCACCGAATGGACAACATCACTGAACAGACAACATCACTAAATGGACAACATTACTGAATGACAACATCACTGAATGGACATCACTGAATGGACACCATCACTGAATGGACACCATCACTGAATGGACATCACTGAATGACAACATCACTGAATGGACACCATCACTGAATGGACACCATCACTGAATGGACACCATCACTGAATGGACACCATCACTGAATGGAATCACTGAATGGACAACATCACTGAATGGACAACATCACTGAATGGACACCATCACTGAATGGACATCACTGAATGGACAACATCACTGAATGGACAACATCACTGAATGGACACCATCACTAAATGGACAACATTGCTAAATGGACATCACTAAGAGGATAACATCACTGAATAGATGGCATCACTGAATGGACAACATCACTGAATGGACAACATCACTGAATGGACAACATCACTGAACGGACAACATCACTGAATGGACAACATCACTGAATGGACAACATCACTGAATGGACACCATCACTGAATGGACATCACTGAATGGACAACATCACTGAATGGAAACATCACGAATGGACAACATCACTAAATGGACAACATTGCTAAATGGACATCACTAAGAGATAACATCACTGAATAGATGGCATCACTGAACGGACCACATCACTGAATGGACAACATCACTGAATGGACTCAGCTTTACTGAGACTCAGGCATTGGCCATGATTGTCACAAGTGGAGAAAGCTGGTGTGTGTTTTGTCAGTGTACCGTACACCTCCACTACCGCTCTTGAAGAAGATTGATGTGTAGTGTAAGCTGATACTTTGGAAGGAATGATGGATAGCTCTCAGCTTGATTGTTCTCATGTTTGTTTGTACCTGCTACTAAGGCAAGCAAGGGGTCAGTGGTCAGAGCACTCGCTTCCCCCAAGCTAAGGTTAAGCAGCATTGAACGTCTTACCAAGGGTGACCTTTTGCCACACCTTGGCTTTAGTACAGTCCCCCAGTTCACCCAGCTGTAAATGGTACCTGCCCTCTTTAGGGTCAGGGGGAAGCAGTGAGGGAGAGGAGATGGGCGCCGCCCTCAACATGCTGGCCCCTAGAGAAGGCTGAGGTCTCTGATGCCTCGCTTCCCCTATGACCCTTAGGTTATGGAACACCTTTACCATTACCTGAGGCAAGTCCGAGTCCTGAGTAAGTTGATGAATTTGTGGATGGAGGAATAATGTTGCTGAAGAAGAAGAAGAAGAAAAGCTTGCAAACGTTATGCAAATTTGTGCCAGGAAAGTTTGAAAAAAACTGAGCCACATGCTAAACTGGTTGTCAAAGTCTTCAGAGGTGCCCCTACCTTAGTCTGGGGAATAGATAGATTTTTTTGTGTGTGAGTGTGTGTGTGTGTGCAGTAGAATGCTTATTTTTGAGTTGTGTTGGTATTTCGATTGTTTTAGGTATGTGCTATTTGTTTTTTTTTTGGTTAATTTTTTTCTTAAATGATGTTTTGGAGCCATTTGAAAAATATCTTGTGAAGAATAAAGCGGTTTGTGATTTGTTTATTTTGCATGTTTGCGAGTGTATGTATGTATGCTGCTGCGTTGTGTGTGGAGTGTGTGTGTGTGTGTGTGTGTGTGTGGTGTGGTGTGGTGTGTTGTGAGTGGGATGTGTGTTCACATGTGTGTGTGTGTGTTTGTTGGTGGGTGGTAATGTGTGTGTTGTGTGTGTTGTGTGTGTGTGTGTGTGTGTGTGTGTGTGTGTGTGTGTGTGTGTGTGCATGCATGCTCAAGCATGTGCATGTGATTTTCTGCGTTTTTGTCGTTTGTGGTGGTGGTGATATGCATGCATGCCTGCGTGCAGGAGAGAGAAAGATTGCCTGAAATCCATGATCTTGCATTTGTCAGGAAAGAAAACAAACAAAGAAAAAACCCCTTTCTGTCAAAGAAAGACAGGGCTAAAGTAAAACCTCTGTGACACTTTTTTTTTTTTTTTTTTGGCTGCTTCATTTTTCTGCAACGTCCACGTCCTGTGAAACTTAGTGATCTTTTTTAAGTTTCAAGTCAGCTTCGGTGTACAGCTGTATTTGTACTCATTTGTTCCCGAAGTCGGAATGCGGCTACCTTCATGGTGGGCAAAAACGGCCGCATACACAAAATTTTGCCATTGGTGAACCTAGGGCCTCTGGGAAGAACAAAAACGAGTTGTCATTAGTGTTACCTGAAGGAAAGAAACTCCTTTAACCAGCTACCATGGCTCAGTGGTCAGTGCCTTGGCTTATGGACTGGAAAGTCGTGGGATCGAATCCATTAAGAGTCATAGGGATTTTTTTTCAGACTTCGGCTGGTCCCACCCAGATGAGTGTGCTGTGGGCTCAGTGGGGAGACTGGGACCACGCAGTCGAGCTTCATCCACTTTACCGATGCGAGTTTGAGAGTGTTGCTCAAATTATCCGACCAACACTGCAGGGATATGTTAGGATAGTAACCTTGAGTATAACCCTGTCAAGTAGTCTCAAAAGCACATGCACATCCACAGCAGCATTATTACATCATCCACATTACCATTGATCATCATGCAATAATAAAACTTGCCTCTGGTTTGGTAGCCCCAGCTGCTCTGGTCTCATGGTGGCCTCAGATTCATTTTCCCATACTCTTCTGTGCCTGTGGTGAGTTTGTGTCAAAGCCTTTGGGGTTGGAGGTTAGGCGACGATTGTTGGAGGGGCGTTGTGGTGGTTGCCCCTCCGGTGTGGACTCACTCAATCGGCTCCGCGAGCTGAGCTAATACTGTCGTTAGTAGGGAGCTTAGTGGGTGGTGTCCTGCGTATGTTAGCTCAGAACAGGCACCACTGAACACCACCAAAGTGACCCAGCAGCAGTGCAGGGCCCCTCTGCAGGTGGCCACACGGGGGCCTGATATTGATGTGCTCCCTGCGGACTCCGACTCTGGGATGAGACATAACGAATCTGGATATGGCTGTGGCGGGTAGATTGAAATGAGCGGCGTGGAGACAGTGGGACGGGAACATCACAGAAGATGGGGCAGCAAAAGAAGGAAAAAGAAACAACTTCTTTTTAGAGGGGAGAAGGTGGATACTGATGCTTTCCTGTAAAAAGAAGCATGTGAAGACGAAGTTGGGGGGGGGGGGGGGGAGAACATTTTGTTTGTTTTTAGAAAGGGGGGGGGGGGGGGAGATAACAAACGTTCACTGCCCCTACCTTGGCTAGAATTTTGAGGTTTCTCAAAGGTGAAATTCGGATGCCACCGTTTTTGTCCACCATTAAGGTAGCCGCATTCCGACTTTGAGATGTCTGAAACACAACTCCAGTGTGAAAATTTTTTTTTTTTCAATTGTCATCCGTTCCTACCAGCACGCAATGGCCTGCTCCTCCAAAAGGCGGAACAGGTATTCTATGTGTGTAAGATGTTCTGCCTGTGTTTGCACACGGGACTCTGGTTCATAGTTTCATCGGAAGGACCTTTTAAGGAACGGAATCGATACTGATGCGGACTCCTGGGAAAAACCCCTTTTTATTTATTTCATTCTTTTATATCCAGGATAATGGGATAAGTAGTCATGTTCTTCTTTTTTTTTCATCCAGTCCCCGTGTGTATGCAGTTGTGTAAATATTGTCATCTGCTCCCACGGCACACAATGACCTACTCTTACGAAAAGCGGAACAGGATTTAACGTGTGCGCAAGGTGTTTTGCGTGCGTCCGCACACGGGGCCACGGTTTGCAGTCTCATCCGAAAGACTTAGGGGGGGAGTGGAGTCGGCACTGATGTTAACTCCAGAGGAAAAACCCCCTCGACTGGGACTCGAACCCGGGTCGTCAAATTGCGAGCGCAATGTTCTGACCACTAGGCGATCCCCCCCCCCCCCCCCCCCCCCTTTTAAATTTATTTATTTTATTTTATTTTTTTTTTTTATTTTTTTTTTTACACATGTATGACGAACACTGAAGCCAAGAGGTTCAGACCGTTTTACTTCAGTCCTGTGGGTCCATGAGGTCGGGGGTTCGATTCCTGACAGCGGCGTTGGGTGAATTAAGGGGAGTGGAGTTTTTACCATCTCTAAAGAGAGCAGACCTGCCAGTGCTTTACATAATCTTTGCCGTGCAGTACGCCATGGGTGTGCTCACAGCCAGTCCCCTATTTTTGCTCTGTAACTCAGGAGCTTTAAATGCTGCTGCTTTGTTTGTTTGTTTGAGTATAATTATAGTCCTTTCCAGATTTCTCCGATATCAGGACTGTAGCCAGAAGCCAGAAAGTCAGAGGTCCCACGCTTCGGCAAGTTCTCCCACTTCAGCACCTCGGGCCACCCCAAAATGTTACAATTCTAGGCTAGAAGCAACGTCATGAGACGAAACTCATAATGCTGCTGCCTTTTGTTTTAGTCAAATTATAGTCCTTTCCAGATTGCTCTGATATCAGGACTGCAGCCGCAAGCCAGAAAGTCGGAGGTCCCACGCATCCGCAGTTTCTTCCACCTCAGCACCTCGGGCCACCCCAATGATATTACAATTGAAGAATTGTTGAAGCTGCTGCCTTCCCTTCGATCATTTCTTATATTCTCTGGTTTAGCCTATTTTGAATTTACGTAGTGTGCGTGACGTCACTGGAACATTATCGTCAGACGACAAGATGTTGCAGAGCTGTACACACAGGAACAAATAGTGACAATGTTTTACACCAGCAGACGACAACTTTGCAAAGAAGCAGTCAACAAGAAAGTGAGCACCAAGGTTTGAACATCATAGAGGCTGAAAAGTTCATTCGTCAAAATGCATTCAAGGGAAGTTTTGTTTTCTTTTATCAAATTTTATTTCACGTGCTGTTTTTTTGTTTGTTTGTTTTGTTTTTCATTAATTCACCCCCCCCCCCCCCCCCCGCCCCTTCCCAAATTGAGTCAAAGCATGTAAGATTGATATTAAAAAGTTATGTCACGGGCAGCCCAGCGAAATGGAAAGCTTTTTTCGTTTGTTTCGCACTTGTGTTGATAGTCCCAAATTCGAAAATATTCACTGGGACTTTAATATAATCTCAGTATTAACAAAGTGATAGATCAACTACTGAAGGAGTCTGCGGTCATTGCGTCACGTTAGATGTGACTGCTCAGATTAGATTTATATCTCATGGGACTAAGAACACTTTTTAATTTATTTTTTTTTTTGGGGGGTGGTGGTGGTGGTACATATTTAATTGGAAAGTTTTAAATCATTATCAGGGGCCAAGCTGTTTGAGTGTTGTACTGCATAAACTAAAAGAATTGCAGGGCTGGGTAACCAGGATTGAAACTGGAATCATCATACTAGGGAAACCTTCCAAGGAAAAGTCTGTTCTGAACCAGTTACATTCTCTTTAGTGCCAGTAATAGCTGGTAGCCTATCGAAGAAGTTTAGCAATCCCCGCTGGGACTGCAGATTATAGAGGGAGTAAGTGAAGATAGTTCACCCCAGAGTGGAAATCTGGAATAAATGACTGCACTGCGTTATTAAAAAATAATTATTTTTAAAAATTTAATATTTATTAAATATATGAGTAGACTCAAAGTAAGCAGTTGGTGAAGGTGAGGTGGTGAAATTTTTAAGGGCTTACAAAGTATAAAAATTAAAATCGACTTTATAGTCGAGAGGTAAGACAGTTCGACTTCAGTCCCAAAGGTCCATGAAGTTATGGGTTCCATTCTTGGTGACGTCTGATGATTTAAGGGTGGGCGTTTTTAACAATCTCCCAGGTCAACTTCAAGTGTAGACCTGCCAGTCCTTATTTTTTTTTTTTTTTTGGTGTATATCATTAGACATGCAGAAGATCAAAATTATGCATGGATTTTTTTTTTTTTTGGTACTTCTGCATCTTTAATTCATTCACAACACTGCATAAACTTCTACATCTTTAATCATACCACACTTTCTTTTTTCTCCTACCCTTAGCTTTTTTTCAACCTTTCTTTTTAAAATTCTTATTTCATAAAAATTATGCATGTTAAAGATTCAGAATTTATGTCAGTATTAATGATTATGGAAACAGAACATGCCCAGCATCGAATCCCGAGGTCAGAATGCAGCTACTTTGATAGTGGACAAAATCAGTTGAATATGCAAATCTCACCATTACCCTTAATTAACCTTGTCTGAGGCATCCAAAAGTATATGTTAAGTAATGAAGATAATGTCTCCAGCAGAATCATACACTTTGCAGCCTTTGAGGTACACCCTAGAGCCTTTTAAAGGAAGTTTGAGTGGGGGAAAGAGACCATAAAATATGGCATTAAACTAGCGTGATTAGATGTTTTCTTTTCTTTTTGTAATTTTCTTTTTCAAAATGTGTTATTTTTCGGCCATTTTCAAATCGTTTCCATGGAAACGGAAGTCTAATACATAGTCAAACTTATTTCTGATTCTCAAGTGGTATGTGATATATTTAAAACAACAAAACCCTTCACAAAAATGTGCCCAATACCGACCCATGTCTGGCCTTAACTAACAAACAAGCCCACACATACATGCAGTAGCAAAATGAAGTTCTTTTTGTTTCCTTGGCTTTTATTAGTTTTAATTTCCTTCCTCACCTCAGCTGATTGAATGATTCCTCTCTGGAGCGAATACCAAATGAAAGTGGCCACAAGACTCTGCTGGAGACAATGTTTTTACTTTATTAAGTACTACATAGCCTGAATCTAGAACCAGTAGCAGTACTTACCTGTTAACTTGATGATTCGCTACATTCTGTTGTTCTTATGTCTGTTTCAACAGCAGTTTAACCTTCCAGAGAAACCGGACCGCAGTCATGGATGGTGAGGAGAGTGTTGATCCACTGCTTCTGTGAAACAGAATCTACAGATGGAAAGCCCTGCCCATCCTGTCCATAACCCACCTCCCAATATACGCACTCCATCTCCCACCTCCCTATGCACACTCTTCCTCTCTCCTTTTTGTGTCCATCCCTTCTGCCTTTGCCTTCATCTCCTTTAACAAGGATTTCAACAAATCTTTGCAACTGAGCTACTAAGCTATGAACCTCTGGTGCAGAAATATTCTGTTTGGTTTTTTTTCATTATAAAATGAATTGACCTTCATTCAAAAGAAGAAAGAAAAAATCAAGTCAGTTGCTGTCATCAGACGGGATGAGGTCTTCACCTGGTCAGAGCCATGCTTCCTTTGCAGCCTGGGTCCATCCTCACCTTTCCAGTGCCGCCTTCATTTGCAGTCATCTTCTGAACAGAAAATTGGGTGAGCATGTTTTAAAAAAGAAAATTAATGTTAAATTCTTAATTGTGACAGGCTTCCTGGCTGAGCAAGTCAAAAATCAACCCTTATTATCTATCTATCTATTTATCTATCTATCTATCTATCTACTATCTATCTATCTAATCTATTAATCTATCTATCTATCTATCTATCTATCTATCTATCTTTATCTCTATCTATCTATCTATCTATCTATCTATCTATCTATCTATCTATCTATCTATTATCTATCCCTATCTATCTATCTATCTATCTATCTATCTATCTATCTATCTATCTATCTATATCTATCTATCTATCTATCTATCTACCTATTTATCTACCTATCTATCTATCTATATATATACATACATATATATATAAATCATGACAGGTATTAATTTTCAGCTTCATTAGAGGTCATGTTTCAGTCTTAAATACAAACAAGTTGTACTGTAGAGTATTAATAGCTGATAAAAAGGAACACAAATTTTGCAGAGAAGGGTGTTTTTTTGTTTGTTTGTTGTTTTTTTTTTTTTTGCTGCAATCATACACGAGATTCCCCCATGGGGATGCCAGGGGCCTGTCAGTATAAACAGCATCTCCACCTTCTGAAAATTCTGTGCTAGAAATTTTTACTTTTTTCTATCGCTCTCTTTGTTTCTACCTTGTTTTTTTTTCTTCCTGTTATTTCCTCCATGTATATTTTCTGCCTTCTTGGTCCAATCACCTGCCGTTTCCCTCCAGAGAGACTTAAAAAAATAAAACAATTCTCTCGCATGCCGAAGTCGTATGCGCTGGGTCTGACTTGTCAGGCACTTGACGGCAGTATGATGCCTTTTTGCTTCAAGAATATAACAGACGACAATAGTTGTTGTCAGAGCGTTCGAGGAAGAAGAGAGAAGAAGAGTACATAAGATATTCTATAGCGTACAAAGCTGAAATCAGTTCAGTTGGAAAGCCTGTCAGTGCATGATTTTTGTAGGGATGCTATTAATGACTACTGGTTAATAAAAGCCCTGGAATTTGTTGTATAAGTCCCACAACTTTCAATGTCTTTGTTTTGGTGGATTGGTAGATTTGGACAGAAGTGACAACATTGTCAAAATAAGGGAGGTAGATCATTTTTACGAGTAAGATGCGCCATTACCTCCCTTCCCAGCGGAGTAGGCCTAGTGAAAAGTTAATTTATCTATTTATTTATTTTTATATATTTTATTGTTTTTTATCGAGGAAAATGGGATAAGCACTCTTGTGCTTTTTTACACCCAGTCCCCGTGTGTATGCAGTTTTGTAAATGTCATCTGTTCCCACCGGCACATGATGGCCTACTCTTACGAAAAGCGGAACATGATTTAACGTGTGCGCAAGATGTTCTGCGTGCGTTCGCACACGGGGCCTCGGTTTATAGTCTCATCCGAAGGACTTTTGGGGAGAGTGGAGTTAGCAC
>CM060339.1:14345203-14380203 GCA_030674155.1 Stramonita haemastoma
AAAAACAACTTTCTCTGAAAAAGAAGATTGAGATTAGAGGCAGACAGGTTGATGGAACGCAGGCTGTTGATTTTGTGTGTGTATGTGTGTGTGTGTGTGTGTGTGTGTGTGTGTGTGTGTGTGTGTGTGTGTGTGTGTGTGTGTGTGTACTACATGTGTGTGTGCTTGCGTGCTTGCGTGCGTGCGCGCGTGCGCGTGTGCGTGTGTTTATACAGGAGCCTAAACAATTCAATATTCACCCTCGGTGCAGGTATTTCAAGCTGTAACCATGGCATCAAGACAGACCGTCAGTTGCATCATAGTTGGGAGATCCGCTCCAGAGCCAATAAACCTCTAAAGTTCCGCTGCCAAAAAAAAAAAAGATGAAACCTTTCTGAGGGGAAACTGGAGAAAAGAGTTTTAAGCCTGCAACATTCTGACACCCCCCAAAAGTGGGTGAGCAGTTTCCCACTGTGCCCTCTACTTCTTCCCTGCGCACCGCCTCCTACCTTACTTCATACTGCATCTACTTCTTTTTACACCTTTCTACTACTGCATACTCCTTCATCCTACTTCTTCCTTGCACACCGCCTCATACCTTGCTTCATACTGCATCTACTGCTTTTCACCCTTTTTTCTACTACTGCATACTCCTTCATCCTACTTCTTCCTTGCACACCGCCTCCTACCTTGCTTCATACTGCATCTACTGCTTTTCACCTCTTATCTCTACTGCATACTCCTTCATCCTACTTCTTCCTTGCACACCGCCTCCTACCTTGCTTCATACTGCATCTACTGCTTTTCACCTCTTTTCTCTACTGCATACTCCTTCATCCTACTTCTTCCTTGCACACCGCCTCCTACCTTGCTTCATACTGCATCTACTGCTTTTCACCCTTTTTCTCTACTGCATACTCCTTCATACTACTTCTTCTTCCTTGCACACCGCCTCCTACCTTACTTCATACTGCATCTACTGCTTTTCACCCTTTTTCTTCTACTGCATACTCCTTCATACTACTTCCTTGCACACCGCTTCCTACCTTGTTTTATACTGCATCTACTTCTTTTCACCTTTTTTTTCTACTGCAGCTTCCTTCATACTACCTCTTCTTCCTTTCGCTGGAAGACTCTGCTGTTGTCCTGCCTTGGTGATCCCCATTCACAACAGCTGTTAATATATCACCTTCAGTAGGAAGCCAGGGCCAGTGTCCTACCTGACAGGCGAAACGAGGCCAGTGGTCACCACTGTAAAGCAATGATCTGAGGTGAGGCCATGGTCACTATACCACTGCATCAGACTGTAAAGCAATGATCTGAGGTGAGGCCATGGTCACCACTGCATCAGACTGTAAAGCAATGATCTGAGGTGAGGCCATGGTCATCATACCACTGCATCAGACTGTAAAGAAATGATCTGAGGTGAGGCCAGTGGTCACCATACCACTGCATCAGACTGTAAAGCAATGATCTGAGGTGAGGCCATGGTCACTATACCACTGCATCAGACTGTAAAGCAATGATCTGAGGTGATTCCACTGGTCACCATACCACTGCATCAGACTGTAAAGCAATGATCTGAGGTGAGGCCAGTGGTCACCATACCACTGCATCAGACTGTAAAGCAATGATCTGAGGTGATTCCACTGGTCACCATACCACTGCATCAGACTGTAAAGCAATGATCTGAGGTGAGGCCAGTGGTCACCATACCACTGCATCAGACTGTAAAGCAATGATCTGAGGTGATTCCACTGGTCACCATACCACTGCATCAGACTGTAAAGCAATGATCTGAGGTGAGGCCAGTGGTCACCATACCACTGCATCAGACTGTAAAGCAATGATCTGAGGTGAGGCCATGGTCACCATACCACTGCACAAGACCGTAAAGCAATGATCTGCCAGATTCCACTCAGCTTGAGCCACCAGTCCGCCACTGCTGACAGAACTACAGCTCATCAACACAGCATCGGTGTGCCTCAGCTTGGGCAACTCCCTGAAAACCCCAACAACTGCCTGGCGTTTCTTAACTCTATGGCTGAGGAGAGATCTGAAATGGCGCCTTCGGAACATCGCAGAACGGATTCACACGCTGCAGTAGCAAGATTGAAAGAAAATGAAAAGTGCAGTGCTTTTGCAGAAATCTTTTGTGAAGAAAAGAAATTCAGAGAATTGATTATGGATGCGCAGTCATTGGAAGAAGATTCTTTACATCCAGGATGCTCTATGGAGAACGTACTATATACAGAGGCTCAGACACTGTACACGTCACATTCTGACACAGAGGTCTGCTGGCCAGCTCAGTCTCCGGAGTTTTGCCAGCAGGGCGAAGATTTGTGTGAAGACAGAAACAGCAACTGTCTGGTGTATGGAGAAAGTCATCAGCCTCCGCCACGTATATGCGTTGAAACCACCCCTAGCCAGCCTTGTCCTTGTCAGCAGAATGCAAGAAACTCCTCACAGCCAAACTATGGCAGCAGCAGCACAAAAAAGAATTCCCCACAGTCTGGGAGCAGAAGTCAGCAAGCAGAGCCAGGAGGAGGAGCATCTCCACTGTCTGGAGAAGCAGGCGCTGCCTCCATCAACACGCAGTCAGTGCCCGGCACAGGACAGCACGTGTGTCCCCAGTTAGAGCTGAAGACCTTCACCCCGTGCACCACAGCAGGGCGGGATTGTCCCTCAGGGAACCTTCCCCCTTCACCTCAACAACAACAACAACAGCAGCAGCAGCGACCTTGTCCTTCAAGACCCCAGCAGCAGCACCACCCTTCACGCCTTTCCCTGTGATCTTCAGCGGGGCCCAAAGAGCCGGGGTTCCAGGAGTGGTGGGAGGTTGGCCCCTGTGTGCCCAGATCCTGCCACACACCCGCTGCTGCATGATGCCCAACCCATGCTGCTGGCACAACTGGCAGGGGTTGGCACCCACTCCACCCCTTTACCACCCCTGCCCTTCTCCTGTGGGCTGTTACCCTCCCCAGTGTTCCGCCATGCCCGCTGCCTGGCAGCCTCAGGTGGAGTGTGGAGCGGTGCCCAGAACGTGCCCCTGCCCTCAGATCCAGGCTGTGCCCGGACAGAGCACACCCACAGCCGTACATCAGATGGGGCCCGCTGGAGTGCCGTGGGGTTCTGGTCAGACAGGTAAGAGTTGATAGAACTGTGTGTGTGTGTGTGTGTGTGTGTGTGTGTGTGTGTGTGTGTGTGTGTGTGTGTGTGTGTGTGAGCGAGCTTGGAGAATGATCGGTCTGATTAAAACACCTGTGTCTTATATATATAATGATTGGTCTAGTTAAACCACCTGTGTCTTGTATATATAATGATCGGTCTAGTTAAACCACCTGTGTCTTGTGTATATATAATGCTCGGTCTAGTTAAAACACCTGTGTCTTGTATATATAATGATCGGTCTAGTTAAACCACCTGTGTCTTGTGTATATATAATGCTCGGTCTAGTTAAAACACCTGTGTCTTGTATATATAATGATCGGTCTAGTTAAACCACCTGTGTCTTGTATATATTATAATCGGTCTAGTTAAAACACCTGTGTCTTGTATATATATAATGATAGGTCTAGTTAAAACACCTGTGTCTTGTATATATAATGATCGGTCTAGTTAAAACACCTGTATCCTGTATATATAATGATCGGTCTAGTTAAAACACCTGTGTCCTGTATATATAAAAGATCTGTGAGCTTTGGAGGCAAAACTGCTCATGTAATCAAAAGTGAATTATCACTTTGTGAAAAAAAATTGACAAGCTAAAGACAGGAGTGGCAAAGCGTGTGAATAACTATTACCAAAAGTAGTTGGTATATATAACTAGCTGCCCTGGTAGCTGTGGTTATAATGATAATAATACATGGAATTTATATAGCGCTAAATCTTGCAAAAACAAACCAAAGCGCTTGTATTTGACCTATTCTTACACAAGCAACCAATAACAGTTGGTATTTTGAATGCAATACATGCATGCATGCATGCATGCATGCATGTATGTTTGTATGTATGTATGTATGTATGTATGTATGTATGTATGTATGTATGTATGTATGTATGTATGTATGTATGTATGTATGTATGTATGTCTATGTATGTATGTATGTATGTATGTATGTATGTATGTATGTATGTATGTATGTATACCTGCGGGAATTGATGACGATATTAATTACACAACTGCATACACACGGGGACTGGATGTAAAAAAAAAAAGCATATGAATGCTTATTCAGTTATCCTCGATATAAAAGATATATATATATTTTTTTAAATTTTCAAATAGAGTACAAAAAACAGAATTCAGAAACATATCCCCCATGCCCACATGCACACAAACTATTACCACCAATTACAGCAAGGAAAACACCAAAACATCCTAGAAAGTCGTAAGAACAAAGCAAGACTATTATTATCGTTACCAACAACCCCCTTCTCTGAATTCTACAATTATTGTATACAGAAACATGGTCACTAAGGGGAACAAAAACAAACAAAACTACCAAACATACAAACAGGTTAGTATAATACCAATAATCTCGTTTACATCCAAAGTTTTGCATATATGAGTAGGTATAGTACATAATACACATATACATACATACATACACATACACACACACACACACACACACACACATACACACATACATACATACATACATACATACATACATACATACATACATACATACATACATACATACATACATACATACATTATACTAACATACATACATACATACATACATACATACATACATACATACATACATACATACATACATACATACATAACTTGCCTTGAACAGCAGGCTTGCTGCCAGACTTTTTCAACTCAACTCGATTGGTCGGCTGAGTTTGTGTGCATGTGGGCATGGGGGATATGTTTCTGAATTCTGTTTTTTGTACTCTATTTGAAAATTTAAAAAAATATATATATATTCTTTTATATCGAGGATAACTGAATAAGCATTCATATGCTTTTTTTTTTTTACATCCAGTCCCCGTGTGTATGCAGTTGTGTAATTAATATCGTCATCAATTCCCGCAGGTTACAGAAAGGAGCCAGTCTCTGGAGCTGAGACAAACCCTGCGGTGGTGGTGCCAACAACAACAGCTGCTGCTGCTGCAGACATCCACTCGGCGTTTCTGTGGAGCAGAAACAGCCTGCAAGTGCAGCAGCAGCAGCAGCAGCAGGAAGAGAGCGGGGGTAGGCACTGGTCCATTGACGTGCAGCTGGACTCTTGCAGCACCTCTCATACCCTGAGTGTGTGCGACAGCTGGCACAGGGAGGAGGATCACGGCGTGTCGGAGGATGCTGTGCAGCAGCAAGCAGTGTCCATCGCCAGTGGGAAGGAGCCTCATGTAAGTATACTGTGGCGTCATGTAAGTATACTGTGGCGTCATGTAAGTATACTGTGGCGTCATGTAAGTATACTGTGGCGTCATGTAAGTATACTGTGGCGTCATGTAAGTATACTGTGGCGTCATGTAAGTATACTGTGGCGTCATGTAAGTATACTGTGGCGTCATGTAAGTATACTGTGGCGTCATGTAAGTACTGTGGGTCATATAAGTACTGTGGCGTCATGTAAGTCCTGTGGCGTAAGTACTGTGGCGTCATGTAAGTCCTGTGGTGTCATATAAGTCATGTGGCGTCATGTAAGTCCTGTGGCGTCATGTAAGTCCTGTGCAGTCATGTAAGCACTGTGGCGTCATGTAAGTCCTGTGGCGTCAGGTAAGTCCTGTGGCGTCAGGTAAGTACTGTGGCGTCACGTAAGTCCTGTGGCGTCATGTAAGTCCTGTGGCGTCATGTAAGTCCTGAGGCGTCATATAAGTCCTGTGGCGTCAGGTAAGTCCTGTGGCGTCACGTAAGCGCTGTGGTGTCACGTAAGTACTGTGGCGTCACGCAAGTCCTGTGGCGTCATGTAAGTACTGTGCAGTCTGCAGGTGCAGCCTAGGGAAGGAGCGTCATGTAAGTAAAAAGGTAAAAAAGGTAAAGGTGTCCCATAACCTAGGCGGTCGTAGGGGAGCAAGGCATCAGAGACCTCAGCTTCTCTAGGTGCCAGCATGTTGAGGGCGGCGCCCATCTCCTCTCCCTCGCTGCTTTACCTTCCCTGACCCTAAAGAGGGCAGGTACCCATTTGCAGCTGGGTAAACTGGGGGGACAGTACTGAAGCCAAGGCGCGCAAACGGTCACCCATCCAGTTGGTAACCACGTTCGACGCTGCTTAACTTGACTGGGGGTAAGCGAGCGCTCTTACCACTGAGATATCCCGCCCCCCTAATGTAAGTAAGTACTCCCTTTCATTAACTTAAGACTTGTGTGGAGGTCTGTGTCTGCACTAAGGACAGGAGTGTTAGTGTTAGTGTTAGTGTTAGTGTTAGTGTATGTGTGTGTGTGTGTGTGTGTGTGTGTGTGTGTGTGTGTGTGTGTGTGCACGTGCACGCTCGCACAGAAAATGTTGCCAACAGATTTTATCTAACTATTCAGAGGCTTTTGTCTGAAAGTATGGAAAAAGTTGAAAATGTGTGTTTGTGTGTGTGTGTGTGTGTGTGTGTGTGTGTGTGTGTGTGTGTGTGTGTGTGTGTGTGTGTGTGTGCGCGCGCGCGCACGCACACACACAAAAAGTGTTGCCAGCAAATTTTGTATTGCTATTCTTTGGCCTTTTGGCTGTAAGTATGAGAAAAGTCAAGAATGGTTTGATATGTATTATGTTCACCACTGCACAAGAAATAATTTTGCTGGAAGAAACATCAGACTGCTGGTGAAAAAGAAAGAGGTGGATGAAGGGATAGGATGAAAAAAACAAACACTTTAGTAACTGTTGATGTAAACATTCGGTTGAGGATCCATCCTTCCCTGTATATTTATATTTATACCACTTTATGTCATAGCAGATTTCTCTGCTTGAAATTCGGGCTGCTCTGCCCGGGGAGAGCGCGTCGCCACAAGTGCAGCGCCTACCCATTATTTTTTTCCCCCCTCAGGGATGGTGTCTAAACGCGACACCTGTGTGCATGGTTTTTTTTTTTTTTTTTAATGACTCCTCTTCCCTAAAATTCCCTTGTGTCAAACCATATACATGGAAGTCCCACACATTTACCAGTGTGCATATAGAATATTATTATATACATTTTACACATCAAAGCTCTAGTTGTTTTGTTTTTTCACACAAGAGTGGGTAAGCAGCAGATGGAAGCATGAATGATACAAATGTACGCAACACGCTTCTTGGGTGCTTTCCACTTTTGCAGTCTTTTGGAGTTTTTACCATGCCCATTACGTTTTACCTTACAAGCAGTTGTTTTTTTTCAAAATCAAAGATTGAAACTTTTTACCTTTTGAATTAGCTAGTAAGAATAAGACAAACTGTTTGGCTCAAGGCAAACTCCTGCTCTGAATTTTATTAATATTTCCCTATTTTTTTTCTGAAATGAATAGTTACCATCCAGACATGAAAGATGTTTTACTTTCTGTTACAATGGGTAACCTCTGCTTGAAAAAGGGGCAAACAAAATCAGATCAACATGGTTTTTATATTCGTTCAGAGTTTTATCATAACCTATTCATATGACTTGTCCTGATGGTACATACCATGTCCCAGTACAGAAAAACATCATATTATTATGGTACAATTTAATGATTTGTTAATGTGATGAACACACACACACACACACACACACACACACACACACACCACACACATATATATATATATATATATATATATATATCTATCTATATATATATATATATATATATTATATATATATATATATATATATATATATTTTATATATATATATATATATAGTCTTTCGGATGAGACAATAAACCGAGGTCCCGAGTGTTACACATCATTATTTAGCGCACGTAAAAGAACCCACGGTAACAAGACGATTGTCCCTGGCAAAATTCTGTAGAAAAAAAGCCCCTCTGATAGGGGAAACAAATACAGTTGCAGACAGGAAAATGAAAAAAAAGTAATGGGTGGCGCTGCACTTGTCTTGTAGCGACACGCTCTCCCCTGTGAGAGCAGTCCGAATTTCAAGCAGAGAAATCTGCTGTGACATAAAGTGGTATAAATAAATAAATAAGTAAATAAATAAATAGATTAAAAAAAAAAGTATATATGTATATATTTCTGTGGACAGGAGCAGAAAACTCGGGTGTCTCCTCAGCCGACCAATCGAGTTGAGTTTAAAAAGTCTGGCAGCAAGCCTGCTGTTCAAGGCAAGTGTATATATATATATATATATATATATATATATATATATATATATATATATATATATATGTATGTGTGTGTGTGTGTGTGTGTGTGTGTGTGTGTGTGTGTGTGTGTGTGTGTGTGTGTGTGCGTGCGTGTGTATGTGTGCTTTTGTGGAAATACAGATTTATGTATGTAAGTACACATCTGAGAGAGAGTTGTGAATGTGTGTGTGGTCACTTAAAAAGTTGGTGGGGGGGGGGGGGGGGGGGGGGGAGGGGGGGTACATTTTTATGTGCAGTAAGCTTGATATTTCAAGGACGGGATAGACTGTTGGTTAGACTGATGCACATTGCGCTCTCGTGATCTACTGACCTGGGTTCGAATCTCGTTCAAAAGGATTTTTCCTCTGGAGTTAACGTTAGTACTGATTTCAATCCCCCCAAAAGTCCTTCGGATGAGACTATAAACGGAGGTCCTATGTGCGAATACATTCAGAACATCTTGCGCACGCGTTAAAACCCGTTCCACATTTTGGTAGAGTAGGCCTGTGTGTGCCAGTGGGAACAGATGACAAAATTTACAAAACTGCATACACTCGCGGACTGGATGTCAAAAAGCACACGAGTGCTTATTCCATCATCTTTGAAATAAAAGAATAAAGAATAAAATAATCTAATTTTGCATCCCTACAAATGCTAAAAAGATTTCCATGCCCCCCTCCTCCTAGGCATACAAGATAATATAGTCTTTCGGATGAGACGATAAACCGAGGTCCCATGAGTTACACATCACTATTTAGCGCACGTTAAAGAATCCACGGCAACAAAGAGGTTGACCCTGGCAAAATTCTGTAGAAAAAAGCCACTCTGATAAGAAAACAAATACAGTTGCATGCAGGAAAAAGAAAAAAAAAAAAGGTAGTCGCAGCACTTGTGGCGACGCGCTCTCCCCGGGGAGAGCAGCCCGAATTTCACGCAGAGAAATCTGCTGTGACATAAAAGTGGTACAAAATACAAAAAAAAAAAAATATATTAGGGACAAGACTCTGTCGTTAGTGATAATTATGAGAAAACTTTACTGTGTGTATAATTTGCCTCGTCAGATGAAGCCGTGCGGAAGCTGTGTGACAAATCTATCCTCAGTGCCTGCATATCAGTCGACTGCCTGCCTCAAATACTTCTGAAACAGAACGGGGCAATAGGTAAGGCAGCTGTGATTCCGTCCTCTTTTGTGTATGTTTCTGTTATTCAGCTGGGGTAAGGGTAGGAAGACTCAAGATCAGGTCATTTGTTTTTTTTTGTTTCTTGGCTAGCTACAGCTCCCACGTTCAGGGAGAGAGAGAGAGAGAGAGAGAGAGAGAGAGAGAGAGAGAGAGAGAGAGAGAGAGAGGAGAGAGAGAGAGAGAGAGAGAGAGAGAGAGAGAGAGAGAGAGAGAGAGAGAGAGAGAGTGAGTTCGATTCCTGTTGGAGGAGATTTTTCTCCTAGAGTTAACATCAGTGCTGACTCCACTCTCCCCCAAAGTCCTTCGGATGAGACTATAAAACGAGGCCCCGTGTGTGAATGCATGCAGAACATCTTGCGCACACGTTAAATCCTGTTCCGCTTTTCATAAGAGTAGGCCATCGTGTGCCGGTGGGAACAGATGACAGTTAAAAAACTGCATACACACGGGGACTGGATGTAAAAAAAGCACAAGAGTGCTTATTCCATTATCCTCGTTATATAAGAATATAAAAAAAACCAGTGGTAAGATGTTGCGCATACGCCCCTTTTGCCCGCTGTTAGGCTACGGCCATAGTCAACCCGGCCTGTCTCTTTCTGACAATATGGTCACCCCGAGACTGCGAGTGACGCAAAAATGAGGCTGCCGCGGTGATGCAAATCGACAGAAAATAGTTCGACATTAAAAGTGTTTTTACGTAAAATCTCCCCCAAAACTTTTATCAAAACCATTGGAATGTAATCGGGAAGGGTCAATTTACTAGTTTGTGTAGTCAGAATTTTTGAAGCACCATAAATAAGTTTTTCTTGATTATTTTCCTTTCCGTTGACCCGGCAAACGGACGTGTTGCTCGAACGTCAAAACGACGGGTTAAAAAGAACGGGCCGGGCCGGCTTACTATGGCCACGCACAGCCGTTTTCAGTGACGCCACGGAGTAATTCAGCCGGGCAGCATTTTTCACCCGGCCCGTCATTTTGACGGCGTCAAAATGACGGGTTCACTATGGCCGCAGCCTTAAGGCAGCCATATATTAGCTGCGGGGATGGTGTCTAAACACGACACTAGTGTGCATGCATTTTCATACTCACACACACCCACACAAAATGTTATCTGTTCCTACTGCCACCTAATGTCTACTCTTCCAAATATGGCTTTTTTTGGATCAAGATTTTATTGTGATTTTTTTTTTTTGCATATCCGAGCGTTTTTGCCCACACATGAAGGAAGCCCATTCTGCCTTCAGGAATGATTCTAAAAGTGGCACTAGTTTGTATGCATTTAAAAAAAGTTATCTATTCCTAACAGGCATGCAATGGCCTACTCTTCTGAAAGGCAGAATAGGATTTATCGCTTGTGCAAGATATTCTGCTTGCGTTGTAATATGGGACCTAGGTTGATAGCCTCATTTAAAGGACTTGGGGAAGTGAAGTCAGCACTGATGTTAACTCCAGGAGAAAAAAAATCCCATAAACAGGTGCCTTGATAGGGCCTGGAACCTGGGGAGTCAGCATGACGAGTACGACGCTCTAACCCTACTAGGGTATCCCTATCCCGGGAATGGGGTTTAACATGTGCGCAAAATGCTCTGCATGCGTTCGTTCGGGGGACCTCACTTTATAGTTTCATCCGTAGGACTTTCAGGGGAGTGGAGTTGCAGCAGTAGTGTTGTTGAATCCAGGGGGAAAATCTCCTCAAACATTAGTACCGGTACTGGGTTGTTTGAACTCGGTCTGCAGAGATTGTGAGCTCATTGCCCTAGCCATTTGGCCATCTCTCTCCCAAAAGGTCTTATGGGAAGTAAGCTAAATCGATTATTTGTTCTCTTTTTTGTGTGTTTGTCCTTGTTTACATTTTAGAATAGTCCCCCCCCCCCCCCCCCCCCCCCCTTGTCCAATCTGTTGTGAGAAACCTGGAAAGTGTAGAGGCATATCAGATGCACATGTTTTTGGCTTGACTGACTAGAAATGCTGTGATGTTTACTTTCCAGACTTTTCCCCTCACATTTCAAAGGGGTATTTTTTAAAAATTAACATGGCGTGTTCATTTTTAAAAGCCTTTCTTTGTTTTGGCTTTGGTGTGGACATAGATGATTTCTTTTGTCAGAATAATAAGAAAACATTAATTATTGTTGCACAGTATTTAGCGCTAGAAACTGTTTGCACTGTTCATTGATTCAGTTCTATTCTTACTATGAAGAATGTATATATATATATATATATATATATATATATATATATATATATATATATATATATATATATATACATTATATTATATATATTATATATTATTATATAATATACATTATATATTATATATATATAATGATATATAATATTTATATATAATATTCCAAATAATGATACTGAAATGTTTATCTAATTATTCCAGTTTAACAGATTCTTTCATCATTTTCTTCTTTAATCATTTTTAACAGAGCATAAACCGAACACCAACAGCAAAGAAAACACAACCACCAGAGCCGACACCCCATATAAGCACAGGTGTTGCTGTGTAGCGCAGCCCACCCCCAAACAACAACCCACAAAGAAGCAGCCAACCCCCCAAAACAGCATCCCACCGTTGGGCAGGACGACATCATCAAAGCCGGCACCCTCACCCTCTCCTCTCACTCCACCCACTCCTCTCAGGCCGTGCTCCCATCAACGTCCTGGTCAATGTACAGCTGGAGTCCAGGTTCGATTCTGCAGAAGCCATCAATCAGATCAAGCAGCACCTTTCACAGGGTCTGAGTGGCGTCAAAGTGTGCCCACGGCAGTAGCAGTAGCAGTAGTAGGAGCAGGAGTAGTAGCAGGAGTAGGAGTAGTAGCAGGAGTAGGAGCAGGAGTAGAGGAGTAGGAGCAGGAGTAGGAATAGGAGTTGGAGTAGGAGTAGTGGCAGGAGTAGGAGTAGCAGGAGTAGTAGCAGGAGTAGGAGTAGGAGTAGTGGCAGGAGTAGGAGTAGCAGGAGCAGGAGTAGTAGCAGGAGCAGGAGCAGGAGTAGTAGCAAGAGCAGGAGTAGGAGCAGGAGTAGGAGGTGCAGAAGTAGTAGCAGGAGTAGGAGTAGGAGTAGTGGCAGGAGTAGGAGTAGTGCAGGAGCAGGAGTAGTAGCAGGAGCAGGAGTAGTAGCAGGAGCAGGAGTAGTAGCAGGAGTAGTAGTAGCAGGATCAGGAGTAGTAGCAAGAGCAGGAGTAGTAGCAGGAGTGAGTAGCAGGAGCAGTAGCAAGGGTAGGAGTAGTAGCAGGAGTAGGGGGGAGCAGGAGCAGGAGCAGGATCAAGCAGGCAGTGGTGTGTGTCACTGACACATGCTGAAATTGCTCCACAGACTAGTAACGGTTTCTTCGCTAGGCCAGTGCAGCTGTAGGTGAATTCCACGCAACCTTCCCCCTCCCTCCCTCCCCAACTGCAGCCAACAGTTTCCTCCCCTAACTGCAGCAACAGTTTCCTCCCCTAACTGCAGCAACAGTTCCCTCCCCTAACTGCAGCAACAGTTCCCTCCCCTAACTGCAACAACAGTTTTCCTCCCTCCCTCCCCTAACTGCAACAACAGTTCCCTCCCTCCCTCCCCTAACTGCAGCAACAGTTCCCTCCCTCCCCTAACTGCAACAACAGTTTCCCTCCCTTCCTCCTCTAACTGCAGCAACAGTTCCCTCCCTTCCTCCTCTAACTGCAACAACAGTTTCCCTACCTTCCTCCCCTAACTGCAACAACAGTTCCCCCCTCCCTCCCCTAACTGCAGCAACAGTTCCCTCCCTCCCCTAACTGCAGCAACAGTTCCCTCCCCTAACTGCAACAACAGTTTTCCTCCCTCCCTCCCCTAACTGCAGCAACAGTTCCCTCCCTCCCCTAACTGCAGCAACAGTTCCCTCCCTCCCCTAACTGCAGCAACAGTTCCCTCTCTCCCCTAACTGCAGCAACAGTTCCCTCCCTCCCCTAACTGCAGCAACAGTTCCCTCCCTCCCCTAACTGCAGCAACAGTTCCCTCCCTCCCCTAACTGCAGCAAACAGTTCCCTCCCTCCCCTAACTGCAGCAACAGCTCCCTCCCCTAACTGCAGCAACAGTTCCCTCCCTCCCCTAACTGCAGCAACAGTTCCCTCCCTCCCCTAACTACAGCAACAGTTTCCTCCCCTAACTGCAGGAACAGTTTTCCTCCCTCCCTCCCTCCCTAACTGCAGCAACAGTTTTCCTCCCTCCCTCCCCTAACTGCAGCAACAGTTTTCCTCCCTCCCTTCCTCCCCTAACTGCAGCCAACAGTTTTCCTCCCTCCCTCCCCTAACTGCAGCAACAGTTTTCCTCCCTCCCCTAACTGCAACAACAGTTTTCCTCCCTCCCTCCTAACTGCAGCCAACAGTTCCCTCCCTCCCCTAACTGCAGCCAACAGTTTCCCTCCCTCCCTCCCCTAACTGCAGCAACAGTTTTCCTCCCTCCCCTAACTGCAGCCAACGGTTTCCCTCCCTCCCTCCCCTAACTGCAGCCAACAGTTTCCCTCCCTCCCCTAACTGCAGCAACCCCGTCTCTCCCTCCCCTAACTGCAGCAACAGTTCCCTCCCCTGACTGCAGCAACTCCCTCCCCTAACTGCAGCAACAGTTCCCTCCCCTAACTGCAGCAACAGTTCCCTCCCCTGACTGCATCAACAGTTCCCTCCCCTGACTGCAGCAGCCCCCTCCTTCCCTCCCCTAACTGCGGTAACAGTTCTCTCCCTCCCTCCCCTAACTGCAGCAACAGTTCCCTCCCTCCCTCCCCTAACTGCAGCAAGTTTCCCTCCTGCAGTTCCCTCCCTCCCCTGACTGCAGCAACAGTTCCCTCCCACCCTCCCCTAACTGCAGCAAGTTTCCCTCCCTCCCGTAACTGCAGCAACTCCCTCCCTCCCCTAATTGCAGCAACAGTTCCCTCCCTCCCCTAACTGCAGCAACAGTTCCCTCCCTCCCTCCCCTAATTGCAGCAACAGTTCCCTACCTCCCTCCCCTAACTGCAACAACAGTTTTCCTCCCTCCCTCCCCTAACTGCAACAACAGTTTTCCTCCCTCCCTAACTGCAACAACAGTTTTCCTCCCTCCCTCCCCTATCTGCAGCCAACAGTTTTTCCTCCCTCCCTCCCCTAACCGCGCAGCAACAGTTCCCTCCCTCCCCTAACTGCAACAACAGTTCCCTCCCTCCCTCCCCTAACTGCAGCAACAGTTCCCTCCCCTAACTGCAGCAACAGTTCCCTCCCTAACTGCAGCAACAGTTCCCTCCCCTAATTGCAGCAACAGTTCCCTCCCCTTATTGCAGCAACAGTTCCCTCCCCTAACTGCAACAACAGTTCCCTCCCTAATTGCAGCAACAGTTCCCTCCCCTAACTGCAACAGCAGTTCCCTCCCCTAAATGCAGCAAGAGTTCCCTCCCAGGTTTCCAGGTATCCATTATTGATCTGCGGGCTACTGATCTAGAAAAAATCCAGTTCTCATCATACAAAACACTATTTGAATTTTTTTTCTTCTGATCTTCAACACTCAACAAAACCATTACTCACAAAAGGTCAAAATGGCTCTGGCTAAGTGTATGAAAAAAAAGCAGCGGAATAGGGCTGACATTTCAATGTTTAAAACGCAGCAAAATATTGCGTTCTGACATTTAGAAGATGTATAAAAAAAATATACTGATTCTTTGGGAATATTACGAAAACACTAAATGTTTGAAAAATGCAGCATGCTTATTTTTTCTCTCTCTCCAATTTTCAGAATTAAATTATATTTCTCGCGAAATGAGCTGTTCAGGATAATTCCTGAGTCCATAGTTTTCAGTTCAAATACAGAACATGGATACTGTCATTATATTATCAATAACATTCACAAGCAAGAAGGAATTTGTGTGTCTTTTTCTGTTGTTGAGAAAATGAGCTGTTGGAAAGAAAAGAGTGTTTTCTTGCTAATTATTACATACCTTTATCACTTCCACATATATACACTCTCATTTAAGTAAGCACACAGGCATGTATTCATGAATGTGAGGGCGCGCGCGCGCACACACACACACGCACGCACGCACGCACGCACGCACACACACACACACACACACACACACACACTTGTATGCCTTGCTGCAATAACTAATGTTAATCTATCTGTAGATGGAAAGTTACACTATGTGTGTATTGTATGATGACTCCTTCCCCCTCCCCCCCACCACCATCAAACTTGGTTTTTTAAATTTTATTTTTCATTTCATACCACTTTAAGTCACGGCAGATTTCTCTGCATGAAAATCAGGCTGCTCACCCCGGGGAGAGAGTGCGTCGCCATAAGAGCCACCCATAATTTTTCTTTTCTTATCTCCAACTTTATCTTGTTTCCCTATCAGGGTCGCTTTTTTCTACAGAATTTTGCCAGGGACGACTCGCTTGTTGTCATGGGTTCTTTTCAGTGCGCTAAACAATTTTGTGTAACGCACGGGACCTCAGTTTATCGTCTCATCCGAAAACCCACCCTGACAACCACTCATGGTCTAATAGATAGGAGAAAAGTTTTTGGCCCAAACGGGGTTCAAACCACTGCACACCTCCGACCCGAACTTTTCGCAGGCGCGTTACCTCTAGATCACCGATCCACAATGGCTCCCTATCATGGCTCCAGATCTGATTTGACTCTGTCGTGGTTTGGAAAAGACTTGACCCTTATTTGACAGAAGGAATAGAGGCAGATTACCAACATTCTACAGGGAATAGGATAGCCTGGTGGGTAGAGTGTTCGAATCCCGTTCAAGGGGATTTTCACCCCTGGAGGTAAAATCAGTGCTGACTCCACTTCCCCAAAAGTCCTTTGGATGAGACTATAAACAAAGGTCCCTGTCTGCATGTGGATTTGTTTCCTTATCAGAGTGGTTTTATTCTACAGAATGTTGCCAGGGACATTTTTTGTTGCCGTGGGTTCTTTTACGTACGCTGGATGGATGTAGCACGCATGACCTCGGTTTTTGTCTCATCCAAAAGTCTAGCATCCAGACCACTCAAGCTCCCAGGGTCTAGTGGGTTGGGCATGGGGAAAAGTTTGGAGCACAGACGGGGATCAAACCTGGACAGTTCGGTTTCAAGGCAGGTGTGTCACCTGTAGACCACCGAGCCATTCTTGGCCCATTGCAGTCTGCCTTATTGAACAAACAGAACACTTTGCCAGAATACTGGGGTAAGTACAGTATATTTATTTATTTATTCATTATATTATATTATATTATATTATATCGAGGATAATGGGATAAGCACTCATGTGATGTTTTCATCCAGTCCCCGTGTGTATGCAGTTGTGTAAATCTTGTCATCTGCTCCCACCGGCACACAATAGCCTACTCCTACGAAAAGCGGAACAGGATTTAACATGTGCGCAAGATGTTCTGCCTTGGTTATAGTCTCATCAGAAAGAATTTGGGGGAGAGTGGAGTCAGCACTGATGTTAACTCCAGGGGAAAAATCCCCTCCAACGGGAATCGAACTTGGGTCGTCAAATTGCCAGCGCAATGTTCTGACCACTAGGCTATCCCGTCCCGAGTATGTCCATTCTGCAGTATCATTTGCGTATGATTAGAGTGGCTCCTCTGAAGTCGGAGTATGGCTGCCTATAATTATGGCAAGGTACTTGAAAACAGTCATACACGCAAACCTCTCATTCAGTAGTGTGCCATTTCAATCTCACAGTGATTCCCAGGTGGGACGAGTGAGTCAGAGTAGCACATTCTGGGTGACAACCCAGAGATTGTTAAGCTGGGGAACACACAACAACAACATCATAATTATAGTCTTTGGTTTTTTTTCTGAATGCTGGAATAAGCGTGGCATGTCTAATTTGCAGTGTTCTTTTGCTTGTGTGGTCTGTGTTTTAGTTACCAAATAACATATATGTGTTATTGTATCATGCTTTTCGTAATGTTAGGATGAGAAAGTAAACAGCCTGGCTGGTGGCACAGCTTAACAATATATATATATATATATATATATATATATATATATATATATATATATATATATATATATATATATATATATTTATTAACATCTGTTCGATGATCACCAAAGTCAGTCATGTGCTGTGTTCCTTTGCAGGTTGACAGAATTTAAAGGCGGAGTTGTGTGGTGGCAGTCTTTTTAAGGAATGTAGTAGCTAAGGTGCCGCCGCTGTAGTCTAGTGGTTAGGGCGTTGGACTCGTAATTTAAAGGTTGCGGGTTCGATCCCAGCTTTCGGCTATGTCGTTGTGCCCTTGGAAAAGGCACTTTACGGCTATTTTCTCACCCCACCCAGGTGTAAAAGGGGTACCAACCTTGTGTTGGGGGTTAACCCTGCGATACACTCGCGTCCTATCTAGGGGGGAGTCTATGACTCAGTCGCTTAACGCCACAGAAACCGGGATAAGCACCGGCCTGATGAGCCTTAGGCTGGGGACAGCCTTTAAAGTAGCTAAGGTTAAGCAGCATCGAGCATGGTTACCGATTAGATTGGTGACCTTTTGCGCTTTGGCTTTAGTACAGTCTCCCAGTTCACCCAGCTGTAAATGGATACCTGCCCTCTTTAGGGTCAGGGAAAGTAAAGCAGCGAGGGAGAGGAAATGGGCGCCGCCCTCAATATGCTGGCCGTTGAAGAAGCTGAGGTCTCTGATGCCTCGCTCCCCTACGACCACATAGGTTAAGGGACACCTTTACCTTTACCTTAGTAGGTTTAATTCAATTTATTCCTTTTTTTCCGTTTCTTGGGTAGAGGTTCACTAATGATGAGATTTTGCATGTGCTACTGTTTGCTGACCAACACCCACAAACTCCAGACATTCACCAACAGATGTCTTAGGAACATCCTCGGTATCAGGTGGCCAGAAGTAGTCTTAAACGAAGAACTGTGGGACAGGACCAGACACGCTTCAATCGAGTCTGAGATCAAGAAAAGGAAATGGGGATGGATTGGTCATACACTCCGCAAACCTGCTTCAAATGTCACCAGGCAGGCCCTCGACTAGAACCCACAAGGGAAGCAGAAAGTGGGTCGACCAAAACAGACCTGGCGCAGAAGCATTGAAGCAGAGACGAAGGCAGGTGGAATGACGTGGGCCGAGCTGAAGAGGATCTCCCAGAACCGAGTCTGTTGGAGGAGTGTTGTTGGGGCCTTTTGTTCCCAGGGAATTCACAGGCATAAGTCAAGTGAGTCACTGCTTGCCCACCATTTAAGTAGCTGCATTCCGACTTCAGACAGAAATCCCTTTTCAAATGAAGTGATGACAGCCTGAGATAGCTAGTGATGATGATTATGGTGATAATAATAATAATAATAATAATAATGAAAATTGATAATGTTGGTGTTGTAGTCTCGCAAGAACCACTATGTGTATGCCACGGGCTCGCTCATTCGGAACGATAAAAATAACAGCAAGAAAGAATAAATATAATAATAATAATAATAATAATAATAATGATAATAATAATAGTAATAGTAATAATAATAACAATGGTAGTAATGATGATAATAGTAATAGTAATAATAATGATAACAATGATAGTGATAATAATAACAACAATATATGGAACTTAATATATAGCTCTGAATCTTGTAAAAGAACAAATCAAAGCGCTTATATTGATCGAACGGCTCTAAGGAATGACGTGTTTCAGTTACTTTGTTATTTTATGTAGAACTTTTTGTTGTCAGATTGGCATAGTTGTTTATTTTGAAGGGAAGGAGAGGGGACGGTTTTGAACTTGGAGTGAATTTTCTTAGAGCCTGTGAGGGAATGTCCTGATAGGTTGTGAATTACTTGGTCGTTGCACCAGTATGAAATGAGAGAAAAACAAAAACACAACAGAACGTTAGTTCAGTCGTGCTTTTTGTTTTGTTTTGGTTTGTTTTACAAATGATGTATGTGTGTATGTATATATACTGAAAGGGGATATATATATATATATATATATATATACATATATATACATATATATACATATATATATATATATATATATATATATATATATATATATATATATATATATTATATATATATTGGCAACGTTCTGGTGGCTCCTGCGACGATACTGGAACCATTCGTATTGGTCATTGCCTTTCCAATGCATCATTCCGGTGCCGTGGAGAGGGAGGGGGGGGGGGGGTGTCTGCTGTATGGGTAACAGCTTGCCCTCCATACTTACTTACCCAGGCTTTGCGCTCTGAAGACTAGAGCGCAACTCCATAGTCTTCCAAGACTAATGGGGGGTGCCTACTCTCTCTCTCACTCTCTCTCTCTCTCTCTCTCTCTCTCTCTCTCTCTCTCTCTCTCTCTCTCTCTCTCTCTCTCTCTCTTAAAAGGAGTTCAAATCAGAGAGAAATATAAGTAATGATAAAGTCATTTCGGGGCATATTTTCTTGAACACACACACTCACACACACACACACACCACACACACACACACACACACACACACACACACACACACACCCCTTCAACACCACACGCCACAAACACCACACACTACTACACCACAACACACACACACACCCCCACACCACCCCACCACACCATCACTTCACAACACACACACACACACACCACCACCACACCCACCACCACCATCACTTTCACAACACACACACACACACACACACACACACACACACACACACACACACACACACAAACACACACACACACACACACACACACACACACACACACACACACTACAACACACACACACACACACACACACACACACACACACACACACACACACACACACTACCACCCTTCCCCCTCCCCCCACCCATCCACACACACACACACACACACACACACACACACACACACACACACACACACACACACACACACACACACGCGCACACACACACACACAAAGTAATTTTTACAGTGAGCGTTTATTGACAAACGTGAGACCAAACCACAGATATATTCCAATTTTTTTTTGTTCACCACCACCACCGCCGCCGCCGCCGCCACCTCCACCACCACCACCTTCACCACTACTTCTTCGGCAGCTTGGCGCATCATCACGGAGTCACAAGACGCGACATGACATGACAAGAAAGGGAGTAGTCACGGTTCTCTTCGTGGGCACCTTGAAGAAAATATCTGCGGTGGTTTTCTGTTGTTGTTTGTTTGTTTGTTCGTTTGTTTTCTCTCTCTCCGTGGCGCAACATTGGAAAAAAAAACAACAAAACAAACCAAACCCCAACCAGTCTCCCATTTCCCTTGTAACAACCGTTGAGCAGGAACTGTATGGTCAGTTTGTTCTGCTTGTTGTTTCTCAACTTGATGTCACAGTTTTGTGGGGGGATTTCTTGTTTTCTTCTTTTTTGTTGTTGTTGTTGTTTGTCCTTTTTTGTTCGTTTTTTGTTGTTTTTTGCACCACAGGATTCCAGAGCGGTTTGAAACACTACATACATACATACACTGACGGATGACTGAGTCACAGATCACGAAATGTGCATAACACAGGTAAGAGACATGGTTCAAGTCTTCGTCTGTTATAATCATAGCAAACTAGACATTTAAGGTGTAGAATGCAACACTGTTAAAATAGAAAAAAAAAAAACATAACAAAAAACCACGATCATGTCTGAATAATAATAGCATTTCTAAACTCTCTCAAACATAACAACAACATGCAATGTTAGCAACAAATGCAAAGCTAGTCAATATTATTATTTTTTTTGTGGTTTGTTTTTGTTGTTGTTGTTTTTTTGTTGTTGTTGTGGACAAATAGACCAGACATATTCAGTAAATCAAAAAAGCATGGCAACCTGATTTGTGAAAACACTCGGTCTTCTAACATGATCACTCTACTCGGAAAATGGACAAACATACATACAGTAGTCAATAATTTAACCCTTTCTACACGATCACGTTTCAAACATGCCACATCTTAGTTAAAGCACCCCCCACACAGGATGCGCCAAAAAATAACAATCACTACACCCAGGTGCTGATGATTCAAAATAGAAAACATAGTTTAACGGTTCACATTCAATAAGACAATTCCATGGCAAATACAAAACGGGTTGAGATTGAATCGTGAGAAAACACATTGCTGATGATAACAACCATTTTTGTAAGTTTACCTATACAATAAGCTGGACTTGACGAGTCACATAATTGAAAACTATGTGTCATGAAAGTAAGACTATTTTTTTTGTTGCTTTTTCATCGTTTAATTATATTCAGGTACTAATGCTTTGATTTTTCACTTTGATCATGCAATGAAATCACTTATTCAGTCCTGACATTGTCCCTTGAAAGAGGAGGTATGTTTGAGAACATGATTACACAATGAGTCCACACGATTGAATGGGGGATATGGTTACCAGAAAAACCAGAAGTTATTTCGATGTTTAAAAAGATTTTCCTAGTTTCTTTCTTTTTTTGAATGTGTAAGAAGTGGGGTTTATTTTTTTTAATGTAGTCGATTTCAGATCGGATGTTCGTAACTTTTTTTTTGTGGACAGGTCAACCAACCCATCTTTTACAAAAGAAGTTAAAGTTAAAGTCTGTCCCGAGCCATAAGGCTCATCAGGCCGGTGCTTATCCCGGTTTCTGTGGCGTTAAGCGACTGAGAGTCATAGACTCCCCCCTGGATAGGACGCCAGTCTATCGCAGGGTTAACCCCCAACACAAGGTTGGTACCCCTTTTACACCTGGGTGGGGTGAGAAAATAGCCGTAAAGTGCCTTTTCCAAGGGCACAACGCCATAGCGGAATAGCTGGGATCGAACCCGCAACCTTTAGATTACGAGTACAACGCCCTAACCACTAGGCCACAGCGGCGGCTTTTACAAAAGAGTCCTAGGTTAATTAATTTCCGGTGCCAACTGTTGACAACAAACTGGAAAGTGCGGCTAGAACGGCACTACATACAGTTCTGCTAGGGATTCAGTTTAGCACATTGTTTATATGTAGAAAAAAAAAAAGCACAAAAAGAGTCAGTTTGGTCATCAGAAAAGGAAAACCTTCAAAGGTTTGCTGCTGCTACACAAAGAATCAAAGTATGGCCAATCCAAAGAACAAGCGTCACAATAATCTTCGCCAATCGACAACGCCCCTAGCTAGGTGGGAACACAATCACACGAATTCAGAAAATACACCTTCTGTATGGCAAGCGACCCAACACCGCAAACAGCAAAAAAAAAAATCCCAAAATTTAATACGAGGCTGGGGTTGGACTTTGGAGGACAGTGCAGAGAAACCAGAGACTCCATCCATTTCCCTCGACTGCTGACACTGTAAGATAGCAGTGTGCCATACGTTATCAGCTTACACAATCAGAATCCACAAAATACCCCCAAAGTTCAGTTATCATTGATTATTCGCCTTTTTTTTTAATCACCCAAATCTCTTCATAAATTACATGGGACTGAAATATCAGATGTGATGAAAAAAAAAAAGAAGACATGGTATACACGAAAAAAGAGAATCAGAAACCCAATTTTGATCATCACCTCCTTGTGTTATGCAATAATGGGAGGTGTTTTTTTTTTTAATGTTGTTGTAATTGGAGGAGGGGGGGGGTATTTTAGATTTCTCCAGTGCAATGCTACTCAAATATAAGGATCCACAGTCAGCACAGTATGATATCAGCATTTTCAAGAGAAAGCAAACTAAGCCAAAATATATATATATTTTTTAAAATGCATCAGAATACATGATGTCATGTTTACACCCAGACGTTGCGGTTCTAGTTTCTCCTCTGATGTTCTCCCTTTTTTGCTGTGTTTCTTATAAAGACAAATCATGCACAGATTTCCTTTTTGGGGGTTGTGCGGGTGGAAAGTGGTGATGGTATTCAGTCAGGCCTCAAGACAAACAGTAGGATGAACAGGGGATGGTCAGATTGCTGTGTTATCTGCCTGTATGATCTTTTTCCTATACATTAATTTTGTTTATCAAACATACTTTTCTTTTTCAATGATTCTCTTTTGTTTGGTTTTTTTTTTTTTTTTGCTTTCTGGAGATAATAAATTCAATGAGATGGCTGCGATTCTTAATATGGCTGAGTGGTGGTTGTAGTTTTTGGTGTGTGTGCTTTAATTTTTTTTAAAATTCTAATGGTTGAAACAATATATTAGGCCTATTAAGTATATTCTTTTAAACATACCCACTACTTTTCCTTCACCTAACTGTACTCTTGCGCATGTTAATGAAGGTCTGATATCGGTGAAGAAATTCGTTTTGGACACGACTGACAGATTTGACTTGGTTCAGTTGTAAACTTTACGAATTTTTGTGTGCCATGAGCAATCATATTCATTGTTCTCCTTCAGTTATTTCATTTCATAAGATAAAAATGGGGTGAACTATGTCAAAAAAGAAAGAAGAAAATGACAGGTGCTCGAATCTCAAGGTAGGATAGTCTACTAGTGTTTTGTCAGTATAAAGCTTGAACCAAAGCTACAGACTCAGCTAGTTGTAAAAGAGCCCACTTGTCTGGCATGGTTTTCCTGTGCAGGATAGCGATGAGGATAACTTCTGGAACAACCCAGTACCTACCGGTGTGTGATGGTGTGGTGGATTCTCTTTCTTTTTTTCGTTTTTCTTTTCTTTTAAAATCATGACGGGTTATTTTTCAAAAGTTGTCACAGTCCAAGCGTTTTTACGGATTGAAGGGGGTTTAGTGTTTTGGGGGTTATTTTGTCTTGAATTTTTTGTTTAGTTTTTTTTTTTTGGTTTGTTTGGGTGCATTGGGGGTTGTTCGTTTTTGTTTTTTTTTTTTTGGGGGGGGGGGGGTTCGGGAGAGGGGGGATGGGGATGGAAAATGGACATCCAGAATCAGTTTTCTGTCATCAGTGCTTTTTACCACTCCCACACCCCCACACCCCCACACTGGGTCCCTGTTTGCTGTTACTATGTGTACCTTTAACTGGTCCTCGTTACAAACACAGGCTTAGGGGCCTAGGGCCTACCTACCCTTTCCCACATCTCTCGCTCTGCCAGGCCCTGTTAACGTTAGAGCTATACCTCCTTCCAGCCAGGAGGTGTTACTGGGGACAGTGGTCTGTCTGTCTTTTGATGTTTCATCACTGACAGTTTCAGGACAATAGCCATGTCATGTCACAGCCTGCTTTGGGTGTCATCAGTGGGGCACAGTAGTTGTTGTGACTGCTGCCTCGATGTGTCATTTCCCACTAGTTTCGAGAGTGGGGATGAGTTCTTCATGTAGTGTTTTTTCTTATCTCCCTCTGTTGAGCTATTTGTGACGCTCCACCACATAAGGAGCCGCAATGCGCAAGAGGTTAATTTCTAGTTATTGACATGCTATCAATTTGCAATGAAATGGCTATACAATACAAAAAAAACACATTGAAAATCAGACAATTCTTTGAAAAGTTATTACAAGCTGAAATAATAGACTGCAGGAAATGACAAAATGAAAAAGGGACACGTTTAGCATCCATAATAAATGGTAAGAATGAGGGGCTTGGGCATTTTAAAAACACGTTTAAAAGCAACAGGATACAAAATTATGCCTTGATATTTCATGACAAGGTAGAATAATGGCTATACTTTAATAATCAAATCAAAATATCAAAATTGCCAACTTCACCCCCACCTGCCTTTAATGGCTCCTAGAGGAAAAGGAGGTTATGTGCTAAGCGACTCATTTCGTGGTGGAGCGTCACGTATTTTGCTGGAATAGAGAGTACACCGTTGTGCGACACCAATGGTTGCGCAGAGAAGCCAGCTCTTAGCTCCTTCTGTGCTTGTACAGCCTGTCTGTCACTCCTGCCTGAATCTACACACAGCCGTTCTGGTCTTGTGAGAACCATCATCAGACTTCTCCCTTGAATAGCCTCATGTGTATAGTTTCTATTTCCATGTGATCGCGGTCAGTAAGTATTATTAAGCAGTTATCAATATTGACAGTGGGGGTATCCAACTCGGCTTGTCTTCTGTTTAAAACCAAACACAATCTGTTTTTTTTGCCATGTACTTTTGGGGACCTGTCTTCCTAAACTTGATATTGAAATCGACCCTCTCCTTCATTCCTTTACTGGTATAATCTGTTTTCCAGTAGAAGTTCTAAAAAAGGACAGAGGGATTGTTTGTTATTGATCATTTTTACCCTTCTGAATGTCTAGAAATTTTTAGCGGTAGAGAACGGTCATAGAGTTTGCCCCTTGATTCTGCAGTTCTGAATACGTATAACTCTGTTAAAAGATTAATCAAGGTATCCCAAACATATATCTGGTCATGAGGAAGCAAAGAGTCAGAAACTTCAATTTCCCTAATGGCACTCATCTCCTCTCCCTCGCTGCTTTCCTTCTTTGACCCTAAAGAAGACAGGTACCCATGACAGCTGGGTGAACTGGGGAACTGTACTGTGGCGCACGACTGATCACCATATAATTTGCAAGGCAGCCAGGCACGACCTTGCTAACTTTAGTTGAGGAAAGCATGTGATCTTGACCACTGAGCTATCCTGTTTCAGCCTAGGGGTGGTCAAACTGAAGGTGTTCTCTCTCTCTCCCTGCAAACAGAGCTTTTCGCGCGTCCTATGGCCATGACTGTATTATTAATTTTTTTTTTGGTAGTAACTGACACACACTTGTTAAAAAGAAGTACCACTTCTATACACGGTTACAACACCAATAAGCATCTACAGGATGATTCAAATCGAGGTTGACTAGACTTTGAAAAAAAAACCGAAAAGTTTCTACTGACCCGTATTACTCCAAAACAGACTTGGGGGGTGCCCCCGCAAGTTTCCATGATTGAAAAATAAACACACCAAACTGCTACACACTATTGATAGATAAGGCAGAGAGAGGCCCGCTTCCACAGGAACTGGTAGCTACTCGTGTTGTTATCACTGAGAGAAAAAAAAAAATCTTGGTGCACTCACACACACAAAAAGTAAAAATGTCGTAACAATTTCGTGACCTGACGTGGAGCTCATAATTATTAAAACCGTAAAAGTTTAAGGATTAAAAAAAAAATCACCATACGTTGTTTTTTTTTTTTTGTTGAAAATTCAAACTCTCTTTTCAAAATATATTTTACTTATTGCTCCGTTTACTGCCTTTAAACACTCCAATATACTGTATAGTATAGTAGTAAATAACATCAATGCATGAACAGAAAATCAGAAGCAGCTACCATTATCACACTGACATTTTTGTATAGGGAAGAAGAAACAGAAAGAGCACGAAAAAGCACCAGCGCAAGAAACGTAAAGAAGTATCGTATGTACAAAAGGAATTGTGGCACGTTTATAGTTTTCTATGCAGTGTGCACTATACAAACTCAAAAAGTCATCCTTTGCTATTCTCTGCTGCCTCAGCTACCCAAATGTGTTCTCTTGGTTATCTTGGTTATCCGCTGTAATTCACCACGAGGGCCGAGTGATCTCTGATCGCAGTATCTTTGTTATTTCCTCTTGGTTTTTTACACCTGAAAACTGAGGTCAGGTTCTTAAAATTGGCCAGAAAAATACATCATTACATTCATATTCAAAACTGTACAACGAGCAAAATACTTGTTTTATTGCATTTCCAAATAGGTAAACTAATCCCCTCAAAAAATGTATGGACCACAAAAATTTGTTTCTTTCAAATAAAAAAAAAAAGACGAGACAGATTTCCGTTTAGACCCCTTTGTCATGTTCATTAAAAAAAAGGGAGCAAGTTCACAACAACAACAACAAAAACTTGTCCAAAAATTAGCAGCCAAACTCTCCTTTGATGTCGTGGAAAATATATTAAGCAGAAAAAAATCGTCTGACTGTAGACAGACAAGAGCTGATGCTTCACTGAACTGTTGGCAAAACTAGAACTGGCAGTCATCGTTTGAAGTGCAGTAGCTATGTACAGTCCGCAAACTGAAAATGCAGGGGAGGGAACGCAACGGCCAACACTAACTGAAGTGAGGACAAAAACAGTGCCACAATAACACCTTGTAAATGAAAACAAAAAAAACACAAAAAACCCACCAGCATTTATGATCATCTGGAAAATAAAAGTTTTAAGTTTTACCCAAGTTTATCAGCTGAGGAACCCAGATACCCACTTTTTATTATTTTTTTTTTGGTGTCATACATAGTACCCAAGATCAAGAAAATAAGCTTTAGCAATTAAAAAAAACCCAGCCTGGTTCTGCTCATAGCAGCTTGTAAGTGATCTGTATCAAACATGGGTTTATTATCGCAATGACTGGTGTGAAATTGCTGTGTTACGCATTAACAAAACAACGCAAAAAAAATTCACCTTCGGTTGGATTTAAGTTTATCATTATTGTTCCATGACAAAAAACAAGAGGCATTTCAAATGTTGCTTTCACCTATGACGGGTTAACCCGTTACCACCACACAAGGTTTGACGAGGTTTCGTATTTTCTATGGGACTGTAATTTGATGTGTGGGTGCGCAGAGAGAGGAAGGAGGGGGGGGGGGGGGGGGGGGGCGAGGTGTGGAGAGACCATTTTTTTTAAGGTTTATGTTGCTTACATACTTCATGTTTGGTTTTGAAATACAAAATACACAGAACACACCGTAAATTGTGAAGAGGAGATTCAATGTCTTGAATTTAATCAAAATTATTACTTTTATCATCATCATTATCACCGCTGCTGCTGTGGGAATTTTATTTTTCGCTATTGACTGTGAAATTGGGGAAATCTAATATTGTATTCTGTACATACAGATAGAGAAAGGAGTTAATCGAGTGTGTGAAATAGGGACGTCAGAACTGAAAAAACCAACCCCCAATATGCTAGCCTTTTTTTTGGTGAAGGTCAGGATATTTTTTTTTAAAGTTCACCACTTTACATAAGGTTCTCTACCCCTTTGCAAAAAACTTCTTTGCATTTCATTGTAACAGTGAAATTTTACGATTATCATTGTTAGCTAGTGGTCAGCACATTTCATAAAAGATCCATCCTTGATAATTATTAAGTAACGTGGATATCATGATATCACTGACGCTACAAACATTTTGTTATTGTTGTTGTTGTAGAAAACACATGTTGAAAGGTTGTGTTAGGTATTTTCACAGTTGGTGTAATGTTTCATAGATAATAATTATGCGAATACTTTTTTTTATCTGTTTGGTTTGTTATACTGTTTTACAGATAAAATGACGTGGTCCTTTTATTCTAAGCAGTTGTCTCCGATAATCGCCTTAGCTGGATTATACAATAGATTTTGTGACTCCTTGTTTAAAAAAAAAAAGAAACTCTCTTAAAAAAAAATAATATGGCACACAATCAGTCCGGTTTGGAGGGGGGGGGGGATGGGGGAGAAACATACCAAACTTAAGCAGCAGTAGACAAAGACAAGCACAGATACTGATGATGTCATCGTGAAAATAAACTACCCCACCTGAAATCTGACCCCTAGTCATAGTTGAAGTATGGATGATATTGTACCCTCTTAAAAAACAATTCCTACCTCTCTGTCTTTGTGTCTCTGTCTGTCGTTCTGCCTGCCTGTCTCTCTCTGTCTGCCTCTCTCTCTCTCTCTCTCTCTCTCTCTCTCTCTCTCTCTCCTTTTCTTTGTCTGTCTGTCTGTCTGTCTGTCTGTCTGTCTGTCTGTCTGTCTGTCTGTCTGTCTCTCTTAACAAAATCGTCGCTAGCTTTAGTCTGACTTTCAAAAGGACACTTGCAACCATCACACAAAAAGAAAAAAGATGAAGAATGACCCTATTGCTTTGATGTTTCGTTTAAAAACGCCATTTATTACCAACAGCAAAATTCTTTTTATGTCTTTGATACATATATACCTCTCAGTTATCTTACTTAAACTCAGTCAGATTTTTTTTCTTGACTATAAAATAAGGAAAAAGCATGCAAAGTGGAATATAAATTTGTTTTAATCATTGATTTGGTGTGGCTTCATTATTATTATTATTATTAATATTTTTTTACGTTTGACAAGTACTTCCTGGCTTGTCAAGATGTCAAGTTTTGAAATCCGCCATAATTTTACCAGTCCCAATTGTTCGTGAAGAAAAGGGTATAAAGGGTTAACAAAAAAAAAACCCCGATGTCCATTTTCTTTGTCCCTGTTTTAAACATGACATGTCCTCCTGTCACTCTCGTGAAAATTAGATTAAAGCTAGAAGCTGACAGGCGACAGGAATAATTATAAAAGTTCAGCAGAAAGCGGATTTAATTGAGAGGGTTTTTTTTAGCGTTTGAAAGAAAGTTTAAAAACAAACACCCCCAAAACCTCTGTCGTCATCATAATGGGGTGGAAAGGGGAGACAACACGTCAGGTCATTCACCACCTGGGATCTTGTTGCTATAAAAAGCTTAAAAATATTTGAGAGCGTTTCAGATGACCCATGGCCCACCTGATTGGCTAGATGAGGAACATGCTCAAAAACTGTTCTTTTCTGCACATTCACGTAATTTTGCATGCGTTCTCATCTAAAAACGCACCACACACACACACACACACACACACACACACACACACACACACACACACACACACACACACACACACACACACATGCACAGAGCTATATCCTTTCCACTACTTGAAGCTGGAACAAATGGCTCTCTGTTTCTGTCACTGTGTGTGTGTGTGTCTCTCTCTCTCTCTTCGTCTGTCTGTCTGTCTGTCTGTCTGTCTGATGTCTCTCTTTCTGGCTCTCCGTCTGTCCGTCTGTCTGAGTCTGACTGTCTGTCTGTCTGTCTCTCTCTAGGCAATCATTGGAAATGCTTTACTTGTATTTATGGCAAATTCATGGGTATTGATTAAAAAAAAAAACCTAAAAATTTACTCAATGTGTGTATGTGTGTGTGCATGCGCGCGCGCGAGTGTAAGTGAGAGAGAGAGAGAGAGAGAGAGAGAGAGAAGAGAGAGAGAGAGAGAGAGAGAGAGAGAGAGAGAGAGAGAGAGAGAGAGAGAGAGAGAGAGTGTGTGTGTAAAGAGAGAGACAGAGACAGACACAGGCAGACAGACGCACGGACAGACAGACAATAAAATAGACAAGTAGAGACACAGAGAGACATTCGTGTAGCTGATCACGAGGAAACAAAATAAAATACTCTTTCTCCTTGGACGAATGAGCAGGTTGGTCAAAGACCCAACTGAAAAACATACAAAGCAAGTGCTGTTGACAAGTCAGTGTGCAGACCTAGTGCCAACTATCATATCATATCATATCATATCATATCATATCATATCATATCATAATCATTCATATCATATCATATCATATCTTCAAACATATGCATGACCATACAGAAATCCCATGGCAGACGTACACCTCATTATTGTGCAACTGTGTAGTGTTACCAACAGGTCTGATCTGTAATGCCCTTACAATGTTTTTTGTATGTCATATTGGACCAAAAAATTCATTATTTTTTTCTCTCTAAGTACCTTTTTTTTTTTTTTTTTTTTTAATAAGCGCTCACAGGAGAAGATTGACATTTACTTGATGATCCGCACAAGGGAGAGATATAAAATAAATAAATAAAAACGAGGGGAAAATCCCAGCATATATCTTTGGCAAAATTATAAAGCATTTTGAAAGGAACTCGGGTGCATAATCATTGGTTTGAAAACGGGTCAGTTTTTTGTCCAAAAAATAATGCTGTTCGCATGCTGTTCCATTCAGCAAATTGACGATAAAAAAAAAACACAGTGCAGTTTCATGAGTAGTGCCAAATTGAGCTATGCACATTAATTTTTGTTTTGTCCCATGAAAAAGTTCTACAAGGTAGTTGCTTCCTCTTTTCTTCGAACATGAATCACAGTTTGTGAAAAAAAATCGCAAGCAGTAGTATGGTGTAGGCTACACACCACCGTTAGATTTTGCCACGTTTTTTTCTCTGCTTACTTATATCACTCTTGCGTTTATACCTCATGTACTATGGCATCCAACACAGATATAAAAAAAACAACACTTTTTTTTTTGGTGAAAGACTAGCTCTGAATCCAAACTTATGTGATTTTTGCCCAAATTTGGATGGTTTGATCTTTTTATTTTATTACTTTTTTTTTTTTACAAAAAACTCAGAAAACACTTCACCCCCTCAGTCCTTAGAATTTTTTTTAGTCGTTGCTATCTTCCTGACCACAACATGCATTCGCGGGGTAAATACTATAGGAATACAAGCAGTCCATATTTAATGATCATTTTCCTGTTTAATCGTGACTGCCTGGTATTGCTCTATGTCCTCAATCCCAAACACAAGACTGCAGTGCATTTTTTTTCATGAGTTTGAAAAAAAAAAAAAAAAAAAGTCAACCAAAAAAAAAAAATCTGACCAGCGCTCTATACACAAGACATATCCTAAAGGTGGAGTGTAGCCTCACTGGAATTTCTGTGGCGCTGCTACATAAGTGCTGTATGTTCTACACTGCAGTAACAACAAAAAAATCATATCAACAATCCCGTCACATCTGTACTGGTCATGCACACAGCAAACAGTTACGTTAATAATATTTACGTATGCACTGAACAGAATTAACAAAAGTAAAAGGTAAAGGTGTCCCATAACCTAGGCGGTCGTAGAGGAGCGAGGCATCAGAGACTTCAGCTTCTCTTAGGGGCCAGCATATTGAGGGTGGCGCCCATCTCCTCTCCCTCGCTGTTTTATTACCTTCCCTGACCCTAAAGAGGGGCAGGTACCCATTGACAGCTGGGTGAACTGTACTGAAGCCAAGGCGCGCAAACGGTCACCCATCCAACTGGTAACCACGCTCGACGCTGATTAACTTGACTTGGGAGAAAAGCGAGCGCTCTGACCACTGAGCTATGTCGCCCCCATAGAATTAACAAACTCGAGGCAAGAGGAGAGAGAGAGAGAGAGAGGAGAGAGAGAGGAGAGGAGAGAGAGAGAGAGAGAGAGAGAGAGAGAGAGAGAGAGAGAGAGAGATTTTATTTATTTATTTATTCTTTTATATCGAGGATAACAGAATAAGCAATCATATGCTTTTTTTCATCCGGTCCCCGTGTGTATGCAGTTTTGTAAATCATGTCATCTGTTCCCACCGGCACACGATGGCCTACTCTTACGAAAAGCGGAACAGGATTTAACGTGTGCGCAAGATGTTCTGCGTGCGTTCGCACACGGGGCCTCGGTTTAAAGTCTCATCCGGACTTTTGGGGAGAGTGGAGTCAGCACTGATGTTAACTCCAGGAAGAAAATCTCCTCGACCGGACTCGAACCGGGTCTTCAAATTGCCAGCGCAATGTTCTGACCACTAGGCTATCCGAGAAAGAGAGAGAGAGAGAGAGAGAGAGAGAGAGAGGAGAGAGAGAGAGAGAGAGAGAGAGAGAGAGAGAGAGAGAGAGAGAGAGAGAGAGAGAGAGAGAGAGTATAAAATTAATATTGGCTATTTTGATGTCAACATTTTTGAGCACACGAATACCACCGATTCAACAAGACTTGAGTTAAACACCACTACCCTCAGGCGCTTGTAGTAAGTTAACATGCATTGTACATGGCACTTTTTAACAGACCGATAGACAGCTTTAAGCAGTATGGGTAACAGGGATTCGGGGAAGAGGGAGAGGGAGAGGTGGGGGGTGGTTTGTGGATGCATACATAGTTTGGGGAAGAGGGTTTTGGATAATATAAGCTTGGTTGGGGGGGAGACGTTTGTGTTATACGCCAAACTTCGTAGACTGCACCCCCCTGCCCCCATCCCCTCTCCCTCCTCCCCCCCTCAAAGTGACATTAAAAGATGCTTTCTCTCCCCTTTCCTATCCGAGGCAAAAGTAAGGGAGGAAACGAAAATCAACAGCTATCCAATGGCGTTCGTCATCGGTCATTTTTTTTCTTTCCACTCCAACAATAGGCATGGTATCATGTTATGTACAATAATTTTTTTTATTAGTTTTGAAAATCGCGGGGAAAAAACCCCTACTACCGCAACTGCTGCTTGGTTTCCACTACAAGACAAATGCATATCTCTCTCTCTCTCTCTCTCTCTCTCTCTCTCTCTCTCTCTCCTCTCTCTCTCTCTCTCTCTCTCTCTCTCTCTCTCTTCTCTCTCTCTCTCTCTCTCTGTGCGTGTCTCTCTTTCTCTATGTATATATACATATGCATATATATATATATGCATATATATATATATATATATATATATATATATATATATATATATATATATATATATATATATATATATATATATAAACATATGCTTTTCTTGTCCGTTAATTGCGTCCCGCCAGTCATAAATAAAAATGACCATCTGGATCGATTATGTTCATAAAATTAATGATTATGTTCATAAACAATTCGTTGACACATTTTTTTTTATGGTGTAGGGTGTGTTTTTTTTCGCGGAACCCCCCCCCCCCCCCTAAAAATCATTATGATTCGTAGACATTTTTTTATGGTAAAGGTTTTTATTTTTCGCGGAATAAAAACTAAAAAAACCACCCCCACACGTTTAGGTGTACAGCTTACATTCTAAGATTTGTCTGCAGTATTTTACTTATTCCGCTTTATCATGGCGACAGTTTTAGTCAATACACAACATTTAGTGTCAACAATGTTCAACGACAATCTGATTTTTTAAAAATCTACGATGATTTTTAAGGGTAAAAAAACAAAGCAACAAAGTGAATAATAAATCCTTTTTTTTCTGTCATGTTTTATTTTCTTGCTTCATCACAATTATTATTTGTGTCTCTAATGCCATCGATATAAATAAATACTCACAGGCTTGTAGCGTTATTCACAATCTGTTGACATTTTTTTTTTTTTACTGCAGTGACTGTGTTAAGCGAATAAGTAACATCAACAATAACAACAAAATAAATAAATAAATAAAATCAATGCCTTGTCTTTCGGATTCACGAAAATGACCGGAAGTGCACGCGTGAGCGCGCAAGGCTACACACACACACACACACACACACACACACACACACACACACACACACACACACACACACACACACACACACACACTCTCTCTCTCTCTCTCTCTGAAATCAGACCATTTTCGTTTGTCTTGAAAACAGACCGTTTGCGTTTCAGCCGCTACCAGCAGCAACAGAATTTTAGTTTACTTCCAACTAAATAGTTAAGCGGTAAAAAAACCTAAATGATAAATTACAAGCTCCTATAAAGACGACGAAATACAACGGTTATCAAATACACTGCGTGCAACATTTCCAAAAAAAAAAAATCCCTGGTTTCACACTATACTCAACGAAGCAAGCATGTTGAGTGTCAGTTAAGCCTTACAGTGGTGGTGGTGTCATCAACTTCTGAGCTTTTGGTGTCTTCCCTACAACCGCGCACATTGTCGGTTTACAAACTGCCCACAAAAATCATCAGAATCGCAACGAAATTGTGAGAATCGCAATAAAATGATCAGAAAACTACGGGGGAAAAAGTATTCATCATCATCATCATAAAATAGTATGGTCACCAGAAACTTACACACATGACGAGTAAAAATAATGATAAAAAAAACCCACGGATATAAGAGTTGTGCACATGCACGCTTAAACAACTCAGTCCTGGGTTCTAACACGTGATATAGATGTGCATAAAAAAATAACTACAGTAGTCGGGCTGTGACTTAATCAGATACTAGGCATGTCAGAGATATAAAAAAAAAAGTATACCCTGTATCAGCTCTTAT
>CM060339.1:14387703-14402703 GCA_030674155.1 Stramonita haemastoma
ACTGCAGCATATTCCAATGTCTGAACACAGACCTTCTCCTCAACACTGCACTGTCTCTCCCCTGACACTGAGACACGGGATCACGGCTTGAAGCCAGGACTGGCTCTCCTCTCTCACTAGGCTTCGAACCCAAGGTCAGCTTCCCAGTTCTCCAAGAGGCCAGCATAATACTGAAGGTCCGTCTTTATGATAGGACACAGCTGAGATAAGTCCTTGCTGCTATGTATTGAACGCGTTCTAAAAGGACTAGCACTGAATTAGGTTAAGTTCACAAAAACCGTCTCTGATGAAAACTGTCAGGAAACGTGTTGACAGCACGAGAGTCTGACATGTCAAACAACACAGGCTTTTCGGTCTGCCAAGGGGAAGGAGTTGTTCCCCCTGAAGGCTTCTGGAATATCTGCTGGTACCACTGTCTGGAAGAGGGCTAGTCAACTATTGGTTAAAAATATCACCAAAAAACCCAACAAAAAAACTATAGGCTTATGTCCAGAGACTCACATGCGTTATTGTTCTCCTTAGGACATAGTAACAATACGCATCAATTGCTCACCGAAGAACTAGACATATTGATGTTGAGTTGGTTACCGGATGACTGTCAGCAGTAAACAGAGCTCTGTTGCCACTAAGAGCAAATCAAGTATCTATGTCCACAACTTTGTATCTCACCCACCATTGAAATTTACTTTCATTTTTGGCAGCATCAGAACAGCTGCAATTATCCTTTCGAATATAGACCTAACCCCACCAGCTTATGATGGCAATCCGATCTTGCTTTGGTAATCTAGAGCAATTGACGTCTAAAGGACTAGCACTGAATTAGGTTAAGTACACAAAATCGTCACTGATGAAAAATGTCAGGAATCTAGGACAACAGATATTAGGAAGTTCATCCCAAACCGTTCTTACAGTGCTAGAAAGACAATCATAAGAAGATGTACAGGAAGAGGATCGAGAGAAATTAACGCTTGGTCTGTGCTAGAGTGTAAAAAAAAAAAAAGCTATTAAGATGGCTTCCATTTAAAGACTTCCAACTTGATCAAGTCACGTTCAAAAATTTTAGCCATAACAATAAAAAAGAGGTGTCTGTATCTATTTTGATGAAGCAGGCTTTTGACGTTGTTTCAAGTCTACTCATAGTGGCTGGAGAACTTTACCAGTTTGTTTTCTTGGCGAGTAAAATGACTAAGTAAGCCAGGTTCAACAATTTCTCTTTTTTCTCACAGATTTTTGGAACATTTAATTCGTTCGTCTTGAAATGTGTTCGACATAGCATGAATTACATAATAGCGACAAATAGCCACATGGTTTGTACCTTCATCAACAAAAAACATCAAGAGCAAAAGACCATGTACATAGATATAAATGCTTTAATAAATACATACATAAAAAATGATACTCCAACCAATGATAGCAGTGTTTGCTTTTGAGAGAGAGAGAGAGAGAGAGAGAGAGAGAGAGAGGAGAGAGAGAGGAGAGAGAGAGAGAGAGATGTCATGACCCTTGGTTTGCAATGCTCAAGACAGAGAAAAAACCCCACAGTTCAGTTGGTGAAGCTCTGAAGATATCGAAAGTCCACAAAATCAAAAAGCAGGAGGCCATTTCGTTACAGAATTTTGACAAATATCATTCCACTTGTACTCAAGATTTTAATGCATAACGATGACATTTCACTTGTGTTCGCCATACACCCTTAATGTATTTTCTTGTATCAATCGTGAAGCATTTAGTATAGTATTCTTGCCCCATGGTATTCTGTCAGTTTGGCAGGGTTTGTTCAGTTTTCCTATCTATATTTCATACATCTGCTGAAAAAAAAACATCGCTTATACAGTTTAAGCCCAAATATATAAATTTCTGACCCACCCATCCACACATATGTGTGTGGGTAACTAGATTACATTGTCCATTACAAATTAGGGTACTAAAAACAATCAATTATTCACTTTTTGTAATCCTCCATACCCCAAAAGGGGTGAAAGGAATTAAGTCTTGAATCTGGAACTTTGAGTTCATAGACCTGGATACCGTCTGCCACATGCGGATGGTTCAACCTCCTAAAGTTCAGAAATGTTACAGAAAGTTCTGTTCAGACAGAAAGAGTGCTTCAACTACCCACACTGGCAAAGTAAGGATTTATAGCATAATTTCCTCTACAGAGAGTAAGGGTGATTTTACCACCCACAGTCACTGGATGAAGATCTCACTCCTCTACAGAGAGTAAATGTGTTTTTACCACTCATAGTCAACAAACATGAACAGTCCTAGCAGTCGGAGGGGAAGGTTAATGATATATTTATAAAAGATACATGGATCTTAAAAAAAAAAAGAATACCCACTTTTTTGGTTTGGATTTTCACCATGGCTGGTTCTTTTCATAGCAATACTAACCTGGTATTTCAGTTCTGGTTGGTGTAAGTGTTCATGTAATGTAATTTTGATGAGTCGTCAAAGCATCACTAATCATACCAGCATAACAATCAACAAAGGAAGGATGCGCTTCAAGCCTTCATAAATTTTAACAGTTCAAAGAACAACCTAGCTATGAAAGGATGTATGTTCAGGACCTTGTAGATGATGAGGTCTGGTTTCAAAAAAAAAAAAAAAACCTGTTAAAAAAAAACACACACACCCAAACTTGGTCACTCTCTTAGCTCTATCAGTCTATGGGACAACCGGCCGACCAGAGCAGACACTAAGAAAATCTATTCATGATCACAGATCTAAGTCCACATCACAGAAGTTGATCCATGATTTAACCATAATCAGCCTACTTCAATCACGAGTTCATAATATTCCTGATGTGGATGTGGGGGACTTGCACTATGATAACAGAATTCAGACACAACCCCCATGTTTCTTGGATATTCCGTTGGGTCAACAACTTCAACGGCCACTGAAGATCTTGCGTCATTGCTCTGATACCTGCACAGGCTGGTGTTTCTTCTACATCCCTTGTCTGTCCACTCTGTGATAATCTAGTGGTTCAGACAGTCAGTGGTCAGTTGAATGCAATGGTCCATTTGTTTGTCTCGGTGACACTCTAGGAATATCCACAAGATCACCCGATTATTTCCCCTTGGCAAGGAACGTTAGCATTTCGAAAGAGGACCACACGCAGCGATACAGTTCAAGTGCAACAAACAGGCAAGCATGCACGCAGGAACACACACACACACACACACACACACACACACACACACACACACACACACACACACACACACACACACACACACACAACCAGTAACGACGATGATCTGTACATACAGGCCACAAGCAAGCAGCCACGCTTGTGAAATCACAAACAGCAGACCAGATTCACAACATGGAGCAGTCAGTATTCGGCCAGCCTTTTGTGGTTGTCAATGCTTTAGACAAGGCTGAACATTTCTTTCCCGAAACAGCTTGCTCTTTTCTGTCAATTACCTTAGGTATCCTTCTTACAGCGGACCATTCAGAGGCTGATTCCTTAATCCATCTCTTCAGTTTTCTGCACTCTGCCACACCAGAATTTTCGTCTACCGCACACTGGAGATGATTCAAGCTGATCATTAGGAGCTTAGGAAGTTATACTCCTCTCTCTCTCTCACTTTGCTGGTTCACTGCCATGTCCTGACTTTGCATGCAAACCGCTTCGATCTCACGTGTCCACTTCTGATTGGTCTGAAGAGCAAAATGGTTTCAGAGATGACCTATCTAAAAAAAAAAAGTTCACCGAGTTTAGGAACAGTTCATTTAACCCACAAGAACACACGCAAAATACCAATCACTGCAACAGTGTCATCCATTATGTGTTTTTAGGATAAAGGGATGCCTGCAATTTTTTTCCCCTGGCTATGTCTGTATGTCTGTCCAAATACTTTGCCTGTTGTCCAACCTTAATATAAAAAACAAGCCCCAAAAATGTTGTGATCTGAATGTGATGGCTTTGTATGAATTTTAAACACTTTTTATAGTCCTGTTTCTTGTTTGTTCCTTTTCCGTGTGAACTAGACACCAAACAAAGTTAAGATTTGGGGAAAATAGGTATGTAAATAAAACACTGCCAGCTATCAAAAAGTATCAGTTTAGAATGTTTCCCCATGGTTTGTTGCGTCTTAAGTATTTGAACTAGCTCACTCCGCCAATCGTGTGATTGAGCTATCCGTAGTGACGGTCTCATTTAGATCCCCAAACAGTGCATGATTATAGTCTCATCACCCTTCAAAGTGCTTTGAAGGCAGTGAAACAAAACAGAATTCCAAAATATAAACCTTTTTTTCCAGCTCAAAAAAGTACAATCGGCAATAACAAAAACAGCAACCTTCCTTTTCATATACAGAATATATATATATATATATATATAAAATTATAAATACACTTCTGATTTTATATAATTGTTTATATATATAATAATAAAAAGTAAAATATAAAAAGTAAATAAAAGATTAAAATACTGGATGCATGACAAGCTTTGGTCATGAATTATAACGTGTTTCCAAAATAAACAGAAATAGGACAGCTTGCTGGATCATTTTTATGGGTATTGGATACCCATTGCTTGCTTTTCTCGTTAGCCATACCTTCCTCTCCCTCCTGCTCGTAATTAATTAATGAATAAATTAGGCAAGTACCGGACACTCAGCACTATTCATCCAATGACAATCACCTACATGTGTAACATTAGTAACAATTTTTGTTCAACAAAACATGATTATAATGGTAGTCACTATTTCATGGGAGGGGGGAAAATCAGCACCTGTAGGTTTTCTTTATGTATATTATATAATTATATGATCACTGTTTTAACAGGTACAGACCAACACGGTAACAAGACCTCCAGATGCAATCAGAACATTTCAGAGTTTTTTTTTTCAGACAGGCTGAGGTGTAAACAGAATATATCAATTAGACAAAACATATAAATCTAAATTTTGCTTGAGATTCTATGCATGTTACTTTATGAGAGAACTTATCTGAATCCTAAAGAATGCTACAGAAAAGTCCACACAGAAAGTACTCCTATTGTAATGTTTTCCCACAGGCGAAAGCCAATACTGCAACCCTGCACCAGATCCTTTGGGTCACTGGGTCACGTGAACTGAGCACAATGATGACTGTCATGTTGACAACTGAACTGTTCATTGTGGCAGTTGACATGTTCACAACTGAACTGTTCACAGAGGCAGTTGACATGTCAATCACTGAACTGTTCACTGTGGCAGTTGACATGTTCACAACTGAACTGTTCACTGTGGCAGTTGACATGTTAATAACTGAACTGTTCACTGTGGCAGTTGACAGTTCACCTGAACTGTTCACTGTGGCAGTTGACATGTCAATACTGAACTGTTCACTGTGGCAGTTGACATGTCAATAACTGAACTGTTCACTGTGGCAGTTGACATGTTAAAACTGAACTGTTTACTGTGGCAGTTGACATGTTCAATAACTGAACTGTTCACTGTGGCAGTTGACATGTTACTCTGAACTGTTCACTGTGGCAGTTGACATGTTCAAACTGAACTGTTCACTGTGGCAGTTGACATGTTCAAAACTGAACTGTTCACTGTGCAGTGACATGTTCATTCCTGAACTTTCACTGTGGCAGCTTGTATCACCCATTAATTAACATGCAACGAAATGTTTCACTGTGGCAGTGTGACATGCAATCCACTGAACTGTTCACTGTGGCAGTTGACATGTTAATAACTGAACTGTTTACTGTGGCAGTTAACATGTCAATAACTGAACTGTTCACTGTGGCAGTTGACATGTTCACTCCTGAACTGTTCACTGTGGCAGTTGACATGTTCACAACTGAACTGATCGCTGAAACAGTTGACATGTTCACAACTGAACTGATCGCTGAAACAGCTGACATGTTCACAACTGAACTGTTCACTGAAACAGCTGACATGTACATTCCTGAACTCCTCACTGTGGCAGCTGATGTATCCACCCATTAATTAACCATCTTTGCAGACGAAACGTTTACTCCCGAGTGTTCAGGTGTGACACCTAGCAAGTCCACTCCTGGAGTGTCTGCATACACACTATGGCAGCTGTATGTTCACTCCTGAGCTAGCTGATCATTGTGGAAGCTGACGTGTTCACTCCTGAAGTATCTTCACCCTGTGGCAGCTGTATATTCACTCCTGCAGTAACCACAATGGCAGCTGTATCATCCTGCAGTAACCACACTGTGTTCACTCCTGCAGTAACCACATGGCAGCTATATGTTTACTCCTGCAGTAACCACAGTGGCAGCTGTATATTCACTCCTGCAGTAACCACAGTGGCGGCTTATATGTTCTACTCCTGCAGTAACCACTGTGGCAGCTGTATATTCACTCCTGCAGTAACCACAATGGCAGTGTATATTCACTCCTGCAGTAACCACAGTGGCAGCTGTATATTCACTCCTGCAGTAACCACGTGGCAGCTGTATATTCACTCCTGCAGTAACCACAGTGGCAGCTGATCACTCCTGCAGTAACCACACTGTGTTCACTCCTGCAGTAACCACAGTGGCAGCTGTATATTCACTCCTGCAGTAACCACAGTGGCAGCTGTATATTCACTCCTGCAGTAACCACAGTGGCAGCTGTATATTCACTCCTGCAGTAACCACAGTGCAGCTGTATATTCACTCCTGCAGTAACCACCACTGTGTTCACTCCTGCAGTAACCACAGTGGCAGTGTATATTCACTCCTGCAGTAACCACAGTGGCAGCTGTATATTCACTCCTGCAGTAACCACACTGTGTTCACTCCTGCAGTAACCACAGTGGCAGCTGTATATTCTCTCCTGCAGTAACCACAGTGGCAGCTGTATATTTACTCCTGCAGTAACCACAGTGGCAGCTGTATATTCACTCCTGCAGTAACCACAGTGGCAGCTGTATATTCACTCCTGCAGTAACCACAAATGGCAGCTTTTATATTCACTCCTACAGTAACCACAATGGCAGCTATCACTCATGCAGTAATAACGATGGCAGCTATATGTTCACTTCTGCACTAACCACAGTGCAACTGAGTATTCACTCTGAGCTAACCACTGTGAGGACTGATGCGTTCATCCCTGAACTGACCTTTGCGGTGGATTACAGGTGAAATCAAGCTCCGGTGAGAATGGCAAGGTTTCTTTCTGACCTGGGGCTAATGGCGCAGGAACTCATCACAGAACTCCTGTGATCTGCAGGCCTGCTTTCCGACTATACCTGCCATCATGGATGGCCATGCAGGCTGTGTGTATCAGTTGCCTGTGATTTAAAAAAGAGAGAGAGAGGAGAGAGAGAGAGAGAGAGAGAGAGAGAGGAGGAGAGAGAGAGAGAGAGAGAGGAGAGAGAGAGAGAGAGAGAGAGAGAGAGAGAGAGGGAGAGAGAGATGTGAATGCCTGATCTAGTACGGTTTGTATGGCTATCTGTCAACACTAACTGCTAGCAGCAACTTTTGTTTTCAAAACGAAATACTGTCTTCATAATAGTTGTTTTTTTAAACAGGTCATTATTTCTGTACTCATCGGTCAAGGAAGAAGAACGAGTTTCCCTTGGTTGTACAAAGTATCCATTTCCATATGACACACCACTGCTGAATGCACAGATCACTGAATCACAAGCACAGAGCTAAAAGGACAACAACAACAAAAAAGCGCACCACTTTCTGTGGTCGCAAACTCCTGATGGTTGAAGTGTGTAACTGCTATCACAACCACAAGATAAACACAGCTACCATTTTCCTGGCACGATGAGACGGCTACCCAGGTTTTCAAAGATTTTCAACCGAAAACCTGGCCGAACTGAACTGAACACACACACGCTTGCTTTCTCTCTACAGATATGAGCTTGCTGGAACCGCACGCTGGGAAGATGACCTGATTCTGAAACAAAGGCTAGCGACACAGCTACTACTTCCACGACATCTCAGTGGAAGTGCCTGGCGAGGACCACGAGGCTCTGGGCAGATCAACAGGACCCCCAATGCTGGGCACAGGCCCGGGTGCTACACCATCCACGCTCGCCTCGGCTGATCTGATCTGGTCTGGTCTGGTCCTGCAGCCGATGAAGGCTTTTCTGAAGTCGATGTACACATCCTTCCTTCCACCTTTTTTTCAAGCAGACGGGTCACTTCGCTCCCTCTCATCTCCGGTTGGTCTTGCAGCAGGGCTCGGTGAGGATCTTCTTGAAGGCTTTCCTGAACTCAGGGTTGAAAATGGTGTAGATGACGGGGTTGAGGAAGGAGTTGATGTAGCCCAGCCACACTGAGATGGAGAAGAACATGGGGTCCAGGTTACAGGCCGGGCTGTCTCTGATCTCGTAGCGGATGCAGATGGCGGTGATCATGTTGATGGTGAAGAAAGGCACCCAGCACAACAGGAACCCGCCTGTAAAACACGGATAGTTCAGCGTGTAAAACATCCCTAGGCATCATCAGTATCGTGGTTGTGTTTTCAGATTCTTATATAAAATGTATATAACAGCTTGCCCTCCATACTTACCTACCCAGGCTTTTCGCTCTAAAGACTAGAGCGCAACTCCATAGTCTTCCGAGACTGATGGGTGCCTACTACTATATAAAATAAAAGTTAAGGCTATGTTTTTATGATGAGAGATACGCTGTGAACGGAAAATGTTGAATGTTAAATCTTCATTCAGTTCTTAATTGAATTTCTGTTCCTGCTCATCTTTGATTACCTTAACTGCTGAAGCTACAGGGACCAGAAATAACCAGGGTTTGACAAGAAGTTTCATTTTGACAAGTTTTCATATCCGTACATAGAGCTATTGTTTTATAGATATGTCCCATTGTAGGAAATGTTTTGAGATCTACCACAGTGAGACTTTTATATAAGAATCATTTGGAGATCTACTGTTGCTCCCTCTAGAAACCTACAGTTGTATAATCTTACTTTGTATAATCCAGTATATTTAATCTCTGACTTAAAAATTATTTGCATCAAATAGATTTGGAGGAAATCTAAACCTGTTGAACCTTTTGATCATAAGAACATAATCATACAACAGCATCCAATAACAGAAATGCTGAAAAAGTGCACAGTTGGGAAAACCTTAGATTGTGAATCCCAACAAAGATAAGTATTTCTGGACCCGTTAGATCATAGAGACCGGCAGTAGATTTCATCTTACATTGTACGAATCTGTGCCTAAGATTATGGAGCTTCTAGTATTTAGAAAACTTTAGGAAACATGGCGTTGGGACTCCTCTAGGTCACAGCAGTCCTTAGCAGTAAATCAGAGACCCATCAGATTTTGCAAAGTCTCAGGTAACCACACAATGATCAACATTAGATATGTATCGTGAAAACCTTGCATATGAAACTCCAAAGGAAGTCTACTTCTGTACAAGCTTTAAAAAGTAAAAACCTTGGAGGAAATCCTGTTAAGTTTTAGACCACAGAAACTCACGGGAGGTTAAATCACAAATTGTCCCCAAAGTCAAATTGCCCCCAAAGTCAATGGTTTAATCAAGAACTTTGATAAAGCACAGGTTCAGCCATTGATCTCATTGAAATCTTTAGAAAATGTACAATTCTGTACCCTAGACCATATGAGTATGTGTGAAATCAACTGTTGTAGAATGCTTAAATCTCTGGAACTCTTAGCAGAACTACATTAGTGGTTTGCAAATGTGTAAGAGACCTACCATTGAGAAACTCACAGATCTTTGAAACATCTAAAAGAACCATTGATTCAGTCCTAACCAATCGCATTGTTTATTTTCCCCAAAGGCCATGATATTATAAGCGCTGTCATCTTATTCAATTTCAAATCTCAGGTTAAAACTGTGCAATTCTATGCATGATTAAAACAATGTTTATGTCATTCCTCAGGTTAACACATCAGTCAACTTTAAGGGCCAAACCAGGATGGTCCCTTGATTGTGGGAGGATTTTTTCCGTTCTTGCAGGCCATGTGGCCAGTATGACCAGGAAACATGCACACATGATAGCTGTTAAAGTTATGGTGAATGAGTAAAGCTGCATGACACGGAACTTAAACTGCAATATGGGTGCACTATCATCATCAAGATACTGCCATAGTTTCAGTGATTGGTGGCATATAAACTCTTGACTAAAAGAGTGGAGTAGTTTTTGTTCGTATATATTTCAATGGCTTCAAAATATACACCTTAGCTTTGGAAGTTGTTTTTTCTGTCAGTTACATAATAGCTGCATCTTGTTTTTGTTGCCCCATCTTTAGTGAAATTCCTGTCATACTGTTCCATCACTGCTCCCTCTGATCTCTCTCCCCAAACCAGGCTTAACCCTCTTAGTCCCAAACAGGGATTTGCCGGGATTGAATAATTGCCCCCCCCCCTCCGAATCCCAAATCGGGATTTGCTGGGATTTACACACAGTAGATATCCATCACGCTGTGACCATCACTACTCATTGCTACCACATGTCAAAGCTATATCAGGCCAGAGGTAGAAACCCTGCTGAGAGTCTGGAAGTAATTATAGCTGCTGGTATGTACTTAGATGGAAGAAAAGGCCAACAAGCATTTGCGCCTGACCTGATTTCGTGATGGAATGCAAAATCTAGGGGCAGTTTGTGTTCAGAGAGTCCGATTGCAAGAGAGTTAAGTTTGTAATGGCAGGTCAGACACCCACAGGGGCTTGTCAGTGCAGGCAGCCATGAGGTCACCAACCAGAGGATCCTGCGCTGCTGCTGGGTCTCTTTGACAGTAAGTAGTCAGTGGTGCCTGGTCTGAGCCAGCATGTACTGGATATCACTTGCTAAGCCCCCTACTGATAGCTTAGTTGTGGAGCTAGACTGGTGAGACACCCATCTGGAGTAGTGACTTCCACAACGTCCCTCCAACGATATTCTTCAATGAACCTCCAACCCCAAAGGCCTTGATATCAGCTCATCATAGACACTACTGCTACTGCAGACACGAAATTGCATTGGAAATGAAAATGAGTGGAAGATGAGGTGGATGATGGTGTATATCATTACTTTTGACACACCATATTCACCATATCTGACGTATGTAATACCAGATCACAGGCACTCCAAGTTGCTAGAAATCAACTGAAAAGTGGAAAGACACCCTATTCATCCAGCTCCCGTCTTGTTCCACATACGCTTATTTCCAATCACACCATTGGCTACTACTACTATGACTGTGGTCTGTTGTGGGCAACCATGAATTTGTACAGTATTAATGCAAACCTGATCAGAGTCATCAAAGAGCTGTACAACAAGGCCACAGTGCAGTGTACTACATCAGCAACATTGGAGAGTTGTTTCGACAAACAGTTGCAGTAAGGCAGGGCTGTCTACTCTCACCCACTCTTTTTAACATCTTCCTTGAGAGAATCATGGTGATGCACAGGAACACCATAAAGGATCAGAACAGGATTTTGCCAGCCTAACAGAACACCTGAACAAGGCCTCTAAAACATTTGGCAAGGTAATCAGTGCAAACTGACCAAATTGATGACCAATAATGCAAGGGCACAGTACTGATTCAGGGTCAACAACCAGAATCTGGAAACAGTTTAAAGCTTCAAGTACTTGGGAGCTGTTGTATCAGACGAGGGTCCAAGCCAAAGGTAGAATGCGGATTGCACAGACAATAACAGCACTGTCAAATGAACACCATCTGAAAGATAAAAATATTTCACTCAACTCCAAGATCAGGCTAATGCGCTCCCGTGTCATATCCATATTCCTGTATGCCTGTGAATCGTGGACATTGACTGATGATTGCAGAGAAGATACAGGTGGTAGAGATGAGATGCTTCCAGAGACAACATAAGCAGCAAAGAAGTGCAGACAGATCCAGCAACCATGGTCCTATGAAAACCTATCGATCGTAAAGAAGAATAACTTAAATGGTACGGGATGTAACAAGATCAAAAGGACTTGCAAAAACATACTGCAAGGGCACCGTCAAGGAGAGAAAAGAGGCAGAGCAAGGAAGAGATGGGAGGTCAACATGCAACATAACATGCCTAGAATCAACAAAACCCTGAGAAAGGCAGAACAGAGAAGGAATGGAAGAACCTGGCTGTCAGTCTTTAGGGGCCCTCAATTCGCCAGACTGAGGGATTAATAGTAGACAGACTTCTAGCTCTAAGTGGTTTTTAGCATTTATCCCTAGAGCATTATGCCTTATGTGTCAATCAGCCAGACTGTTTTCTCATTTTTTTACCAATCTGGTGAGGTCATTATTTTTGTTTATCATTGTAAACATGTCCTTCGTTTTGTTGATTTTTCCTCTTTTTACCTTTCCTTCTCGTCTTTGTATGCTGTGTTCAGTTTTGATCTGTTTACATGTCTGGTAGAGCAGTGTCAAAGCAGAGTGTGGGAGAGGAGTGAGCAGCCCTACAGCTGACTCTTGTTGGCTGGCAGATCGTCGACCTTTTGGCCATCAATCTCAAAGAGACTTGGTCCCACAGACACCCACATTCAAGCCTCGTGTGCTTGGGTTCTGGTTCATACTCTTGCGGAGAGTTGGGGATAGATACCACATTATGTTCCTCCTCTGAGGATATGTATGATTAGTAAGGACTTTGCCTTGTAGTGGTGTAATTTGGTTTCAGTCTCCCAAGCAGAGACCTAGCTGCCTCTAATTGGAAATCTTCAACAAGGTAGAGAGATTTGGCGCCTGCAGGGACCAGTGTGCTCGACACTACACTATCTATCAACAGGTGGAAGGCCTTCTCTTGCCACTGATCATCTCGTCCCTCTGTGCCTTTCATCGTCAGAGCCTCAACAGAGAATGGATGGCACATGACACACGTTTTATTATTCTTTCTTTATATTATTTTACATTGAATTTTTTGGCACATAACACAGGGTTTATGCCACCTCCCTGCCACCAGTCTTCCTTTGTCAGGCAGAGCTCTGACCACCCCAGGCTCGCTATTGCCAGGCTCAAGTAGAGTGCGCTATGGTGCATACTGGCATGTTTCATACCAGACTTCCTACTATTGTTACCTCCTTCTAGAAGTCGAAGTCTTTCTTCTGTGGGTCTCCACCTGGAGCACCTGCTGGCATATTTTCATGCCTTGCTACCTGCCATTAGCTTATTCTTACTCTCCCACCACTAGCTTATCCTTATTGTAGTTCCAGTACTAGTGCTGTGCATAGACTCAGTCTGCAGGTCCTAAAGCAGGCCTGCTCTACAAGCAAAGGAATCACTCAGTCGCTTAACCTGAGAGACAGAGACAGACAGAGAGAGACAGAGAGAGAGACGAGAGAGAGAGAGAGACAGAGAGAGGGAGAGAGAGAGACACAGACACAGACAGAGAGACAGAGACAGAGACAGACAGAGACAGACAGACAGACAGACAGAGACAACACAACACAACAAACAACACACAACACACCACACAGCCACACCACACACACAGAAGCAAGCAGGGACACCAAAAAACAAACCAAACCAAACCAGCCTGACTGACTGTCTTGTCAAGCCAAGCCAAGTCCAGAGGCCCCCAGGAGAGGAGAAGAGACTTGACTCACTCACCCAACACAATGGCGAGCGTCTTGGTGGCCTTCTTCTCCTTCCTGGACGACGATTTCTCCTTGCGCTTGCGGCTGGTCCTCATGTGGAAGTTGAACTTGGTCACTCCCTTTTTCTGCCGCGACGAGGCCGAGCCGGAGCCGGCCGAGCAATTGTTTTTATCCGACTTGCTCCCCCCCTTCTTCCTACCACTGGCCCCGGGCGAGGTGAAAGGAGTCTCTGCCTCGTGGGAGCCCGCGTTCGAATCCCCCGAGCCCCCGGAGTTTCCCGCGGTGGTGGTTTTGCCGCTCCCTTCGCGCTGCTCCGCCGCGGCGGCGCCCGGGTTCGCGATCAGTTCCGCTCCCAGGTCCCCGTCCTCAGTAGGGTAGGGAGGTAATTTCTGCTGCTGGTGGTGTGGGTGTTGGTGTGGGTGTGGGTGTGGGTGGTGGTGGTGGTGGTGGTGGCAGGCCAGCAGCTGGGTGGCGTGGTCTGGGGTGGGAGGGGTGCGCACGTGCGCGCTGCTTTCCTCCTCCTCCTCCTCCTCTTCCTCCTCCTCCTCCTCTTCGTCGTTGTGGGAGTCCGACCCTGAGGCCACGTTGCTGACCGAGGCGTCGTCCACCACCGGAGGCAGGAGCTTGTGGTGGTGGTGGTGGTGGGCGCTGGTGGCGCTGGCTGCGGCTGCGGCGGCGGCGGCGCTGGTGGTGGTGGTGTTGGTGGTGTTGTACGACGTCACGCGCCCGTTATCCATGGTGCTCGCCAAACCCGTGGTCACCGTAGGCTCCGCGGCCGACGTGGCTGAAGGGTTCATATGCACCACCGCCCCGTTCCCCCCACCACCACCCCCACCTACCCCACCACCTCCACCATTCCCACCACCACCACCACCACCTCCAGCGACGTGGGGCGGATTATTGGCAGCGGCAGCGGCGGCGGCGGTGGTGGCGCCCGTGTTCTCTATGACGCTTTGCAGCGCGCGCGAGCTGACGGCCTTCTTGGCCGCCTGGGCCTTGTGGGCGCGCTGACGTATGACGCGGTAGATCTTCCAGTAGAGGAAGATCATGATGAGCGAGGGGATGTAGAAGGAGCCCATCGAGGAGTAGATGATGAAGTCCGCATTGTAGAAGGCGCAGTCGCCTTTCTGGCGGTCCGGCGAGTAGTTGACGCCCAGCGAGATGGGCATGGCGATGGCCACGGAGATGATCCACGTGATGGCGATCATGATGTACACGCGCTTCGAGTTCTTGTGCTTGGCGTACTTGATGGGTTGCGTCACCGCGATGAACCTGCGCGTGCAACAATACAGCGTCATTGTTAATTTTGTCATATGTATGTATGTATGTATGTATGTATGTATGTATGTAATGTATGTATGTATGTATGTATGTATGTATGTATGTTGTATGTATGTATGTATGTACGTACGTACGTACGTACGTAGGTACGCACGCACGTACGTACGCACCTACGCACGCATGTATGTATGTTGTATGTGTATGTATATATATATGTATGTATGTTATGTATGTATGTATG
>CM060339.1:14417703-14420203 GCA_030674155.1 Stramonita haemastoma
AATACATACAGCCTGAATTTCAGACAGAGAAATGTGCTGTGACCTTAAGTGGTGTAAAAATATTCCTCAACGTTTTTATAGCGTTGTAATGTTTCTTGTAAAAAAAAAAACTTGTTTATCCAGTCCTTGATATCTTTCTGTGATGGTTGTGGAATCACAACAGACAAAGCAAACCATAAAAAAACACAGACGAGTAGGCGAATTGCACAAAATTAACTTTGTCCCCACTTCGTTTTTCAGAAATAAATTCAGAAATAAATCTATGGCAGGGTCATTATTTTCCACTCCTTCTCTATTTCTGGTCTATCGAACTGGAATGACCTCCCTCTCTCCCCTTCGCCAAAAGCCTACTTATGACACTTTTTATTCCAGTCTCAAGACATATTCATTTCAAAGCTAAGTTTTTCCCCTCCTGTTTCATTTCATAGATCTGTCCCTGCCTTCAACAGCCGAAATCCCTGCATGTATATGTATACATATATATATATATATATATATATATATATATATATATATATATATATATATATATATATATTATTTATATATATTTATGTGTGTGTGTGTATGTATGTGTGTATGTATGTGTGTATGTATGTGTGTATGTATGTGTGTATGTGTGTGTGTATGTGTGTGTGTATGTATGTATGTATGTATGTATGTATGTATGTATGTATGTATGTATGTATGTATGTATGTATGTATGTATGTATGTATGTATGTGTGTATGTGTGTGTATGCGTGTATGTATGCGTGTATGTGTGTGTGCATGTGTGTGTGTGTATATGTGTGTGTGTGTGTATGTATGTATGTATGTATGTATGTATGTATGTATGTATGTATGTATGTATGTATGTATGTATGTATGTATGTATGTATGTATGTATGTATGTATATATAAATATAAAAAATCTGTGTGTGTGTGTGTGTATGTGTGTGTGTGTGTGTGTGTGTGTGTGTGTGTGTGTGTGTGTGTGTGTGTGTGTGTGTACATTTGAATTTGTAATTGTAACTGGTTGCATGTGAAAGAGGGGGTTGAATGCAAGCGCTTTGATTTGGTTTTGTAAGATATAGTGCTACATAAATTCCACGTAATAATGATAATAATAGTAATAATAATGATAATTAGACTACTACTACTACTACTACTACTACTACTACTACTACTACTACTACTACTACTACTACTACTTATTAATATTATTATTATTATTATCATTATTATTATTATTATTATTATTATTATTATTATTATTATTATTATTATTATTATTATTATTGTTGTTGTTATTGTTATTCATTATTTACCATTATTTTTATCGTTGTTTTTTTTATATTATCATCATCATCATCATCATCATCATTATAATTGAGGACAAAGTAGTGGAGAAAAAACAAGTTCAAGTAGCTTAAAAACTTCTCAATCATTTTTAAAATGACATCAAAGAATAAAAAAAATAAAACAAAAAATAAATTTTATGAAATAAAGTCCTCACCACCACCACCACCACCACCATTCCCTGTCAATTTCTAGTAGATTTGTCGCTCCTCCCCCCCCCCCCCCCCCCCCCCCCCCCGAAGTGACACTCACAGTCAGTGTTGGACATAGTTACGCTAAAAGCCAGTTGGTCAAGGTGACAGGCTTTGCAATCCTGAAAGCCCTGTCACTGAAGGTCACTCCTCATGCTGCTAGCGCCAGACAAATGAATGAATTAACCATGAGGTTTTTAACGACCTGAGGTCAGGATAGCTCAGTGGTCACAGCCTTCGCTCTCCTGCAGCTAAGGTCAAACAGCATTGAGCCTCGTTACCTCAGGGATGGGCAACCATTAATTTGAACGCCTTGGCTACAGTACAGCTCTCCCCCAGTTCACCCAGCTGTAAATAGGTACCTGCCTTCTTTAGGGTCAGGGAAGGTAAAGCAGCGAGGGAGAGAGGAGATGGGCGCCGCCCTAAAAAAGCTGGACCCTAGTGAAGCTGAGGTCTCTGACATCTCGCTTTCCAACGACTACAGAGGTTATGGAACACCTTTACCTTGTCTTTATATTTTCTATTTATTTTTTTTATTTTATTTTATACCACTTTATGTCACAGCAGATTTCTCTGCATGGGCTGCTCTCTCCGGGGAGAGCGCGTCGCCACAAGTGCAGCGCCACCCACTATTTTTTGTTCTTTTTTTGCTGTAAGCAACTGTATTTGTCTCCCTATCAGAGTGGCTTTTTTTTTCTACAGACTTTTGGCAGGGACAACCCTACCGTCGCCGTGGGTTCTTTTACGTGCGCTAAATAAGGATGTGTAACACACGGGACCTCGGTTTAACGTCTCATCCAAAAGACTAGCACCCAGACCACCACTCATGGTCTAATGGATGGGGGAAAAGTTTAGGGCCCAAACCAATCTTCAACACTCTACACACGGGACCTCGGTTTATCGTCTCATCCAAAAGACTAGCACCCAGACCACCACTCATGGTCTAACGGATGGGGAAAAAGTTTAGGGC
>CM060339.1:14435203-14437816 GCA_030674155.1 Stramonita haemastoma
AGGTTCATCGTTCTTCCTCACTTTAGGTCCAAATTGATAACCAGCAGATAATCGCTGTGTCACATAGGCAACATGATTGTGATAAGAAGACTGTATCATTCTCCCACCAAAAGTGTGTGCTAGTAAATTCGAAATGAACATAAAACGGAGACCTGTCAGAAGATGCAAACTGACAAAACTGTGACATCTTTCACTTCATTTCATCTATCTTGTGCGAAGTCAACTGTTGGGGTACCCCTGAAGATGTTGCAACCAGCTTCCTCCACTCTTTGCGGGTTCTACACTTTCCATTATTATGCCGTTCCACCCAAGGCCTGTCCACTCTCTGATGTTGTCTTCCCATCGTTTTCTCTGTCTGCCTCTTCGTCTCCCTCCTTGTACTGTTCCCTTGAAAGACAGTCTTGGCCTGTCCAGATGTTCGTGTGACGTGTCCGTACCTCTTTTGCTTCCGCTTTTTCACTGGTCACTTTAATTGGCGTTTTGTTGTTGTTGTGCGTTCCCCAGCGTAACACTCTGGGGGTTACCAAGAATGTGCACTCTGACTTACTAATCCCACCTGGGAATCACTGTGAGGTTGAAATTGCACAACTGGATGAGAAGTTTGCGTGCATGACAGTTTTCAAATACCTCGCCATATAGGCAGCCATACTACGACTTCAGACGATTGTTTTTTAAAACTCTCCTTTCAAGGAGAGTGCAGGTTGTTATGTTAATTAAGAGCTTTGTCACGGCTCGAAGGCAATATCATCACAACATTCCACAACAATACCAGACAGAACAATGCACGAGGCAGTGGTGGTGCATAGACACTGGTCACACCTTTTTTCTTCTTCTACACCAAGTCTGCAACATTTAAATTTTTAAAAAATATATTTTATTCTTTTATATCGAGGATAATGGGATAAGCACTTTTGCACTTTTTTTTTTTTTTATTATATACATCCAGTCTCAGTGTGTATGTAGTTTTGTAAATGTCATCTGCTCCCACCGGCACACGATGGCCTACTCTTACGAAAAGGGGAACAGGATTTAACGTGTGCGCAAGATGTTCTGCGCGCGTTCGCACACGGGGCTTCGGTTTATAGTCTCATCCGAAGGATTTTTGGGAGGAGAGTGGAGTCGGCACTGATGTTAGTTAACTCCAGGGGAAAAAACCTCCTCGTCGACCGAGGCAACATGCTGCAAGGTCACTGACACCCAGCTCACAAATTCCACAATGGCTATGACAAAGGTTTGTCTTCCATCCCTCCCCCCTTCAACCCCCAGCCCCCCCCCCCTCCCAGCAAAAACGGAATGCCGTTTCGAAGGTCTTTGGAGCAAGACGCACCACATAAAATAATAGGCAGCTTGTGTTCCGTTGACGCTGCAGGGACAAATGCTAGCTGAGTGGTCTCTTGCTTGCCCTGTGTGAGGCGAATGACAATGAGAGGTGCGTGCGTGCGTGTGTGTGTGTGTGTGTGTGTGTGTGTGTGTGTGTGTGTGTGTGTGTGTGTGTGTGTGTGTGTGTGTGTGTGTATGTATGTGTGTGCGTGTGTTGTGTGTGTACGTATGTGTGTGTGTGTGCGTGCGTGCGTGCGTGTGTGTCTGTGTGTGTGTATGTATGTGTGTGCGTGTGTGTGTGTGTGTGTGTGTTGTGTGTGTTGTGTGTGTGTGTGTGTGTATGTGTGTATGTGTGTGTGTGTGTGTGTGTGTGTGTGTGTGTGTCTGGAACATTGTGTTGCACGTGCGCTGAATATCCATATGTCATTGCATGGAGAGAGAGTGTCACAAGGACGCTATAAGAATGACAGTCCTTGTCTTGCTGCTTAAAAATACTGACATGGGCGTAAAAGACAATTGTGCACTCTTTTTTTTGTTTTTTTAAATCCCATTTCTTCCGTCTTTTTTCAATCTTTATAGGTTTAATTTATTTTTTTTCCTAGCCTACTTGATCCTTTTCCTTTTTTAAAAAACAAAACAAAAAAAAAAAAACGGCTGTGTTGCTGTGAAAGGCTAAAAGACAGATCTTAACCTGAAAGATGGCTATTGACTCTGACAAGGCGTCAAGCAAATCTGGAATTTTTTTTCCTCCGTTTTCTTCTTCCTTTTTTTTTTTTTTTCTTCCCTTTTTCTATTTTTTTTCCCAGTTTCAATTGTCATGTCCCCTTTAAAATGGCTGAAATGCTGCGAGAATAGTGAATCAGCGGTCCTAGAGGTAACGCGCTTGTCTAGAAAGTGAAAAGTCTGGGTCGGTAGAGTGCAGTGGTTCGAATCCCGTTCGTGCCCGAAACTCCCCCTCCCCCTCCCCCCGTCCATTAGAACATCAGTGGTGGTCTGGGTGCTTGTCTTTCGGATGAGACGATTAACCGAGGTACTGCGCGTTACACATAATTATTTAAATTATTTAGTGCACGTAAAAGTTGGTTGACAGGGTGATTGATGGATGGACAGGACAGGTGATTGGGTTAATGGTCTAACTGCTTGATGTAAGTTTTGCTGAGCAGATTTCTCTCTCTCTCTCTCTCTCTCTCTCCTCTCTCTCTCTCTCTCCTCTCTCTCTCTCTCTCTCCTCTCCTCTCTCTCCTCTCTCTCTCCTCCCTCCCTCCCTCCTCTCTCTCTCTCAAACCGAGGCCC
>CM060339.1:14437916-14455416 GCA_030674155.1 Stramonita haemastoma
CTGTCCTTTTCTTTTTCCCTAACAAAAATGTCAGTGTGATAATGGAGCTGCTTCTGTTTTTCGTTCAGCTTTGGTTTTAATTACACTACTACAGTATATGGAGTGTTTAAAGGCAGAAAACCGGAGCAATAAGAAATTTTTTTTTTTTTTGAAAAGAAGTTTGAATTTTCAAAAACAAAAAACAAAAAAAAAAACGTATGGTGATTTTTTTTTTTACCTTAAACTTTTAACGGTTTTAAAAATTATGACTCCACGCGGGTCACGAAATTGTTACGACATTTTTTACTTTTTTTGTGTGTGGTGCACCAAGATTTTTTTTTTTTTCTCCCAGTGATAACAACACGATACACCAGTTCCGTGGAAGCGGGCCTCTCTCTCCCCTATCTATCAATGGGTGGGTGCAGTTTGGGTGTTTTTTTTTAAATCATGGAAACTGGGGGGGGCCCCCCCCCCAAGTCTTTTTTGGGAGTAATAGGGGTCAGAGAAACTTTTCGGTTTTTTTTTTTTAAAGTCTAGTAAAACCTCGATTTAAAACATCCTGTAGATGCTTATTGGTTTGAAAAACCGTGTATAAAGGGGTACTTTTTTTTAAAACAAGTGTGTGTCAGTTACTACCAAAAAAAAAATTAAAAATACAGTCATGGCCATAGGACGCGCGAAAAGCTCTGTTTGCGGGGGAAGAGAGAGAACCCCCTTCAGTTTGACCACCCCCTGGGCTGAAACAGGATACTCAGTGGTCAAGATCACATGTTTTCCTCACTAAATTCAGAAAGGGCGGCCGGGCTGCCTTGCAAATTATATGGTGATCATTCGTGCCCACAGAAACAGTTCCCCAGTTCACCCAGCGTCATGGGAAACCGTTTTCTTTAGGGTCAAAAAAGGGAAAAGCACGAGGGAGAGGGGATGGGGGCCATTAGGGAAATTGAAGTTTCTGACTCTTTTCTTCCTCATGACCCGATATATTTTGGGATACCTTGATAATCTTTTAACAGAGTTATCGTTTACAGAACTGCAGAATCAAGGGGGCAAACTCTATGACCGTTCCTACCGCAAAAAAATTTCTAGACATTCAGAAGGTAAAAATGATCAATAACAAACAATCCCTCTGTCCTTTTTTAGAACTCAAACTGGAAATTAGATTATACCAGTAAAGGAATGAAGGAGAGAGGGGGTCGCATTTTAATATCAAGTTTAGGAAGACGGGTCCCCAAAAGTTACATGGAAAAAAAAAAACAGATTGTGTTTGGTTTTAAACAGAAGACAAGCCGAGTTGGATACCCCCACGTCAATATTGATAACTGCTTAATAAAAACTTACTGACCGCGATCACATGGAAATAGAAACTATACACATGAGGCTATTCAAGGGAGAAGTCTGATGGTTCTCACAAGACCAGAACGGCTGTGTGTAGATTCAGGCAGGAGTGACAGACAGGCTGTACAAGCACAGAAGGAGCTAAGAGCTGGGTTCTCTGCGCAACCATTGGTGTCGCACCACGATATACTCTCTGTTCCAGCAAAATATGTGACGCTCCACCACGAAATGAGTCGCTTAGCACATAATCTCCTTTTCCCCGCTAGGAGCCATTAAAGGCAGGTGGGGGTGAAGTCGGCAATTTTGAGATTTTGATTTGATTATTAAAGTATAGCTATTATTCTACCTTGTCATGAAATCTCAAGGCATAATTTTGTATCCTGTTGCTTTTAAACGTGTTTTTTTTTAATGCCCAAGCCCTCATTCTGACCATTTATTATGACGCTAAACGTGTCCATTTTTTATTTTGTCATTTTCTGCAGTCTATCATTTCAGCTTGTAATAACTTTTCAAAGAATTGTCCGATTTTCAATCTGTTGTTTTTTTTTATATTGTATAGCCATTTTATTGCAAATTAATAGCATGTCAATAACTAGAAATTGACCTCTGGCGCATTGCGACTCCTTATGTGGTGGAGCGTCACAAATAGCTCAACAGAGGGAGATAAGAAAAAAAAACACTACATGAAGAACTCATCCACACTCTCGAAACTGGTGGGAAATGACACATCGAGGCAGCAGTCACAACAACTACTGTGTCCCGCTGACACCAAAACATGCCGTGACATGACATGGCTATTGCCCTGACACTGTCAGTGATGACACACTGAAGACAAGACAGACAGACCAGTGTCCCCAGTAACACCTCCTGGCTGGAAGTAGGTATAGCTCTAACGTTAACAGGCCTGGCAGAGCGAGAGATGTGGGAAAGGGTAGGTAGGCCCTAGGCCCCTAAGCCTGTGTGTGTAAGGAGGACCAGTTAAAGGTACACATAGTAACAGCAAACAGGGACCCAGTGGGGGGTGGGGGTGGGAGTGGTAAAAAGCACTGATGACAGGAATGTGATTCTGGATGTCAGTTTTCGAATGCTAGTTAATAATCTCTCCATCCATCCCCCCCCCCCCCCCTCTCCCGAAAAAAACCAATAAAAAACCCAATGCACCCAAACAAGCAAAAAAACTAAACAAAAAAATTCAAGACAAAATAATCCCCAAAATACAAACCCCCCTTCAATCCTTAAAAACGTTTGGATTGTATAACAACTTTTGAAAAAATAATCCGTCATTGTTTTAAAAGAAAAGAAAAACGAAAGAAAGAAAGAGAGCATTGGTTCAAAGCCTTGTACTGACAACAGACCAGACTATCCTACCTTGAGATTCGAGCACCTGTCATTTTCTTCTTTCTTTTTTGACATATGTCACCCCATGTTTATCTTATGAAATGAAATAACAGAAGAACATGATTGCTCATAGCACACAAAAAGTCGTAAAGGTTACAACTGAACCAGGTCAAATCTGTCAGTCGTGTCCTAAACGAATTTCTTCACCGATATCAGACCTTCATTAACATGCGCAAGAATACAGTTAGTTGAAGGAAAAGTAGTGGGTATGTTTAAAAGAATATACTTAATAGGCCTCATATATTGTTTCAACCATTAGAGTAAAAAAAAAAAATTTTAAGCACACACACCAAAAACTACAACCACCACTCAGCCATATTAAGAATCGCAGCCATCTCATTGAATTTATTATCTCCAGAAAGCAAAAAAAAAAAAAAAAAAAAAAGAGAATCATCGAAAGAAGAAGAGTATGTTTGATAAACAAAATAAATGTATAGGAAAAAGATCATACAGGCAGATAACACAGCAATCTGACCATCCCCTGTTCATCCTACTGTTTGTCTTGAAGCCTGACTGAATACCATCACCACTTTCCACCCACACAACCCCCCAAAAAGGAAATCTGTGCATAATTTGTCTTTACACAGCAAAAAAATGGAGAACATCAGAGGAGAAACTAGAATCGCAACGTCTGGGTGTAAACATGACATCATATATTCGTATGCATTCAAAAAAAAAAAAAATTTTGACTTAAGTTTGCTTTCTCTTGAAAATGCTGATATCATACTGTGCTGACTGTGGATCCTTATATTTGAGTAGCATTGCACTGAGAAATCTAAAATAACCCCCCCCCCCCTCCTCCAATTACAACAACATTAAAAAAAACACCTCCCATTATTGCATAACACAAGGAGGTGATGATCAAAATTGGGTTTCTGATTCTCTTTTTTCGTGTATATCATGTCTTCTTTTTTTTTTCATGACATCTGATATTTCAGTCCCATGTAATTTATGAAGAGATTGGGTATTTAAAAAAAAGGCGAATAATCAATGATGTCTGAACTTTGGGGGTATTTTGTGGATTCTGATTGTGTAAGCTGATAACGTATCGTACACTGCTATCTTACAGTGTCAGCAGTCGAGGGAAATGCATGGAGTCTCTGGTTTCTGTACACTGTCCTCCAAAGTTCAACCCCAGCCTCGTATTAAATTTTGGGATTTTTTTTTTTTTTGCTGTTTGCGGTGTTGGGTCGCTTGCCATACAGAAGGTGTATTTTCTGAATTCGTGTGATTGTTTTCCCACCTGGCTAGGGCGTTGTCGATGGCGAAGATTATTGTGACGCTTGTTCTTTGGATTGGCCATACTTTGATTCTTTGTGTAGCAGCAGCAAACCTTTGAAGGTGTTCCTTTTCTGATGACCAAACTGACTCTTTTGTGCTTTTTTTTTTTTTTTTTTTTACATATAAACAATGTGCTAAACTGAATCCCTAGCAGAACTGTATGAAGTGCCGTTCTAGCCGCACTTTCCAGTTTGTTGTCAACAGTTGGCACCGGGAATTAATTCACCTAGGACTCTTTTGTAAAAGCCGCCGCTGTGGCCTAGTGGTTAGGGCGTTGTACTCGTAATCTAAAGGTTGCGGGTTCGATCCCAGCTATTCCGCTATGGCGTTGTGCCCTTGGAAAAGGCACTTTACGGCTATTTTCTCACCCCACCCAGGTGTAAAAGGGGTACCAACCTTGTGTTGGGGGTTAACCCTGCGATAGACTGGCGTCCTATCCAGGGGGGAGTCTATGACTCTCAGTCGCTTAACGCCACAGAAACCGGGATAAGCACCGGCCTGATGAGCCTTAGGCTTGGGACAGACTTTAACTTTAACTTCTTTTGTAAAAGATGGGTTGGTTGACCTGTCCACAAAAAAAAGTGACAAACATCCGATCTGAAATCGGCTACATTAAAAAAATAAACCCCACTTCTTACACATTCAAAAAAGAAACAAACTAGGCAAATCTTTTTAAACATCGAAATAACTTCTGGCTTTTCTGGTAACCATATCCCCCATTCAATCGTGTGGACTCATTGTGTAATCATGTTCTCAAACATACCTCCTCTTTCAAGGGACAATGTCAGGACTGAATAAGTGATTTCATTGCATGAACAAAGTGAAAAATCAAAGCATTAGTACCTGAATATAATTAAACGATGAAAAAGCAACAAAAAAAATAGTCTTACTTTCATGACACATAGTTTTCAATATGTGACTCGTCAAGTCCAGCTTATTGTATAGGTAAAACTTTCAAAAAATGGTTTGTTTATCATCAGCAATGTGTTTTCTCACGATTCTCAACCCGTTTTGTATTTGCCATGGAATTGTCTTATTGAATGTGAAACGTTAAACTATGTTTTCTATTTTGAATCATCAGCACCTGGTGTAGTGATTGTTATTTTTTGGCGCATCCTGTGTGGGGGTGCTTTGACTAAGATGTGGCATGTTTGAAACGTGATCGTGTAGAAAGGGTTAAATTATTGACTACTGTATGTATGTTTTGTCCATTTTTCCGAGTAGAGTGATCATGTTAGAAGACCGAGTGTTTTCACAAATCAGGTTGCCATGCTTTTTTGATTTACTGAATATGTCTGGTCTATTTGTCCACAACAACAACAAAAAAAACAACAACAAAACAAACCACACAAAAATAATAATATTGACTAGCTTTGCATTTGTTGCTAACATTGCATGTTGTTGTTATGTTTGAGAGAGTTTAGAAATGCTATTATTATTCAGACATGATCGTGGTTTTTGTTATGTTTTTTTTTTTTTCTATTTTAACAGTGTTGCATTCTACACCTTAAATGTCTAGTTTGCTATGATTATAACAGACGAAGACTTGAACCATGTCTCTTACCTGTGTTATGCACATTTCGTGATCTGTGACTCAGTCATCCGTCAGTGTATGTATGTATGTAGTGTTCCAAACCGCTCTGGAATCCTGTGGTGCAAAAAACAAAAAACAAAAAAGGACAAACAACAACAACAACAACAAAAAAGAAGAAAACAAGAAATCCCCCCACAAAACTGTGACATCAAGTTGAGAAACAACAAGCAGAACAAACTGACCATACAGTTCCTGCTCAACGGTTGTTACAAGGGAAATGGGAGACTGGTTGGGGTTTGGTTTGTTGTTGTTTTTTTTCCAATGTTGCGCCGAGGAGAGAGAGAAAACGAACAAACAAACAACAACAGAAAACCACCGCAGATATTTTCTTCAAGGTGCCCACGAAGAGAACCGTGACTACTCCCTTTCTTGTCATGTCATGTCGCGTCTTGTGACTCCGTGATGATGCGCCAAGCTGCCGAAGAAGTAGTGGTGGTGGTGGTGGTGAAGGTGGTGGTGGAGGTGGTGGTGGAGGTGGCGGCGGCGGCGGCGGTGGTGGTGGTGAACAAAAAAAAAATTGGAATATATCTGTGGTTTGGTCTCACGTTTGTCAATAAACGCTCACTGTAAAAATTACTTTGTGTGTGTGTGTGTGTGTGTGTGTGTGTGTGTGTGTGTGGTGTGTGTGTGTGTGTGTGTGTGTGTGTGTGTGTGGGATGGGTGGGGGGGAGGGGGAAGGGTGGTAGTGTGTGTGTGTGTGTGTGTGTGTTGTAGTGTGTGTGTGTGTGTGTGTGTTGTAGTGTGTGTGTGTGTGTGTGTGGTGTGTGTGTGTGTGTGTGTATGTGTGTGTGTGTGTGTGTGTTGTGAAAGTGGTGGTGGTGGTGGTGATGGTGGTGGTGGTGGTGTGTGTGTGTGTGTGTGTGGTGGTTTGTGTGTGTGTGTGTGTGTGTGTGTGTTGTCAAAGTGGTGGTGGTGGTGTGTATGGTGTAGTATGTGTATGCGTGTTTGTGGCGTGTGGTGTTGAAGGTGGTGGTGTGTGTGTGTGTGTGTGTGGTGTGTTGTGTGTGTGTGTGTGTGTGTGAGTGTGTGTGTGTGTTCAAGAAAATATGCCCCGAAATGACTTTATCATTACTTATATTTCTCTCTGATCTGAACTCCTTTTAAGAGAGAGAGAGAGAGAGAGAGAGAGAGAGAGAGAGAGAGAGAGAGAGAGAGAGAGAGAGAGAGAGAGGAGAGAGTAGGCACCCCCATCAGTCTCGGAAGACTATGGAGTTGCGCTCTAGTCTTTAGAGCGCAAAGCCTGGGTAAGTAAGTATGGAGGGCAAGCTGTTACCCATGCAGCAGACCTCCCCCCCCCCTCTCCACGGCACCGGAATGATGCATTGGAAAGGCCATGACCAATATGAATGATTCCGGTATCGTCGCAGGAGCCACCAGAACGTTGCCAATATGTATTTATATATAGATATATATATATAATAGAGAGAGAGATAGATAGATAGATAGATAGATAGATAGATAGATAGATAGATAGATAGATAGATAGATAGATAGATAGATATTTATTTATTTATTCTTTTATATCGAGGATAACAGAATAAGCAATCATGTGCTTTTTTTCATCCGGTCCCCGTGTGTATGCAGTTTTGTAAATATTGTCATCTGTTCCCACCGGCACACGATGGCCTACTCTTACGAAAAGCGGAACAGGATTTAACGTGTGCGCAAGATGTTCTGCGTGCGTTCGCACACGGGGCCTCGGTTTTAAAGTCTCATCCGAAGGACTTTTGGGGAGAGTGGAGTCAGCACTGATGTTAACTCCAGGAAGAACATTTCCTCGACCGGACTCGAACCCGGGTCTTCAAATTGCCAGCGCAATGTTCTGACCACTAGGCTATCCGCCCCCCTAGATAGATAGATAGATAGATAGATAGATAGATAGATAGATAGTTAGATAGATAGATAGATAGATAGATAGATAGATAGATAGATAGATAGATAGATAGATAGATAGATAGATAGATAGATAGATTATAAAACAAACTAACAGCAACAAAAAACCACGACTGAACTAACGCAGAGAAATCTGCTGTGACATAAAGTGGTATACAATGAAATAAAAACAATTTTTAAGCGAACAGTCCAAGTTTGATCCCCGATTGTGCTCCAAACTTTTTGCCAACCCACTAGACCCTGGGGGGTTGAGTGGTCTGGATGCTAGACTTTCGGATGAGACAAAAACCGAGGTCATGCGTGCTACACCCATCCAGTGTACGTAAAAGAACACACGGCAACAAATATGTCCCTTGAAAAATTCTATAGAATAAAGCCACTCTGATAAGGAAACAAATCCACATGCAGGCAGGGACCTTTGTTCATAGTCTCATCCGAAGGACTTCAGCACTGATGTTACCTCCAGGGGTGAAAATCCCCTCGAACAGGATTCGAACATTCTACCCACCAGGCTATCCTATTCCCAGTAAGATGTTGGTGATCTGCCTCTATTGCTTCTGTCATAACAGGGTCAAATCTTTTCCAAACCTCGACAGAGTCAAATCAGATCTGGAGCCATAGGGAGCCACAGTGGATCGGTGGTCTAGAGGTAACGCGCCTGCCTAGAAATCGAAAAGTTCGGGTCGGAACTGTGCAGTAGTTTGAACCCTGTTTGGGCCAAAAACTTATCTCCTATCCATTAGAACATGAGTGGTTGTCTGGGTGGGTTTTCGGATGAGACGATAAACTGAGGTCCCGCGTGTTACACAAAATTATTTAGCGCACGTAAAAGAACCCATGACAACAAGCGAGTCGTCCCTGGCAAAATTATGTAGAAAAAAGCGACCCTGATAGGGAAACAAGATAAAGTTGGAGATAAGAAAAGAAAAATTATGGGTGGCTCTTATGGCGACGCACTCTCCCCGGGGTGAGCAGCCTGAATTTCACGCAGAGAAATCTGCCATGACAAAGTGGTATGAAATGAAAAATAAAATTTTAAAAACCAAGTTTGATGGTGGTGGGGGGGAGGGAGTCATCATACAATACACACACAGTGTAACTTTCCATCTACAGATAGATTAACATTAGTCATTGCAATCAGGCATACGTGTGTGTGTGTGTGTGCGTGCGTGCGTGCGTACGTGTGTACGTGCGCGCGCGCGCGTGTGTGTGTGTGGGTTGGTGGGTGTGCGCCCGTACGTTCGTGAATACATGCTTGTGTGCTTACTCAAATGAGGATGTATATGTGTGGAAGTGATAAAGGTATGTAATAATTAGCAAGAAAACACTCTTTTCCTTCCAACAGCCCATTTTCTCAACAACAGAAAAAGACACACAAATTCCCTCTTGCTTGTGAATGTTATTGATAATATAATGACAGTATCCATGTTCTGTAATTGAACGGAAAACTATGGACTCAGGAATTATCCTGAACAGCTAATTTCGCGAGAAATATATTTTAATTCTGAAAATTGGAGAGAAAAAAAATGAGAATGCTGCATTTTTCAAACACTTAGTGTTGTCGTAATATTCCCAAAGAATCAGTTTTTTTTTTTTTTTTATACATCTTCTAAATGTCAGAACGCAATATTTTGCTGCGTTTTCAACATTGAAATGTCAGCCCTATTCCGCTGCTTTTTTTCATACACTTAGCCAGAGCCATTTTGACATTTGGTGAGTAATGGTTTTGTTGAGTGTTGAAGATCAGAAGAAAAAAAATTTAAATAGTGTTTTGTATGATGAGAACTGGGATTTTTTCTAGATCAGTAGCCCGCAGATCAATAATGGATACCTGGAAACCAGGGAGGAAACTGTTGCTGCAGTTAGGGGAGGGAGGGAGGGAGTTGCTACAGTTAGGGGAGGGAACTGTTGCTGCAGTTAGGGGAGGGAACTGTTGCTGCAGTTAGGGGAGGGAGGGAACTGTTGTTGCAGTTAGGGGAGGGAACTGTTGTTGCAGTTAGGGGAGGGAACTGTTATTGCAGTTAGGGGAGGAGGGAACTGTTGTTGCAGTTAGGGGAGGGAGGGAACTGTTGTTGCAGTTAGGGGAGGGAGGGAGGGAACTGTTGCTGCAGTTAGGGGAGGGAACTGTTGCTGCAGTTAGGGGAGGGAACTGTTGCTGCAGTTAGGGGAGGGAACTGTTGCTGCAGTTAGGGAAGGGATTGAGGGAACTGTTGCTGCAGTTAGGGGAGGGAACTGTTGCTGCAGTTAGGGGAGGGAACTGTTGCTGCAGTTAGGAGAGGGAGGGAACTGTTGCTGCAGATAGGGGAGGGAGGGAAACTTGCTGCAGTTAGGGGAACTTGCTGCAGGGAGGGAAACTTCCTGCACTTAGGGAGGGAGGAAACTGTTGCTGCAGTTAGGGGAGGGAACTGTTGCTGCAGTTAGGGGAGGGAACTGTTGCTGTAGTTAGGAGAGGGAGGGAACTGTTGCTGCAGTTAGGGGAGGGAACTGTTGCTGCAGTTAGGGGAGGGATTGAGGGAACTGTTGCTGCAGTCAGGGGAGGGAGGGAACTGTTGCTGCAGTTAGGGGAGGGAACTGTTGCTGCAGTCAGGGGAGGGAGGGAACTGTTGCTGCAGTCAGGGGAGGGAGGGAACTGTCGCTGCAGTTAGGGAAGGGAGGGAACTGTTGCTGCAGTTAGGGGAGGGAACTGTTGCTGCAATTAGGGAAGGGAGGGAACTGTTGGCTGCAGTTGGGGGAGAAAACTGTTGGCTGCAGTTGGGGGAGGGAGAGAACTGTTGCTGCAGTTAGGGGAGGAAACTGTTGGCTGCAGTTGGGGGAGAATACTGTTGGCTGCAGTTGGGGGAGGGAACTGTTGGCTGCAGTTGGGGGAGGGAACTGTTGGCTGCAGTTGGGGGAGGGAACTGTTGGCTGCAGTTGGGGGAGGGAACTGTTGGCTGCAGTTGGGGGAGGGAACTGTTGGCTGCAGTTGGGGGAGGGAGGGAGGGAACTGTTGGCTGCAGTTGGGGAGGGAACTGTTGGCTGCAGTTGGTGGACAGAGGGAGGGAACTGTTGCTGCAGTTAGGGGAGGGAGGGAGGGGGAAGGTTGCGTGGAATTCACCTACAGCCGCACTGGCCTAGTGAAGAAACCGTTAATAGTCTGTCGAGCAATTTCAGCATGTGTCAGTGACACACACCACTGCCGCTTGATCCTGCTCCTACTCCTGCTCTTGCTACTACTCCTGATCCTGCTACTACTCCTGCTCCTGCTACTACTCCTGCTCCTGCTACTACTCCTGCTACTACTACTGCTCCTGCTCCTACTACTACTCCTGCTCCTGCTACTATTCCTGATCCTGCTACTACTCCTGCTCCTATACTCCTGCTCCTGCTCCTACTCCTTCTGCTCCTGCCACTACTCCTACTCCTCCTACTGCTCCTGCTACTACTCCTACTCCTGCTACTACCCCTGCTGCTCCTACTACTCCTGCTCCTGCTACTGCCGTGGGAACACTGTGACGCCACTCAGAGCCTGTGAAAGGTGCTGCTTGATCTGATTGAGGGCTTCTGCAGAATCGAACCTGGACTCCAGCTGGACATTGACCAGGACGTTGATGGGAGCACGGGCCTGAGAGGAGTGGGTGGAGTGAGAGGAGAGGGTGAGGGTGCCAGCTTTGATGATGTCGTCCTGCCCAACGGGTGGGATGCTGTTTTGGGGGTTGGCTGCTTCTTTGTGGGTTGTTGTTTGGGGGTGGGCTGCGCTACACAGCAACACCTGTGCATAAATGGGGTGTCGGCTCTGGTGGTTGTGTTTTCTTTTCTGTTGGAGTTCGGTTTGTGATCTGTTAGTAATGATTAAAGAAGAAAATGATGAAAGAATCTGTTAAACTGGAATTATTAAATAAATATTTCAGGATCATTATTTGGAAGATTACGCACGCACGCACGCACGCACGCACGCACACACACACACACACACACACACACACACACATCCTTATTTTCGTAAGAGTATGCCATTAAGTGCCGGTGGGAACAGATGACAATATTTACAAACTGCATACACACGGGGACTGGATGAAATGAGTGCTTATTCCATTATCCTCGATATCAAAGAATTTTTTTAATAAAAATAAAAAAATAACACACACGCACACACACACACACACACACACACACACACACACACACACACACACACACACACACATACACACACACACACACATATATATATATATATATATATATATATATATATATATATATATATATATATATATATATATATATATATATCTTTTATACATTTTTCATAGTAAGAATAGAACTGAATTAATGAACAGTGCAAACAGTTTTTAGCACTAAATCTATCTATCTAGTCCTCTTTGTGCTCAGGTAGCACATAAGGCCTCAACTAGAGCCCACCACTGATGTCGGTCGGCTGAAACACGCTCCAGACGGCCCCATGTCCAACCCTTTTCCTTCATCTCCCTCTCTACTGTTCTCCTCCAAGTTTCCTTGGGGCGGCCTCTTTCTTCGACCGTCTGGAGTCCATCGTAGGGCGATTCTGGATATGGCTGTAGTCTGCTGGCGGAGCACATGTCCTATCCATCGCCAACGCCTCCGTTTGACTTGCATGGAGATGGGTTCAGTTTCTGTTCTTCGGTGGAGTTCTTCATCGGTGATGGTATTCGGCCAAAAGATGCGTAGAATGCGTCTGAGGCATCTGTTTTGGAAGACATCAAGTTTGTTGCTGATGGTTTTGGTCATCTTCCATGACTCTGATCCATAAAGAAGGGTGCTAATCACGTTTGATTTGAAAATTTTTAATTTGGTCTTCAGGCGTATGTTCCCTGCCTTCCATGTGCTCCTGAGTGAGGCGAAGGCCTGGCTGGCTTTTACAAGTCGAGCCCGGATCTCCACCTCCCCATCTCCTGTGTTTGACATTGTGGATCCAAGATAGGTGAAGTCATTTACTTCCTCGATCTGATCCCCATTCAGTCTGATGTTGTCTTGGACTCTGGTGTTCATTCTCATGTTCTTTGTCTTCTTGGTGCTGATTTTCAAGGCAAGGCTTCCAGCAGTTGTTGCCATGACATCTGTCTTTTTCTGCATGTCTTGGTGGCGGTGTGACAGCAGGGCGATATCATCGGCAAAATCCAGATCTTCCAGTGTTTTTGTTGCTGTCATTGTCATGGTCCATCTGATCCCTCTCCTCTCTCCGTCCATGGAATTTTTCATAATCCAGTCCATTGCCAGGATGAAGAGGAACGGCGATAGGATGCAGCCCTGCTTCACTCCTGTGCTGACATTTAGCACTAGATACTGTGCAACAATAATTAATATTTTCTTATAATTCTGACAAAAGAAATCATCTATGTCCAGACCAAAGCCAAAACAAAGAAAGGCTTTTTAAAATGAGCACGCCATGTTGATAAAAAAAAAATACCCCTTTGAAATGTGAGGGGGAAAGTCTGGAAAGTAAACATCACAGCATGTCAAGTCAGTCAAGCCAAAAACATGTGCATCTGATATGCCTCTACACTTTCCAGGTTTCTCACAACAGATTGGACAAGGGGGGGGGGGGGGGGGGGGGGGGGGGGGGGGGGGGGGGGGGGGGGAACTATTCTAAAATGTAAACAAGGACAAACACACAAAAAATAGAACAAATAATTGATTTAGCTTACTTCCCATAAGACCTTTTGGGAGAGAGATAGCCAAATGGCTAGGGCAATGAGCTCACAATCTCTGCAGACCGAGTTCAAACAACCCAGTACCGGTACTAATGTTTGAGGAGATTTTCCCCCTGGATTCAACAACACTACTGCTGCAACTCCACTCCCCTGAAAGTCCTACGGATGAAACTATAAAGTGAGGTCCCCTGAACGAACGCATGCAGAGCATTTTGCGCACATGTTAAACCCCATTCCTGGGATGGGGATACCCTAGATGTGGTTAGAGCGTTGCACTCGTGATGCTGACACCCCAGGTTACAGGCCCTATCAAAGCACCTGTTTATTGGATTTTTTTTTCTCCTGGAGTTAACATCAGTGCCGACTCCACTCCCCCAAAAGTCCTTCACCTGAGGCTATCAACCAAGGTCCCACGTGATAAGGCAAGCAGACCATCTTGCACACACGTTAAATCCCGTTCTGCCTTTCAGAAGAGTAGGCCATTGCACGCCTGTTAGGAACAGGTGTTCATTTTCTGTTTAAAAACGCATGCACGCTAGCGCTATTTTTAGACATCATCCTTGAAATCGAAATGGGGCTACCTTCATGGTGGGCAAAAACCCTTGCATTTATATAAGCGAAAAATCTCACCCCTGATGAATTTCTGAGCTCTAGCCAAGGAACAATAAAAAAAAAAAAAAAAAAAGACCCTCCTCCCCCTCTCACAAAAAAGCCACATTTAGAAGAGTAGTCATTGCGTGCCAGTAGGAACAGATAACATTTGTGTGTGTGTGTGTGTGTGTGTGTGTGTGTGTGTGTGTGTGTGTGTGTGTGTGTGTGTGTGTGTGTGTGTGTGTGTGTCTGTCTGTCTGTCTGTCTGTCTGTCTGTCTGTCTGTCTGTCTGTCTGTCTGTGAAAATGCACACTCACTAATGTCCTGTTTAGACACCATCCCCACAGATGGAAAATGGCTGCCATAACCGGTGGGCAAACGGGCCGTACGTGCAAAATCTTACCACTGGTGAACCAGGGAGCTGTGTGTAGTAGGCACCCATCAGTCTCAGAAGACTGTGATAGTTGCGCTCTAGTCTTCAGAGCGCAAAGCCTGGATAGGTAAGTATGGAGGACAAACTGTTACCTATGCAGCAGACCCCCCCCCCCCCCTCTCCACGCCACTGGAATGATCCATTGGAAAGGCAATGACCGATACGAATAGTTTCCAGTACCGTCGCAGAGGCCACCAGAACGTTGCCATATACCTACAGCCCCGAGCCGCCCTGGGACTCTAACTCCCCGATTTTTCCTCAGGGATGGCGTCTAAACACAACACCTGTGTGCATGCTGGTTTTTTTTTTTTTTGTCATCCGAAGAGAGCTGCAGTTAGCCAAGAAACAAACAAAAAAAAGTGACCTGATCTTCAGTCCTCCTGCCCTTACCCATGATAAATGACAGATACATACACAAGAGTTGGGTGAGGCAAACACACCACAAAAAAAGAAGACGGAATCGCGGCTACCTTACCTTTAGCCCCGTTCTGTTGCAGCAGTATTTGAGGCAGGCAGTCGACTGATATGCAGGCACTGAGGATGGATTTGTCACACAGCTTCCGCACGGCTTCATCTGACGAGGCAAGTTATACACACAGTAAAGTTTTCTCATAATTATCACTAACGACAGAGTCTTGTCCCTAATATTTTTGTATTTTTTGTATTTTGTATTTTGTACCACTTTATGTCACAGCAGATTTCTCTGCCTGAAACTCGGGCTGCTCTCCCAGGGGAGAGCGCGTCGCCATAAGTGCAGTGCTTACACTTTTTTTTTCTTTTTTTCCTGCATGCAACTGTATTTGTTTCCCTATCAGAGTGGCTTTTTTCTACAGAATTTTGCCAGGGTCAACCTCTTTGTTGCCGTGGGTTCTTTAACGTGCGCTAAATAGTGATGTGTAACTCATGGGACCTCGGTTTATCGTCTCATCCGAAAGACTATAATATCTTGTATGCCTAGGAGGAGGGGGGGCATGGGTTTCTTTTAGCATTTGTGGGTATGTAAAATCAGATTATTACATTTTAAAAATTCTTTTATTTTGATGATAATGGAATAAACACTCGTGTGCTTTTTGACATCAAGTCCCTGAGTGTATGCAGTTTTGTAAATTTTGCCATCCTTTCCTTCTGGCACACACAGGCCTACTCTACCAAAAAGTGGAACAGGTTTTAATGTGTGTGCAAGATGTTCTAAGTGTGTTCGTACTTAGGACCTCGGTTTATAGTCTCATCCGAAGGACTTTTGGGGGGAGTGGAGTCAGCACTGATGTTAACTCCAGAGGAAAAATCCTTAGAACGAGATTCGAACCCAAGTCAGTAGATCACGAGAGCGCAATGCGCATCAGCCTAGCCACCAGTCTATCCCGTCCTTGAAATATCAAGCTGACTGCACATAAAAATGTAACCCCCCCCCCCCCAACTTTTTAAGTGACCACACACACACACATACATACACTCTCTGTCAGATGTGTACTTACATTTATAAATCTATATTTCCATAAAAGAACACGACACACACACACACACACACACACACACACACACACACACACACACACACACACATATATATATATATATATATATATATATTATATATATATATATATATATAATATATATATATATATATAATATATATATATATACACTTGCCTTGAACAGCAGGCTTGCTGCCAGACTTTTTAAACTCAACTCGATTGGTCGGCTGAGGAGACACCCGAGTTTTCTGCTCCTGTCCACAGAAATATATACATATATACTTTTTTTTTAATCTATTTATTTATTTACTTATTTATTTATACCACTTTATGTCACAGCAGATTTCTCTGCTTGAAATTCGGACTGCTCTCACAGGGGCGAGCGTGTCGCTACAAGACAAGTGCAGCGCCACCCATTACTTTTTTTTCATTTTCCTGTCTGCAACTGTATTTGTTTCCCCTATCAGAGGGGCTTTTTTCTACAGAATTTTGCCAGGGACAATCCTCTTGTTACCGTGGGTTCTTTTACGTGCGCTAAATAATGATGTGTAACACTCGGGACCTCGGTTTATTGTCTCATCCGAAAGACTATGTATGTATATATATATATATATATATATATATATATATATATATATATATATATATATATATATATATATATATATATATGTGTGTGTGTGTGTGTGTGTGTGTGTGTGTGTGTGTGTGTGTGTGTGTGTGTGTGTGTGTGTGTGTGTGTTCATCACATTAACAAATCATTAAATTGTACCATAATAATATGATGTTTTTCTGTACTGGGACATGGTATGTACCATCAGGACAAGTCATATGAATAGGTTATGATAAAACTCTGAACGAATATAAAAACCATGTTGATCTGATTCTGTTTGCCCCTTTTTTCAGGCAGAGGTGTCCCATTGTAACAGAAAGTAAAACATCTTTCATGTCTGGATGATAACTATTCATTTCAGAAAAAAATTAGGGAAATATTAATAAAATTCAGAGCAGAAGTTTGCTTTGAGCCAAACAGTATGTCTTATTCTTACTAGCTAATTCAAAAGGTAAAAAGTTTCAATCTTTGATTTTGAAAAAAAAAAACTGCTTGTAAGGTAAAACGTAATGGACATGGTAAAAACTCCAAAAGACTGCAAAAGTGAAAAGCACCCAAGGAGCGTGTTGCGTACATTTGTATCATTCATGCTTCCATCTGCTGCTTACCCACTCTTGTGTGAAAAAACAAAACAACTAGAGCTTTGATGTGTAAAATGTATATAATAATATTCTAAATGCACACTGGTTAATGTGTGGGACTTCCATGTATATGGTTTGACACAAGGGAATTTTAGGGAAGAGGAGTCATTAAAAAAAAAAAAAAAAAAAACACCATGCACACAGGTGTCGCGTTTAGACACCATCCCTGAGGGGGAAAAAAAATAATGGGTAGGCGCTGCACTTGTGGCGACGCGCTCTCCCCGGGCAGAGCAGCCCGAATTTCACGCAGAGAAATCTGCTATGACATAAAGTGGTATAAATATAAATATACAGGGAAGGATGGATCCTCAACTGAATGTTTACATCAACAGTTACTAAACTGTTTGTTTTTTTCATCCTATCCCTTCATCCACTTCTTTCTTTTTCACCAGCAGTCTGATGTTTCTTCCAGCAAAATTCTTTCTTGTGCAGTGGTGAACATAATACATATCAAACCATTCATGACTTTTCTCATACTTACAGCCAAAAGGCCAAAGAATAGCGATACAAAATTTGCTGGCAACATTTTTTAAGTGCGTGCACACACACAAACACACACACACACACACACACACACACACACACACACACACAC
>CM060339.1:14460416-14461560 GCA_030674155.1 Stramonita haemastoma
GTGACCATGGCCTCACCTCAGATGATTGCTTTACAGTCTGATGCAGTGGTATGGTGACCAGTGGCCTCACCTCAGATCATTGCTTTACAGTCTGATGCAGTGGTATGGTGACCATGGCCTCACCTCAGATCATTGCTTTACAGTCTGATGCAGTGGTATGGTGACCAGTGGCCTCAGATCATTGCTTTACAGTCTGATGCAGTGGTATGGTGACCATGGCCTCACCTCAGATCATTGCTTTACAGTCTGATGCAGTGGTATGGTGACCAGTGGCCTCAGATCATTGCTTTACAGTCTGATGCAGTGGTATGGTGACCAGTGGCCTCAGATCATTGCTTTACAGTCTGATGCAGTGGTATGGTGACCATGGCCTCACCTCAGATCATTGCTTTACAGTCTGATGCAGTGGTATGGTGACCAGTGGCCTCAGATCATTGCTTTACAGTCTGATGCAGTGGTATGGTGACCATGGCCTCACCTCAGATCATTGCTTTACAGTCTGATGCAGTGGTATGGTGACCATGGCCTCACCTCAGATCATTGCTTTACAGTGTTGACCACTGGCCTCGTTTCGCCTGTCAGGAAGAACACTGACCCCGGCTTCCAACTGAAGGTGACAAGCTAGCAGCAGCTGTTGTGAATGGGCACCACCAATGCAAGACAACAGCAGAGCCTTCCAGTGAAAGGAAGAAGAAGAGGTAGTATGAAGGAAGCTGAAGTAGAAAAAAGGGTACAAAGTAGTAGATGCAGCATGAAGCAAGGTAGGACACTGGCCCTGGTTTCTTACTGATATGTTAACAGCAGCTGTTGTGAATGGGCACCACCTAGTCAAACAAACAGCAGAGTCTTCCAGCAAAAGGAAGAAAAGGTAGCATGAAGGAAGCCGCAGTAGAAAGTGGTGAAAAGTAGCAGATGCAGTATGAAGCAAGGTGGGAGTCGGTGTGCAAGGAAGAAGTAGGATGAAGGAGTATGCAGTAGTAGAAAGGTGTAAACAGAAGTAGATGCAGTATGAAGCAAGGTAGGAGGCGGTGAGCAGGGAAGAAGTAGCATGAAGGAGTATGCAGTAGAAAAAAAGGTAAAAAGTAGTAGATGCAGTATGAAGTAAGGTAGGAGGCGGTGAGCAGGGAAGAAGTAGGATGAAGGA
>CM060339.1:14461660-14469160 GCA_030674155.1 Stramonita haemastoma
GTGTGTGTGTGTGTGGTGTGTGTGTGTGTGTTGTTGTGTGTGTGTGTGTGGTGTGTGTGTGTGTGTATGTATGTGTGTGCGTGTGTTGTTGTGTACGTATGTGTGTGTGTGTGGCGTGCGTGCGTGCGTGTGTGTCTGTGTGTGTGTATGTATGTGTGTGCGTGTGTGTGTGTGTGTGTGTGTTGTGTGTTTTGTTGTGTGTGTGTGTGTGTGTATGTGTGTATGTGTGGTGTGTGTGTGTGTGTGTGTGTGTGTCTGGAACATTGTGTTGCACGTGCGCTGAATATCCATATGTCATTGCATGAGAGAGAGTGTCACAAGGACGCTATAAGAATGACAGTCCTTGTCTTGCTGCTTAAAAATACTGACATGGGCGTAAAAGACAATTGTGCACTCTTTTTTTTGTTTTTTAAATCCCATTTCTTCCGTCTTTTTTCAATCTTTATAGGTTTAATTTATTTTTTTTCCTAGCCTACTTGATCCTTTCCTTTTTTAAAAAACAAAACAAAAAAAAAAAACGGCTGTGTTTGCTGTGAAAGGCTAAAAGACAGATCTTAACCTGAAAGATGGCTATTGACTCTGACAAGGCGTCAAGCAAATCTGGAATTTTTTTTTCCTCCGTTTTCTTCTTCCTTTTTTTTTTTTTTCTTCCTCTTTTCTATTTTTTTCCCAGTTTCAATTGTCATGTCCCCTTTAAAATGGCTGAAATGCTGCGAGAATAGTGAATCAGCGGTCCTAGAGGTAACGCGCTTGTCTAGAAAGTAAAAAAGTCTGGGTCGGTAGAGTGCAGTGGTTCGAATCCCGTTCGTGCCCGAAAACTCCCCCTCCCCCTCCCCCCGTCCATTAGAACATCAGTGGTGGTCTGGGTGCTTGTCTTTCGGATGAGACGATTAACCGAGGTACTGCGCGTTACACATAATTATTTAAATTATTTAGTGCACGTAAAAGTTGGTTGACAGGGTGATTGATGGATGGACAGGACAGGTGATTGGGTTAATGGTCTAACTGCTTGATGTAAGTTTTGCTGAGCAGATTTCTCTCTCTCTCTCTCTCTCCTCTTCTCTCTCTCTCTCTCTCTCTCTCTCTCCTCCTCTCTCTCTCTCTCTCTCTCTCTCTCTCTATCTCCTCTCCTCCCTCCCTCCCTCCTCTCTCTCTCTCTAAACCGAGCCCGTGTGCGAACGCACGCAGAACATCTTGCGCACACTTTTAAATCCTGTTCCGCTTTTCGTAAGAGTAGGCCATCGTGTGCCGGTGGGAACAGATGACAATATTTAAAAAAAACTGCATACACACGGGGACCGGATGAAAAAAAGCACATGATTGCTTATTCTGTTATCCTCGATATAAAAAGAATAAATAAATAAATAAATAAATAAAATCTCTTTCCCTCTCTCTCTCTCCCTCCCACCCTCCCCCTCTCCCTCTCTCTCTCTCTCTCTCCTCTCTCCTCTCTCTCTCTCTCTCTCTCTGTTGATGGTAATATGTTTATAACACTTATGTCATATACCCACGCTCTTCGCCCACCATTATTTTGAATTGTGGCCTATGTACAACAAAAGTCTGAAGTCTGAAGTCTCAGAACAGACAGAACCCCCCCCCCCCCCCCAATCCCCTACACCCCTTATTTCCACATTTCCTAAGAAGGTAAGTGCAGAGTCCCAGCACAAGCGACGAGGTCAATGCAGCCTAGCTATGAGCAGCACAGCTGCAGCAACACCTAGCCCCCTTCATCAACTGCACTCCCTCTCCCCCCCTCCCCCCCCCCTCTACCCTCCCATCTCCCCCCTCACCCTCTTTCCTCATGTTCTCTACAGGATTCTCAACACGGAGTAACAGACAGAAGGGACACGGCTAATCAGCTTCCCCCCCCCCCCCCCCCAACAATCTGCTTCTCTGAGGGAACAAAATCTCCACACAGCGTGTTTAGAACACAAAAGGAGGCTGGGGGCGCGTGGACAATTTTTTTTTTTTTGCCTCTAATAAAAATTAACTCTCCCACGTCATGATTTTTCAAGGAGGGATAGCTGGCTGCCCAATTTAATCATGAATGTCATTTCATTCCTTTCTGTTGTGGGTAGGATAGGATAGGATAGCTCAGTGGGTCAGAGCTATCCTATCCTATCCTATCCTCGATATAAAAGAATAAAAGAAAGAAAGAAAGAAAAGAGCATTCGTGTTCTCCAAGGTAAGGTTTAAGCAGCGTTTGAGCGTGGTTACTAAGTTGGACGGGGTGACTTGTTTTGCGCGCCTTGGCTTCAGTACAGTTCACCCAGCTGTCAATGGTTAAAGTTAAAGTCTGTCCCGAGCCTAAGGCTCATCAGGCCGGTGCTTATCCCGGTTTCTGTGGCGTTAAGCGACTGAGAGTCATAGACTCCCCCCTGGATAGGACGCTGTCAATGGTACCTGCCCTTTTAGGGTCAGGAAGTAGTTGTTGCTGCTGTTGCTTCGCCCACCCCCCCTCCCCTTCCCCACCAAATACTAATCAGTTCGGCAACCCCCTTCATGTATGGGCCAATGGCCTTTCTGTGACACAAGTCCTTAGAGTTCGAGTTCTCTCTCTGTTATGTTCTGTCTTGTCCTAAACACACTTCATAACTCTTGTCGTCCTTCTCCACTCAGTCAACTCTCAGAGGCGGCTAATTCTTGCCACAGAGCAATTCTTCTTCCAGAAAAAGAGCAGACTTCACGTTGTTGAAATAACAGAACCGAGAATACGGTGTCGTTAAGTGGTAGTAGTCCTTAAGTGGTCAAGCACGACAGAGATTTTTCTCCTCCTTTTCCTGAAAACTTCGTTTTTTATATTCAAAGTCTTTTAACTTTAAGTGATATTAGACGACGGGAGACAGACAGTGATAAATGAAGGAGAAAAGCAGATGCTTGTGTGTGACTAAAAGTTTGTGCTTCGTCACTTGCAGTGAGTATGGTAGGGTAGGGTAGGGTAGGGTAGGGTAGGGTAGGGTAGGGTAGGGTAGGGTAGGGTAGGGTAGGGTAGGGTAGGGGTAGGGTAGGGTAGGTAGGGTAGGGTAGGGTATGGTATGCATGCATGCATGCATATATATATATATATATATATATATATATATATATATATATAATATATATATATATATATATATATTATATATATATAATATATATATATATGAATGCATGAATGCATGTATGTAAATATGTATGTATGTATTTATGTATATATGCATGTGTGTATGAATATATGTATGTATGAATGCATGCATGCATGTATTTATTTACGTATGCATGTATGCATGTATCTGTTATGTTTATACATGCATGTATATGCACGTTATATATTTACGTTACATACAATCCTACAGCGCATCCATGAATAATTCACCACACAACGTCTTTTCTTATTGATATAATATCCATCATGCAAATGTTAAAAGATAGAATGAATCTAAAAGAAATACAATATAGATATAAGCAATATGCAATATAAGCAATTTAAAATGTTTCCTGGTTACTGACAAACCAATTTCGCGCAGTTGAACATCATGCAGCCAGATAGCGACAAAACAACCTTTAAGGACACAAACACACACACACACACACACACACACACACACACACACACACACACACACACACACACACACAGACACACACACACAGACACAACACACACATACACACACACACACATACACACATACACACACACACAGACACACACAGACACACACAGACACACACAGACACGCACACACACACACACACACACACACACACACACACACACACACACACACACACACACACACACACACACACACACACACACACACACACGCACACACAGAGCACCGGCCCGTGTTTGCTCACACCCCACACAGACACACAGGTACCACGCTAACGTCTAACGTCATTTTCTTTCTCCTAACTTTTCCTGTCTCTGAGGTCGCACAGTGTTTTCTCTCTCTGCTCCACCTCGTTTTTGTTAGCTTCATGCCAAATTTCTTTTCTCTTCACCTCCACCTTCACCTGTCCCGTAGTCCCGCAAACCGTTGGTGGCGCCACTGAAGATTTTGCAACCAGCTTCCTCCACTCCCCACGGTCCTCCGCCCTCCGTAGCAGATCGTTCCACCCAAGGCCTGTCCACTCTCTGATGTTGTCTTCCCATCGTTTCCTCTGTCTGCCTCTTCGTCTCCCTCCTTGTACTGTTCCCTGTAGGTCAGTCTTGCCCCGTACCACTTTAGTTTGTATTTTTTCACTTCAGTCAGGAGGTCTTCATATGGTTTGATGTCATTTTTAAAATTCTGCCATGGTTTTCACTTCCTCGTAAGTGATGTGATTCTTGTACAAGATACCAAGAAGTGTGCGATGTTTGATAGGCTCTTGTCAGATTCCTTTCTCAGCTACAATCAAAGCTTGGTGGGGGGGGGGGGGAGGAGTTTTTAATACCACCACACCGGGGCTTTTTTTCTTAGTGAGTAGATTACTTATTTCACAAGAGTAAAATGTATTGCCGAGAACAACTTTTCTTTTATACCACTTTATGTCACAGCAGATTTCTCTGCGTGAAATTCGGGCTGCTCTACCCGGGGAGAGCACGTCGCCACAAGAGCAGCGCCTACCCATTATGTTTTTCTTTTTCTGTCTGCAACTGTATTTGTTTCTTATGAAAGTGGTCTTTTTAACACAATTGGGTTCTTTTACGTGCGCTCTATGTTAACACACAGGACCTCGATTTATCGTCTCATCCGAAAGACAAGCACCCAGACAACCACTCATGGTCTAACGGATGGAGGATAACTTTTGGGCCCAAACGGGGTTTGAACCACCGCATACTTCCGATCCGGAATTTTCGCTTTCTAGGCAGGCACGCTACCTCTAGACCACCGATCCACCTTCAAACGCAATAGAGGAAAAAAGTGCAAGGAACTAGTTACAGCATATTCATAGTTTCTTTTTTCTTCTTAAATCATCAAAGATTCAAGACAAAAAAACAAACTAACCCGCCAAACAGACAGACAGCCCCAAGAGCCCCTACACAAACAGACAGAGAGAGAGAGAGAGAGAGAGAGAGAGAGAGGAGAGGAGAGAGAGAGAGAGAGAGAGAGGAGAGAGAGAGAGAGAAGAGAGAGAGAGAGAGAGAGAGAGAGAGAGAGAGAGAGGAGAGAGAAGAGAGAGAGAGAGAGAGAGAGAGAGAGAGAGAGAGAAGAGAGAGAGAAGAGAGGAGAGAGAGAGAGAGAGAGAGAGAGGGAGAGGAGAGAGAGAGAGAAGAGAAGAGAGAAGTAGAGGAGAGAGAGATGAGAGAGAGAGAGAGAGAGATGAGGTGAGAGTGAAGAGGATGGAGATGAGAGAGTGAGGAGAGTGAGAGAAGGAGAGGGATATGTGTGGTGGTGTTTGTGTGTGTGTGTTGTGTGTGTTGTGTGTGGTGTGTGTGTGTGTGGTGTGTGTGTGTGTGTGTGTGTTTTCTGAAAAGAATATCTTAGGGAGTCTATTAGGCTTTTTTATAATTAAAAAGTTATATCTATTAGCCAATATGAGCCGATGTTATTGGTTTAAAAAAAAAACCGTTTGCCATCACACAAGACACTGACTTGATATCACAACCACAGCAATCAAAACAGCAACTGTCCTCACAATAATAATCACATTCATTACGTCTCCATCTATCATGATAAAATATCTTTGCCACAATCCAGTCAAGTCAAGTCAAGTCAAAAACACTTTAATCATTCTGTGGAGGGCAGTTACAATACCGACAGGCATACTGATAGGAATCGTAATCTCAAAAGACACAAGATATCTACATTTTATATTTGTTCAAACATTCTAAGATAACTTCATATAAAATAAAATCACAAACACACTCACAGACGCGCGCTCGCGTTCACTCACTCACTCACTCACTCACTCACTCACTCACTCACTCACTCACTCACTCACTCTCTCTCTCATTCACACCACACACAACACACACACACACACACACACACACACACACACGCACACATACACACACACACACACACACACACGCACACATACACACACACACACACACACACACCACGCATACCACACACACACACACACACACACACACACACACACACACACACACACACACACACACACACACACCAACGAAGGATTACAATGATATTAAAACCACTGACTAGCAAAGACATATAAACTTATTATTTACACACACACGTACGCACGCACGCACTTACACACTCACATTCATTATTTCTCCATTGTGATAGAATATCTTCGTTCTGCTTTTTGTCTGTTTGGGTTTTCCCCAATTTTTCCGCATTCTACCCAGTTAACAAGAGCCCAGTGTAAGAACAAAACACATGCCACAAACCTCATCACTTCTCTAATTAATCTTCTGACCTTTCAGATCAAACTCTCACTTCCTGAATAAAGCAAATTTCAAATTTTTTTTTTTTGGCAAATAATATTACCCCTCCCCACTTTAACACCCCCCCCTCCCCAACACCACACACACTTTCAGCTTTTCTGGCCCTCCCCGCCCCCTTTCTCCCCCCCCCCCCTTGTCCGTTTTTAATCCCGTAGAGTTAAGCCAAGCCCACTAAAAAGAACATGAATCCAACACACAAGACACCCTGTTGATTAACTTGATTACCTCTCCACCATTTTTTTCCCGTGTTGCACAAAAGATGTCCTAGCGACAACTGCATCAATAAATGGACATGGAAATGGACACCGCTTAATGAGCTTTCCTTCTGTGGATTAATCCCTCCCCCCCCCCTTCCCCTCCAACACCTCCCCCCCCCCAATCCTACCCCGTCCCCCCTCCCCCCTCCCTTCCCGCCCGCGCCCCACACAGCGCATCAACAACAAGATAGATTTTCGTGTTTAAACAAGAAGAGACGTTTCATTGGTAAAATGCTATCTCACTTCACAGCACACTACTTGCTAAGATTCTCGTTCAAGAGGATTTTCCTTCTGGAGTTAACATCAGTGCCGACTCCACTCGCCCCCCCCCCCTCCCCAAAAGTCACTCGGATGTGACTATAAACCGAGGTCCTGTGTGCAAACGCACGCAGAACATTTTGCACACACGTTAAAAACCCGTTCCGCTTTTCGTAAGAGTAGGCAGTTGTGTGTCGTTGGGAACGGATGACAAAATTGATAAAACTGCAAACACACGGGAACTGGATGTAAAAAAAAGCACGTGAGTGCTTATTCCATTATTCTTGAAAGAAAAGATTAAGATAAAAAAAATTAAACTATCCTACATGGGACACTCGAGGCAGGAAGACGCAGGGGCAGACAGATAAGTGTTTAACTGGATTAGAGTTATCTCAGAGTTATCGCAGAGTTATCTTAGATTTATCTTAAAGTTATCTTTAGAGTTAAGCCAAAACACACTAAAAAAGACAGGAATCCAGCGCACTCTAGACACCCCGTCGATTAACTTGATTACGTCTCCACAATTTTTTCCGTGTTGCACAAAGATGTCCAGCAACAAATACATCATCACTGGATGCAGAACTAACA
>CM060339.1:14474160-14479206 GCA_030674155.1 Stramonita haemastoma
ATATATATATATATATATATATATATATATATATATATATATGAGAGAGAGAGAGAGAGAGAGAGAGAGAGAGAGAGAGAGGGGCACACACACACAAGCACACACACACACACACACACACACGCACACACGCGCGCGCACACACACACACACACACACACACACACACACACACACACACACACACACACACACACACACACACACACACACACACACAGAAAATAACTTGAGAATCGTGGTAATGAAAGACAGTGTTATGCATTAATGGGTTTCACAGACCTCTACTGACGCAATTTACCGTTAATATACAGCCTACCAGACAGCCAGCCAGCCAACCAACCAGTCGGCTAGCCAGGCCATAATCATACCATATTGCTTAAAACCCTACCGACCACGAAAGCCATACTAGGGCTGTCTGTTACCTCATACAGTTTCAGTGGCTCCAGTAACTTTCAACTTCAGGTTCACAACCATCGCCTGTTTAATACTTTCAAATATCTAATACCTTCCACTTGAATAAAGCCAGCCAACCAACCAGCCAGTCAATCAGACAGCCTACAGCCTATTAGAGTGAGAGTGAGAGAGAGGGAGAGAGGTTTATTTATTCTTTTATATCGAGAATAATGGAATAAGCACTCATGTGCTTTTTTCATCCTGTCCCCGTGTGTATGCAGTTTTGTTAATCTTGTCAACTGTTCCCACCGGCACACAATGGCCTACTCTTACGAAGACAGAGAGAGAGAGAGAGAGAGAGAGAGAGAGAGAGAGAGAGAGAGAGAGAGAGAGAGAGAGAGAGAGAGAGAGAGAGAGAGAGAGAGAGAGAGAGACAGACAGAACAGACAGACAGACAGACAGACAGACAGACAGACAGACAGACAGACAGACAGACAGACAGACAGAGACAGACAGAGACAGAGACAGAGAGACAGAGAGACACAGACAGACAGACAGACACAGACAGACAGACAGACAGATCGACAGACAAGACAGACAGACAGACAAGACAGACAGACAGACAGACATAGACAGACAGCGAAACTCTAGCACAGGTAGGTAGGGAGGGCAGTCTCCGGCGGGGTGACAGAAAAGGCATCAATATAACTGGAGGCCTCAATTGCCCACGTTCACAGTCCAACAGTCTGATTGGTCCGGGGCGTGATGAAATATTCATGGCCCCGATTCCCCTAGAACTGATCAGATCAGCGCACCACGCCATTCCATTACCTGACAATTCAACTCCTTACCCTCCCCCCTACCCCCTTACCTACCCACCCCCTTTTCTTCTATCTGGTATCATCATCTCGTATTCCCACGCTCTTCTTCAGCTGCTCCCCTCCCCTTCTCCCCTCTCTCTCTCTCTCTCTCTCTTCCTTATCTGGTCATCTGTATCATCGCAAAATCTTTTCTCTCACATGTTCCCCTTTCTGTATAGGTCACCTCTGTATTTGTCCCTAGGTCACCTCTGTGTTTGTCCCTAGGTCACCCCTGTGTTTGTCCCTAGGTCACCCCTGTGTTTGTCCCTAGGTCACCTCTGTGTTTGTCCCTAGGTCACCTCTGTGTTTGTCCCTAGGTCACCTATGTGTTTGTCCCTGGGTCACCTCTGTGTTTGTCCCTGGGTCACCTCTGTGTTTGTCCCTGGGTCACCTCTGTGTTTGTCCCTGGGTCACCTCTGTGTTTGTCCCTAGGTCACCTCTGTGTTTGTCCCTAGGTCACCTCTGTGTTTGTCCCTAGGTCACCTCTGTGTTTGTCCCTAGGTCACCTCTGTGTTTGTCCCTAGGTCACCTCTGTATTTGTCCCTAGGTCACCTCTGTATTTGTCCCTAGGTCACCTCTGTATTTGTCCCTAGGTCACCTCTGTATTTGTCCCTAGGTCACCTCTGTATTTGTCCCTAGGTCACTTCTGTATTTGTCCCTAGGTCACTTCTGTATTTGTCCCTAGGTCACTTCTGTATTAATCCCCTAAGTCACCTCTGTATTTGTCCCCAAGTCATCTCTGTACATGTCCTTAAGTCACTTCTGTCCCTAGGTCACATCTGTATTAATTCCCTAAGTCACCTCTGTATTTGTCCCTAAGTCACCTCTGTATTTGTCCCTAAGTCACTTCTGTATTTGTCCCTAAGTCACTTCTGTATTTGTCCCTAGGTCACCTCTGTGTTTGTCCCTAGGTCACTTCTGTATTTGTCCCTAGGTCACCTCTGTGTTTGTCCCTAGGTCACCTCTGTGTTTGTCCCTAGGTCACCTCTGTGTTTGTCCCTAGGTCACTTCTATATTTGTCCCTGAAGTCACTTCTGTTTTTGTCCCAAAGTCACCTCTACATTTGTCCATAAGTCACTTCTGTATATGTCGATAGATGACCTCTATTTGTCCATAGGTCACTTCTCTATTTGTTCTTATATCACTTCTGGTTTAAGGTCAGTTAAAAGGGAAAAATGTTAGTGGTAGTGGTGGGGGAGGGGTGACAAAGAAATATCTAAAGAACGAAGACAAAACTAGACAATAACGAACATAACAACAGACAAACTGCAACGTTAACAAAGGGGCCTGTACACACACACACACACACACACACACACACACCACACACACACACACACACACACACACACATATATATGTATGAATATATATATACATATATATATATATATAAACATTTCAAAACTAGAATCGCACAAAAAACTGCGTCAATTTTTAAAAGATAAACTTTTTGCTTGCTGGATAACTGAATGACTGAAAAATAACCTAGTAAACGCTTCTAAAAGATATAACATGAATAATGTAGAATCACCTAATAAAAATGACTACAGCAAACACAAAAAAACTGTCATCAGCCACACAGGAACGAAAGCTGGTGCCATGAAACAGAGATTTTCCTGAAAGGCTGATGGAGCTGCCGAGATAATGATGACCCTCTACCACGAAATGAGTCGCATTGCACCTGACCTACTTTTCCACTTGGAGTAATTTTAGGCAGGTTGGGAGGGGGGGGGGGGAGGTCAGGTTGTTGATGTTGAGATTTCGATTGCTTATAAAAAAAAAACTATACGATTTCTTTTAATCTGCACTGAAGTATTAAAGAAGAGTTTTCTTTCCTTTAGCTTTAAAACCGCGTGTTTGAACACCCAAACTCCCACCCTAACCCCTTGTTGCGATGCAAAATTTGTCAATTTGTCATTCTGTCACTTCCTGGTGTCTAGGTTTTCAATTTGTAAAAACTGTTCATGGTAATTTCAGATATTCAATCTGTTTTCTTCCTTATCATCCAAAGCCTTTTTATGCCTTCTTGGCATGTAGGGCAGCAACAAAGGTTTTCTTCCTTAAGTAGATTCTAAATTAAAAAAAACACACACGGATAAACAGCATGTTATCAATCAAAAACTGACATCTGTGGTACAATGTGATATGTATTTATCTCCCAATCCAAAACTGATGTCGCCCTGCCAGTTCTCGTGTCTATCATCGCGTCTAACATCAGCTTCATGTCTGTACTTTTTGCCACATTAAGCAGGGCCCCAGTACATCCGTACAGGAGTATACAACAAGTTACACTGTTTATCTTGAAGAAACCTTTAGTACTGAAAGCAATACGGTAGTCCTTGGTGTATATATTTAAAAATTCTTGGCACAGAGCAGATGTGAGAATATCACTATGGCCAATAAAAGAAATATAAAATCCTAGTTTTTTACGACAGCAAACATACATACATAATAAGAAAACCAATCAAAGTTAATCTCAAAAGCACCCTGGAAAGCCAAGGCATATTGAAGTTGGTTTGGCTTTCAATCAAATGAAGAGAAAATGATGGAAAATCTGGTAAACAGCTATTTCTCTTCACAGTGACAATATAATATATAGAGCCACTGTAGTCTTTTCTGTTCGCTAAAAATACTGCTGCTGTTGCTGCTAGCACTGCTGCTGTTGATGCAGCTAATGATGATGCTGCTGATACTGCTGCTGTTGATGCTGCTGCTGATGCTGGTAATGATGCTGCTGCTGTTGCTGTTAGTACTGCCGCTCTTAATGTTGTTGCTGCTGCTAGTAATGGTATTGCCCTCGTACACTGCTTTTCTCTGGAGCTTTGTGTGCCTTTAAAAATGCACAAATGATCACACTCGTTTTCATCACCTCTTCAGATGACAACTGCTAACCGAACTGTCACCGTATCACATGCATTTTTTGTGTATGTGCTGCATTGTACTGGATTGTATTGCATTGTACTGAACTGCACTATACTGTATTGCATTGCATTTTATTACATTGTATTGTGTTATGCTGTATGGCAATGTATTGTTATGTGTTCTACTGTATGTATTGTACTGCATTGTATAGTATGTACTGTACTGCATTGTGTTGTACTGTATTGCATTGCATTGTATAGCATTATATGGTATTGTATAGCATTTTATGGTATTGTATTGCATTATATGGTATTGTATTGCATTATATGGTACTGTATTGCATTTTATGGTATTGTATAACATTAAATGGTGTTGTATTACATACTACGTTCAGTCACGACATACTGCTCTGCAAAGAATCGGGGATGCACTCCCCGGGATTAGCGCGTCGCCACAATAGCCGCGCCACCTTTCTGTGTGTGTGTGTGTGTGTGTGTGTTGTGTGTGTGTGTGTGTGTGTGTGTGTGTGTGTGTGTGTTTTGCTATCTATCTGTTTACTTGAAGCCCTACCAGAGTAGCTTTCTTCTGTACACTGTATCACAGAAGGACAATGCTCCTGTTACCGTGGATTCTTTTACGTGCGCTGAATGAGTGCTGCACACACGACCTTAGTTCATCGTGTTCTTCAAAAAGACTAGCGCCCAGACCAACACTCCAGGTCCGATTAGGGGGGAGGGGGGTTGAGGGGGGTGAGAGAAGTTTTGGTTCAATCGGAGATCGAACCCGTATTTGTCTTCATGTGTACACTCCTCGTTCCCTCCGCTCTGCTGCAGATACCCTGCGCTTATGAATACCTAGATTCAACCAATCCACCGTTAGCCGTCGTTCTTTCTCTGTTTCTGGTCGGTGATCTGGAATGACCTTC
>CM060339.1:14479306-14481806 GCA_030674155.1 Stramonita haemastoma
TATTTGTTATATCGAGGATAATGGGATACACCTCTTGTGCTTTTTTTACATCCAGTCCCCGTGTGTATGCAGTTTTGTAAATGTCGTCTGATCCCACCGGCACACGGTGGCCTACTCATACGAAAAGCGGAACAGGATTTAAATTGTGTGCAAGATGTTCTGCGTGCGGTCACACACGGGGTCTCGGGTTTAAAGTCTCATCCGAAGGACTTTCGGGGAGAGTGGAGTCAGAACTCATGTTAACTCCAGGGGGAAAATCTCCTCAACGAGAATCGAACCCGGGTCGTCAAATTGCCAGCGCAATGTTCTGACCACTAGGCTATCCCGCCCCCCCCCCTTCCCCCTTACACAGCAGCAGCTAGCCCCCTTCATCAACTGCACTCCTCCCCCCCCCCCCCCTCTACCCTCCCATCCCCTCCACCTCCCCCTCTTTCCTCATGTCCCTACCGGATTCTCAACACGGAGGAACAGACAGTAGGGACACGGCTAATCAGCTTTTGCCCCCCACAACAATCTGCTTCTCTGAGGGAACAAAATCTCCACACAGCGTGTTTAGAACACAAAAGAAGGCCGGGGGCGCGTGGACAATTTTTTTTGTTGCCTCTAATAAAACTTAACTCTCCCACGTCATGATTTTCAAGGAGGGATAGCTGGCTGCCCAATTTAATCAATGAATGTCATTTCATTTCCTTTCTGTGTGGGTAGGATAGGACAGGATAGCTCAGTGGGTCAGAGCTTTCGTTTTCTCCCAAGGTTAAGGTTTTAGCAGCCGTTTGAGCGTGGTTTACTAAGTTGGATGGGGTGACTTGTTTGCGCGCCTTGGCTTCAGTACAGTTCACCCAGCTGTCAATGGGTACCGGCCCTCTTTAGGGTCAGGGATGTTGTTGTTGCTGCTATTGCTTCGCCCCCCCCCCCCCCTCCCACACACACCTTCCCCACCAAATACTAATAAGTTCGGCAACCCCCTTCACTCACTCACTCACTCACTCACTCACTCACTCAGTCCCATGTCCCAAAGGACGTAGGGGGGACATGAGAGAAGACGCAACAGAGATCTTTTTCCATGCTTCGCGATCCTGTGTGGCTAGTAGGAGGTGTTGCAGGGGTTGGGCGGTCCAGTCTTTGATGTTGTCAACCCATGATTTCTTTTGGCGGTCTCTTCTTCTCTTGCTCTCGACTGTTCCTTGCAAGATGGGCCATGTATGGGCCAATGGCCTTTTTGTGACATAAGTCCTTCGAGTTCGAGTTCTCTCTCTGTTTGTTCTGTCTTGTCCTAAACACACTTCATAACTCTTGTCGTCCTTCTCCACTCAGTCAACTTTCAGAGGCAGCTAATTCTTGCCACAGAGCAACCGCTCTTCCAGAAAAGAGCAGACTTCACGTTGTTGAAATAACAGAACCGAGAATACGGTGTCGTTAAGTGGTAATAGTCCTTAAGTGGTCAAGCACGACAGAGGTTTTTTCCTTCTGTTTCCCTTTCCTGAAAACTTCGTTCGTTTTTTGATTTAAGGTCTTTTCACTTTAAGTGATATTAGACGAAGGGAGACAGACAGTGATAAATGAAGGAGAAAAGCAGATGCTTGTGTGTGACTAAAAGTCTGTGCTTCGTCACTTGTAGAGAGTATGGTATGGTATGGTATGGTATGGTATGGTATGGTATGGTATAGTATGGTATGGTATGGTATGGTATGGTATGGTATGGTATGGTATGGTATGGTATGCATGCATGCATGCATGTATATATATATATCTATCTATATATATATCTATCTATATATATCTATATATATATATATCTATATCTCTCTCTCCTCTCTCTCTCTCTCTCTCTCTCTCTCTCTCTATATATATATATATATATATATATATGAATGCATGAATGCACGTATGTAAATATGTATGTATGTATTTATGTATATATGTATGTGTGTATGAATATATGTATGTATGAATGCATGCATGCATGTATTTATTTACGTATGCATGTATGCATGTATCTGTTATGTTTATATATGCATGTATATGCACGTTATATATTTATGTTACATACAATCCTTCAGCGCATCCATGAATAATTCACCACACATGATAAACGTCTATTCTTATTGATATAATATCCACCATGCAAATGTTAAAAGATAGAATGAATCTAAAGAAATGCAATATAGATATAAGCAATATGCAATATAAGCAATTTAAAATGTTTCCTGGTTACTGACGAACCAATTTCGCGCAGTTGAACATCATGCAGCCAGATAGCGACAAAACAACCTTTACGGACACGCACGCACGCACGCACGCACGCACGCACGCACGCACGCACGCACGCACGCACGCACGCACACACACACACACACACACACACGCACACACAGAGCACCAGCCCGTGTTTGCTCACACCCCACACAGACACACAGGTACCACGCTACCGTCTAACGTCATTTTCTTTCTCCTAACTTTTCCTGTCTCTGAGGTCGCACAGTGTTTTCTCTCTCTGCTC
>CM060339.1:14491806-14499306 GCA_030674155.1 Stramonita haemastoma
TTAATCTGTACTGAAGTATTAAAGAAGAGTTTTCTTTCCTTTAGCTTTAAAACCGCGTGCTTGCACACCCAAACTCTGTGGTACAATGTGATATGTATTTAAGTCTCCCAATCCAAAACTAATGTTGCCCTGCCAGTTCTCGTGTCCATCATCGTGTTTAACATCAGCTTCATGTCTGTACTTTTTACCACATTAAACAGGGACACAGTACCTCAGCACAGGAGTATACAACAAGTTAAACTGTTTTATCTTGAAGAAACCTTCAATACTGAAAGCAATACGGTAGTCCTTGGTGTATATTTCTTAAAATTCTTGGCACAAAGCAGATGTGAGATTATCACTATGGCCAATAAAAGAAATATCAAATCCTAGTTTTTTACGACAGCAAACATACATAATAAGAAAACCAATCAAGGTTAGTCTCAAAAGCACCCAGGAAAGTTAAGTCATATTGAGGTTGGTTTGGCTTTCAATCAAACGAAGAGAAAATGACGGAAAACCTGGTAAACAGCTAACTCTCTTCATAGTGACAATGTAATATATAGAGCCAGTGTAGTCCTTTCTGTTTGCTGAAAATGCTGCTGCTGTTGCTGTTGCTGCTGTTGCTGTTGCTGCTAGTACTGCTGCTATTGATGCTGCTGCTGCTGTTGATGCTGCTAATGATGATGATGCTAATACTGCTGCTGTTGATGCTGCTGCTGCTGTTGATGCTGCCAATGATGATGATGCTAGTACTGCTGCTGTTGATGCTGCTAATGATGATGATGCTAGTACTGCTGCTGTTGATGCTGCCAATGATGATGATGCTAGTACTGCTGCTGTTGATGCTGCTAATGATGATGATGCTAGTACTGCTGCTGTTGATGCTGCTAATGATGATGATGCTAGTACTGCTGCTGCTGCTGATACTAGTAATGGTATTGCCCTCGTGCACTGCTTTTCTCGAGAGTTTTGTGTGCCTTTAAAAATGCACAGATAATCGCACTCGTTTTCATCATCCCCTTTAGATGACAACTGCTAACCGAACTGTCACCATACCACTTGCATTATTTTGTATGCATTGTATTGTATTGCATTGTATGGTATGGTATGGTATTGTATTGCATTGCATTGTATTGTATTGGACTAGATTGCATTTTCTCTATTGTATTGTTTTGTGTTCTATTATATTGTATTCCACTGCATTGTATTATATTGCATTATATGGTACTGTATTGCATTTTATGGTATTGTATAACATTAAATGATGTTGTATTGCATTGTATTACATACTACGTTCAGTCACGACATACTGCTCTGCAAAGAATCGGGGATGCACTTCCCGGGATTAGCGCGTCGCCACAACAGCCGCGCCACCTTTCTGTGTGTGTGTGTGTGTGTGTGTGTGTGTGTGTGTGGTGTGTGTGTGTGTGTGTGTGTGTGTGTGTGTGTTTTGCTATCTATCTGTTTACTTGAAGCCCTACCAGAGTAGCTTTCTTCTATACAATATATCATAGAAGGACAATGCTCTTGTTACCGTGGATTCTTTTACGTGCGCTGAATGAGTGCTGCACACAGTACCTCAGTTCATCGTGTTCTTCAAAGAGACTAGCATCCAGACCAACACTCCAGGTCCGATAAGGGGGGGGGTTGAGGGGGGTGAGAGAAGTTTTGGTTCAATCGGAGATCGAACCCGTATTTGTCTTCATGTGTTCACTCCTCGTCCCCTCCGCTCTGCTGCAGATACCCTGCGCTTACGAATACCTAGATTCAACCATTCCAGAGTTGGCCGTCGCTCTTTCTCTGTATCTGGTCCAGTGATCTGGAATGACCTCCCCCTTTCTCTTCACTAAAAGCCTACTTTTGTCACTTTTAAATCCAGCCTCAAGACGTATTTATTCCAATCCTGTGTGTGTGTGTGTGTGTGTGTGTGTGTGTGTGTGTGTGTGTGTGTGTGTGTGTGTGTGTGTGTGTGTGTATGTGTGTGTGCGCGCGCGTGCGTGCGTGCGTGCATGTGCGCCTATATACATTTGAATTTGATAGTAGTTAATTGTTATTGGTTGTATGTGCGACGGTACTGGAACCATTCGTATCGGTCATTGCCTTTCCAATGGATCATTCCAGTGCCGTGGAGAGGGGGGGGGGGGGGGGGTCTGCTGCATGGGTAACAGCTTGCCCTCCATGCATACATGCCCAGGCTTTGAGCTCTAAAGACTAGAGCGCAACTCCATGTTCTTCCGAGACTGATGGGTGCCTACTACTACTGTATGTGCAAGAAAAGGCTAAATGCAAGCCCTTTGATTTGTTTTCATAAGAGATAGCGCTATATAAATTTCATATACTATTATCATTATTGTAATTATCATTAATATTACTTTATTTTTCGCTTTCCAGGCAGGTGCATCTAGTCCACGGATTTTCCAAGCAGAGAAATGTAACATTTCGAGTCCACAACAGGCCGATGACAACACAACCCGCACTCGAACAGACGGCCTATGTAAAGCGTCTCGGCATATGGCAGACTAAGCCAAGCTAAGGTATAAGACTGTATGCCATCGCAGACAGAACCTTCATACAAAAGCCATCAGCGCTTAAGAACGAAAAGACCACACGGCGAATTGAATGGACTGAACTGACCATGACCCTTTAGGGGATGGAATAAAGATTTGTCCGTGAAAAACAACAAGCAGAAATGAAAGATTAAGGAAGAAAAGAAGAAAAGAGAGATAGAAGAAGGTAAGGGAAGAGAAAAAAAAAAGGAAGGAAGGAAGAAAGGAAGGAAGGAAGGAAGGATGGATGGCAGGAAGGATGGAAGGAAGGAAGGAAGGAGGGAAGGAAGGAAGGAAGGAGGGAAGGAAGGAAGGAGGGAAGGAAGGAAGGAAGGAAGGAAGGAAGGAAGGAGGGAAGGAAGGAAGGGTGGAAGGAAGGAAGGAAGGAAGGAAGGAGGGAAGGAAGGAAGGGAAGGAGGGGAAGGAAGGAAGGATGGAAGGAAGGAGGGAAGGAAGGAAAGAGGGAAGGAAGGAAGAGGGAAGGAAGGAAGGAAGGAAGGAAGAAGGAGGAAGGAAGGAAGGGAAGAGAGGGAAGGAAGGAAGGAAGAAAGGAAGGAGGGAAGGAAGAAAGGAAGGAAGGAAGGAAAGAGGGAAGGAAAGGAAAAGGAAGGAAGGATGGAAGGATAGGATGGAAGGATGGATGGAAGAGGAGGAGAAGGAAGGAGGAGGAAGAAGGAAGGACATTCAGAGAAACAAAGGGGAAGACTGGAGGGATAAGTAAAATAAAACAGAAAAAAATGAAGGAGAAAAGGGATGTTATAAAACAAATCTATAGGGAAGAAAAAACGGGGGAGAAAAATAGAAAGACAAATAAACAGATATAAAAGGAAGAGAAAAAACACAAAGAGAAAGGTAACAAAAAATAGATAATAACAAGCTAAGAAAAAAAGGCAACCCCCCAAAAGAAATGAAGAAAAGAAAAAGAATAAAACGAAACAGAAAGGAAGGAAGCGAATAAACAGATAACTACAGAAACGAAATAAAGGGAGAGAGAGAGAAAAAAAACAAACCTAACAGAATCTAAAGAAAACTTCAAAGGAAGATGAGCATATGCTGTAAGGAACCAAAAAAAAACCAAAACGGGGAACAAGAACACAAGACAAAGAAACTTTACCCCCCCTCCCCCCAAAAGAAAACCATAGCCTACTAAATAAAGAAAAGAAATTAAACAAAACAAAGAAATGAAGCCAAAAAATGAGAGAGTTTTGACTGGAAAATGAGGGAAATCACTGATATGCATTCCAACCTAATAATACACGCGTATGTATGTATGTATGTATGTATGTATGTATGTATGTATGTATGTATGTATGTATGTATGTATGTATGTATGTATGTATGTATGTATGTTGTATGTATGTATGTATGTATGTATGTATGTATGTATGTATGCATGCATGTATGTATGCTTGTATGTATGTATGTATGTGTGTACATATATATATATATATATATATATATATATATATATATATATATATATATATAGTCAGACATACATATGCCCAGCCAGCGTATGTGTGTGTGTGTGCGCGCGTGCGCGTGTGTGTGAGTTTTGAGTGTATATTTTAATGTTTTTATTTTTATTTTTCTTACAGGCACAACTTTATTGTTAGAGGCTTTCGTAATCACGTTGTAGTGAAATACTATTGATGAAATTACTTTTATTCATAGACGGATGCCTTGATTAAAAAAACAAACAAACAACAACAATCATTACTTTTTCAATGTGCCATCTGGAAATAAAAACTTGACTTTGACTTTGACAAACGAACAAACAGAAAGGGAAACAGACTTGACGAAAAAAAAAATCTGGAAAATCATGTAACATCTGGAAACGAAAATTTGACTTTCATTTATTTATTTATTTATTCATTCATTTATTTATTCATTCATTCTTTCATATCGAGGATAATGGAACAAGCAATCGTATGCTGCTTTTTTTACATCCAGTCCTCGTGTGTATGCAGTTGTGTAAATTTCCGCTGTTCCCACTTTTGACTTCGACTGTGGCAGACAAACAGAGAGAGAGAGAGAGAGAGAGAGAGAGAGAGAGAGAGAGAGAGAGAGAGAGAGAGAGAGAGAGAGGAGAGAGAGAGAGGAGAGAGAGAGAGAGAGAGAGAGAGAGAGAGAGACTATGAAAGAGAAGGGAAAAGGAGAGGGGCCGGAAAGAAAAACGGCAGTGAAGCAGTACAAAGTTGATAACAGACAGTGAAGGAAAGAGCCCTGGGCATGGTTACACAGCGATGGGAAAAACTGATTAAACAGAGACACAATGCCGGAGAGCAGATCCGCTACTTTCTAATATTACCACCACTACTACCATCAACACCATCATCATCGCCACCATTGCTACCACCACCCACCACCACCACCACCATCATCATCATCATCACCAAAACAATCACCACCACCATCACCACCACCATCACCACCACCACCACACCACCACCACACCACCACCACCATCACCACACACACCCACCACCCCCCCCCCACCATTACCACCACCACCACCATCACACCACCACCACCACCATCACCACACCAATATCACCACCACCATCACCACCATCACCACCACCATCACCACCACCACCATCATCACCACCACCACCATCACACCACCACACCACCACCACCACCACCACCACCACCACCACCACCACCACCACCACCAATACCACCACCACCAAACCACCACCACCGCCACCACCACCACCACCATCACCACCACACACCACCACCACCACCACCATAACCACCACCACCATCATCACCACCACCACCACACCACCGCCACCATCACCACCACCACCACCACCACCATCACCACCACCACCACCACCCTACATTACACAGTGTACATTATGTCTGACCGAGATTTTACACTACAACTCAATGAATCTTCAGCACAGAGGGGCAGGGTAGCCTAGTGGATTGAGCGTTGACTGAACTCCGCGGTCTGACGGAGCTGGTTCGAGCCGCCACAGACACCTTCGTTCGGGAAGGGGGTTGGGGGTGGGGGTTGGTGGGGGTGGGGGTGGGGGTGGAGTCCCCTTAGAGTTTTCCTTGGAGTCAACATCAGTGCCAACTCCACTCCACCGACTGGATGTAAAAATGCACATGAGTGCTTATTCCATTATCCTCGAAATAAAAGAAAGAATGAAAAGAAAGAAAGAAAGAAAGAAAGAAAGAAAAGAAAGAAAGAAAGAAAGAAAGAAAAGAGGAAAGAAAGAAAGAAAAAAGAAAGAGTGAATTTCTGTGGCAAAAACAGATTTTTTATGTGTTCTACTGCCCAAGATCGTTCGTGCCGATCCCGTTAAAAGTAATTTTAATCTCGGTTGCTTTGAAAATAATTCAGAATGTTAACCAATACTGTAACTTTTAAATCTTCTTAAAAATACAGAGGGATAGCATGTAAAAGAATGACGCTTTCAAAGATAGATCTAGAATTATGCTTTCACGGATAGGTAAAAGAGTTAGGTATTTAAAAACAGGTTAAGATTTATGATGTAAAAGATAGTTTAAGATTTATGCTTAAAAAATAGCCCCCCAAAATCATGCTTTCAAAAATAGGTTAAGAATTATGCTTTCAAAGACACTCACGAAATATGCTTTTAATGATAGGTTAAGACTGGTAATTTTAAAGACAGGTCTCAAATCATGAGTAGGTCAAGAAATATGCACTGATTGTAAATGCAATAAGTAGCTTGCTTCATGTAAGGAAAAAAACAACAACAAAAAAACTCTAAACAACTCTTCACGCAGTGAAATCTGCTGTGGAATAAAGTGGTATAAAATGAATGAATAAAGAAAGTAAAATACCATGCACACAAGCATGCACACACACTACACATCCACCCACCCCCACACCCCCCCTACACACACACCCCACCCCCACACCCCACCACACACCCCCCCTCCCCACCCCCCACCCCACACCCACCCTCCCCCACCCCCCCACTCCCCCACCCCTCCCCCCACCCCCCCTACCCACCACTCCCAACCTCCCCCCACTCCCCCACCCCAACTCACCTCCACGTAGACGGCGAAAGGCATGACCACCACGGCCACCATGATGTCGGCCACGGCCAGCGAGCAGATGAAGTAGTTGGTCACCGTCTTCAGGCTTTTCTCCCGCACCACCGAGAGCACCACCAGCACGTTGCCGAACACCGTGAACACCGGGAACATCACCAGCACGATCGTCCAGTACTTGTTCTCCGCCAGGGAACCCCCTCCGTCTCCGGCTCCCCCTGCTCCCAGAGTCCCGTTCATCCCCGACGAGCTGAGGTTTACCCGCCAGGAGGTCCGTGTCGTTGCCGTCCAGAGTGAAGTTGGCGAACATGCAGAACGGGTCGCGCTCTTCGTCGCACAGCACGTCGAAAGGGGAGAGGGTGGCGTTGGAAGCTGCCGCCGCTGCTGCTGCTCCCCCTCCTCCTCCTCCCCCTCCTCCTCCTCCCCAAAGGTCCTGCGCTAACATGGAAGAGGCCGTGGCGGAGAGACTACTACTACTACTGTCTCCCCCCACCCCTCCTCCTCCTCCCCTCCCACTCCCACCACCCCCACCCCTACCACCACCACCACCACTGTCCCGGAATCCGGGGTAAAATGGGTCTTCGCGAGGAGAGTAAGGCAGCCCTCCCGGCTGAAGATGAATATCCGTCCCGTTGGGGCCTCCTCCTCCTCCTGTTCCTCCTCCTCCTCCTCCACTTCCTCCACTTCCTCCTCGGCCTTGGCTGGGCATGGCTGGGCCCTGGGGGGGTGTGGGGGGTGGACGGGGAGGGGTGAGGAGGGTTGACGGGAGGTTACCGATGAAGGTGCCCTTGCCGCTGGCAGGCTGAATGAAGGGCACTCCCCTCCGCCGAGGCTCCATGCTGCTCTACTCCCCCATGCAGGGGCTGGGGCCCATCAGGCCCAACCGCGACGACGGCTGCTGCTGCTGTTGTTGTTGTTGTTGTTGCTGCTG
>CM060339.1:14501806-14523950 GCA_030674155.1 Stramonita haemastoma
CACACACACACACACACACACACACACACACACACACACACACACACACACACACACACACACACACACAACACACAAAAGGATCGTCCGTCTCCTATACTGTAGTACATACGTGGCGTGTTCCGTCTAGCAGACAAAGCCAGTCAGGCAAGCAGCGGACCCAGCACAAGTCTAATCAGCACGGATTAGGGGAGAAGGCAATTGCCAATTATGGGCGAATCAGGTCATCCTTAATCTCCTGGCTTTACTATGTCCGATCTTCCGCCTTCCCTCCCCTTCACCCTCCCCCCTCTGCATGTGTCACGCATTCACATCAAGCACACACACACGCATGCAATGCACGCACACAACATTAAAAACATACACCCGAGAAGCTGGCGCACGTAAACACGTACAGGTATATATAAACAAGAGGGAGAGACAGAGGCAGTGTACGTGTGTGTGTGTGTGTGTGTGTGGGGGGGGGTGGTGGTGGTGGTGATCAGTGTGTGTGTGTGTTGTGTGTGTTGTGTGTGTGTGTGTGTGTGTGGGGGGGGGGGTGCTGCTGTGTGTGTGATCAGTGTGTGTGTGTGTGTGTCTGCAGTGTGTGTGTGCGTGCGTGTGTGTGTGTGTATGTTGTGTGCGTGTATGTGTGTGTGTGTGCAGTGTGTGTGTGTGCACGCGTGCGCGCGCGCGCGTAAGTGTGTGTTGATGGATGGTATGTCATCAGGCTAGGTGTGACCAAGTGTGTTTACGTGCGCGTGCACGTGCCTGTTTGTGCATACATTATGTAAACGTAAACTGACGCCTGTGTGTGCATATGCCTCTCTCTCCATCTGCTGACACCAATAAATACTCCACAACCGTCTGTATTGTGTGTCTGTCCGTCTGTTTATTTGTCTGTCTGTTTGTCTCTGTCTGTCTGTCTCCCTCTATGTGTGTGTGTGTCTGTCTCTGTCTTTCTCTCTGTCTATCATATCTACTTAAGGGTATATGAACATTACACATATCTTATAAAGTTTCTGTATATTATGTTGATACTCATGAGAGAGAGAGAGAGAGAGAGAGAGAGAGAGAGAGAGAGAGAGAGAGAGAGAGAGAGAGACAGAGACAGAGACAGAGACAGAGACAAGACAGACAGACAGACACGGAGAGAAAGACAGATACAGACAGACAGAGACAGGGAGAGATTCACACACAGAGAGATAAGGGGGGGGGGGGAGAGAGAAAGAGAGAGACAGAGACAAAGACAGAGACAGACGCAAAGAGACACACAGAGAGATAGAGAAAGACAAAAAAGAAAGAGAGAGAGAGAGAGGAGAGAGAGAGAGAGAGAGAGAGAGAGAGAGAGAGAGAGAGAGAGAGAGAGAGAGAGAGAGAGGGAGAGAGAGAGAGAGAGAGAGAGAGAGAGAGAGAGAGAAACAGAGAGAAGAGAGAGAGAGAGAGTAAGAAGACGAGAAAAGAACAGAAACATGTTGGACCACACCAGAGATAGAGAAACAGAGCCAGCGACACAGAGACACGCACACACCTCAAAACGACAAACAAAATCGAGCAGCAAATTACCGGAGAAAGGTATTGCTTACAACCTAATCAGACTCCCCAAAACCAGCTTCTTTTTCCTTCTAAGGCCTTTTTCCCCAGCAAAAGGGGATTGGATGAACATGTTTACCAGTGCATTACGTGGTTTTATCAAGGCATTGGAGCCGCTCTCTCTCTCTCTCTGTCTCTCTCTCTGTCTCAGTCTCTCTATCTGTTTCTCTGTCTCTCTCTCTCAGTCTCTCTATCTGTTTCTCTCTCTGTCTGTCTGTCTGTCTCTCTGTCTGTCTGTCTGTCTCTCCCTCCCTCCCTCCCTCTCTCTCCCCCCTCCCTCCCTCCATCTCTCTCTTTCTCTCCGTGTGTGTGTGTGTGTGTGTGTGTGTGTGTGTGTGTGTGTGTGTGTGTGTGTGTGTGTGTGTGTGTGTGTGTGTGCGTGTGTGTGCGTGTGTGTGCACGTGTGTGCGCGTGCGTGCGTATATGTGTGTATGCGCGCGCGCGCGTGCGCGTGTGGTGGTGTGTTGGTGGTGTGTATGTTTATGTGTGTATGTGCTTGCGCGCGCGCGTGTGTGTGTAAAAAGAGTAAGAGAACGAAAGAGTATTGAAATAAAATAACAGATCCCATTCCCAGATAACAATGGGAATGAACACAACATTCCCGTACGGCACACACACACAGCCCACACCACCACAGAAGACGCACAACGAAACGCGGATAAACGCATCATGGGGGCCGAGGTAGCCTGGTGGTCAGAGTGATGCGCTCGTGATCTGCCCACCTGGGTTCGAGTCCCGTTCAAGAGGATTAATTTTTTCCTCTGGAGTTAACATCAGTGCCGACTTCACTCCTCGCCAAAAGTCCTTCGGATGAGACTATAAACCGAGGTCCCGTGTGTGAGTGTACACAGAACATCTTGCACACACGTTAAAACCCGTTTCGCTTTTCGGAAGAGTAGGCCATTGTGTGCCATACAGTGTGGGAACGGATGACAAAATTGACAAAACTGCATACACACGGGGAGCGGATGTAAAAAAAAAAAAAAGCGCACGAGTGCTTATTCCATTATCCTCGAAATAAAATAATAAAGTTAGAATTCAAAAAGATAAAAAAAAATAAAACACTGGCACTGCCTGTAACCTGGTGTGTGCAAATCCCAACACTTTTAAAGTTCCCATCACATTTTTTGGCACACAAGCATGCAAACTTGCGATTTTTCGGGGGGAAAGAAATAAAGATTCAAACTGTCATATCCAGAGGCCAAGAAAAAGTGAAAACAACAATAACAACAACAATGTCGTGAAAGAGGATGAATTACACAAAAAACCAAAGCATTTTTTAATGTCATCCATCATCCATTAGTTAAAAAAAAAACCCATACAAAATAAAGCGAAATCCCCCAAAACGAACGAAGTCAAAAACTGAAACAACCCCCCCCAAAAAACAAAACAAAACCACAACAACAACACAAAAAACAACAAAAACCAACAAAAAACAAAATCGAAACAAAAACCAAACAAAAAACCCCTAACAAAACAAAAACACCCACTGAAAATACCAAACCACCCTGGATAGAAAAAAAATGGGCACACACTTGTCTATTCATTTTCAATACCCTTTGTGTAAAAAACGTGCGGTATATCAGTTAAATGTAAAAGGTAAAGCTGTCCCATAACTTATAGAGGAGCGTAGGGGATAGAGGCATCAGAGACCTCAGCTTCTCCAGGGGCCAGCATATTGAGGGCGGCGCCCATCTTCTCTCCCTCGCTGTTTTACCTTCCCTGACCGTAAAGAGGGCAGGTACCCATTTACAGCTGGGTGAACTGGGGGAACTGTACTGAAGTCAAGGCAGCGCAAACGGTCACCCATTCAATTGATAACCACGCTCGATGCTGCTTAACATTGGCTAGGGGAAAGCGAGCTCTCTGACCACTGAGCTACCCCGTCCCCTATATTATGAAAGTGTAGCTGCTGTGCTGGTAGCTGTATGTCAGAGCACTCCACTTTCTCTAAGCTGAGATTAAGTAACACTGAGCATGGTTACCAAGTGGATGGGTGACCGTTTTGCGCACCATGCTTTCAGCACAGTCCCCCTGTTCACCCAGCTGTAAATGGGTACCTGCCCTCTTTACGTATGTAATTGAGGAGAGAAGAGAGAGAAGAGAGAGAGAGAGAGAGAGAGAGAGAAGAGAGAGAGAGAGAGAGAGAGAGAGGAGAGAGAGAGAGGAGAGAGAGAGAGAGAGAGAGAAGAGAAGAAAAAAGACAAAAAAACACAGAGAAGAAAATAAAAGCGAGCAATAGAAAGAAAATCAAAGAAAGGACGAAAACAGAAAGAAAGAAAAAGAAGAAGAAGAAAAAAAGAAAGAAAGAAGAAGAAAGAAAGGAAGTAAAAGAAAGAAAGAAAGAGAAGCAAGCAAAGAAAGACAGTAAGAAAGAAAGAAAAAGAAAGAAGAAAGAAAGAAAGAAAAAGAAAGAAGAAGAAAGAAAGAAAATGAAAGAAGAAAGAAAGAAAGAAAGCAAAAGAGAAAAGAAAGAAAAAAAGAAAAAAACAAACAAACAAAGAAACAAAACAAAGAAGCAGGCAAAACTTCATTGGCAAGATGAGAGGCGATGCAAAGTTCAAGAATAGCAACCGCTGTTGGTAAATGGAGAGTGCTGTGCTCTTGATAACAAGAAAAAAAAAATGGCGGTTGCTCTTTTGCAATTACACCTGTTTTCTCCTCACAAACATGGCCAAGTCCCTTATTTTTTTCCTCTTGTTTCTTCCTTCTCTACCTACAGCCAGGCTAAAAGCAGAACAGGCTTCAGTTCATATTGTTTGTGGTCGTTGATGTTTGTCTTGTTTTTGTTTGGAGAAAGGCAGAACAGAGAGAAGAATGGAGGGAACTGGTTGCCAAGTCTTCAGAGGTGGCCCCACGGTCGCCAGATTAAGGGTTAGATATACATAGATAGATAGATAGATAGATAGATAGATAGATAGATAGATAGATAGATAGATAGATAGGTAGGTAGGTAGATAGATATATAGATAGGTAGGTAGGCAGGTAGATAGATAGATAGATAGGTGGATAGAGAGCCAGATATAGATAGACATATAGATAGATAGGTATGTAGATAGATAGATAGGTAGGTAGGTAGGTAGAAAGATAGATAGGCAGATAGGTAGATAGATATATAGATAGATAGACAGATAGATAGACAGATAGATAGAGAATAGATAGGTAGATAGGTAGGTAGATAGATAGATAGAGAAATAGATAGACAGGTAGACGCAAACGCAAACGCAATTTTATTTAACGAGGGTAATAGATTAAGTAACAAGACTTTTTTCATCCAGCCCTCAATAGGTACCCAGATAGGTAGGTAGATAGATAGATAAATAGGTAGGTAGATAGATAGAGAGATTGATAGACAGACAGACAGACAGACAGACGATATAGATGATAGATAGATAGATAGATAGATAGATAGATAGACAGATAGATAGATAGATAGATAGATAGATAGATAGACAGACAGATGATAGATAGACAGACGTAGATAGATAGATAGATAGACAGATAGATATTGACAGATAGATAGATAGATAGATAGATAGATAGATAGACAGACAGATAGTAGATAGACAGACAGATAGATAGATAGATAGATAGTAGACAGATAGATATATTGACAGATAGATAGATAGATAGATAGATAGATAGATAGATAGATAGACAGAAAGATAGATAGATAGATAGATAGATAGATAGATAGATAGATAGATAGATAGATAGATGTTTGTCTCTTTTTGTTTGTTTGTCCGTTGCTTATTTTTCAATTTCTTTGAGTAGAGAGGAGTGGAGACTGAAGAGGTGTTGAGAGGTTGGGTGGAGGAGGGGGGGGGGGGGTATAAAACTATTTCTATTTCATTGAAAAACAGAACAGAACTTTAGATGGGATAAAGTTTTATTTTGTTTGGTTTTTTTTTTTGGCGTCTCATCTCAGAAAAGTAAAAAAAAAAAAAAAAAAAAAAGACATACTTTAAAGAAGGGACTGAACTGGGAAAAAGAAAAACATTATAAAGAAATGGCTTAACTTAGAAAAAAATAAAAGGAAAAGAAAAGACTAAACTGGATAAAAATGATACACAAATGTGACGTTCCACCACGAAATGAGTCGCTTAGCACATAACCCACTTTTCCACTAGAAGCCATTAAAGGCAGGTGGGGTAAAGTTGGCAAGTTTTCAGATTTTGATGATTATAATACTATAGGCGTTATTCTACCCTATAATGAAATATCAAGTAATAATTTTGTATCTTTTTTTCTTTTGAACGTGCTTTAAAAATGTCCAAGCCCTCATTCTGACCATTTATTATGATGCTAAAACTTGTCCATTTTTCGTTTTGTCATTTCATGCAGTCTATCATTTCAACTTGTAATATAACTTTCTATATAATTGTCCGATTTTCAATCTGTTTTTTTTCTGTTGTATAGCCATTTCTTGCAGGTTAATAAAGTATCAATAACTAAAATTGACCTCAGGTGCAATGCGACTCCTTATGTGGTGGAGCGTCACAACTGACATTTTAGGTCGCTGTGGACTGAACAACTTGAAACAACACAACGCCAGTGAGTCAGCAGAAGAAATGAAAAAAAAAAGATAATCTAAATGAAAACACATTTATCACAGACACTTACCTCTCTCTCTCCTCTCTCTCTCTCTCTCTCTCTCTCTCTCTCTCTTCTCTCTCTCTCTCTCTCTCTCTCTCTCTCTCTCTTCTCTGTGTCTCTCTCTGTGTCTCTCTGTCTCTGTCTCTGTCTCTCTGTCTCTCTTCTCTCTGTCTCTTCTCTCTGCTCTGTCTCTCTGTCTCTGTCTCTCTCTGTCTTCTTCTTCTCTCTCTCTGTCTGTCGTCTCTCTCTCTCTCTCTCCTCCCTCTCTCTCTCTCCCCTCCCTCTCTCTCCCCCCTCTCTCTCTCTCCCTCTCCCTCCCTCTCTCTCTCCCCCCCCTCTCTCTCTCCTCTCTCTCTCCTCCTCCCCTCCCTCTCCTCTTCTCTCTCTCTCTCTCTCTCTCTCTCTCTCTCTCTCTCTCTCTCTCTACTCTCTCTCTCTCTCTCTCAAAACTCTTCCACAAACATCAAAGGCTACGTCGTTTCTAAACTTAAAACGAATGGAAACCTTCATACACACTTTTAACACTGCTCCTAGATCTACCTCTGCAGCCAATGACACACACTCACGCAGGAACACATGCGCACACATACAACACACATGCGCGCGCACGTGTATGTATCCACTCTCAATCTCTGAGACTTACAATCTTTTGGAAAAAGAATCTAAGAAAGAAATTAAATTATTAGTTAAAGATTTTGGTAGCATTTCTAAACATCATATTGTAAAGGCTTATAACTTTAAAAACATGGTCTCGAATTTTCCACATTACAGTATAGTGAAGCTCAGACAAGTAATCTCGCTACTTAATAGACTAAAGCTGAATGCATTTAAATCAAAATTTGTGACAGGTGTTACGTGCTGTTGTGGTGAAAACATTTCAAGTTTTCATTTGATTTTTGAATGTAAAGTTTTAAAAACATATTTGCCCAATACTTCCCGATTGTTCATTAGAAAATGTTTTCAGTGATTTTTCATTAATTTTTAGAATTTCTGAATGTTTGCTTCATAGTCCAGTTGCCTGTTTACTTTAGATTGGACTTTACTTTTTCTTGTTCCAATAACATGTTATCTTATGGATGGTATTTATTGCCTGTAAGAAACACACACACCACACACACACACACACACACACACACACACACACACACACACACACACACAACACAACAACACACACACACACACACACACACAACTCACCCCCCCCCCACACACACACAACACCCCCCCACCCCCCCCCCCCCCCCCCCCCCACCACACACACACACTTAAACCCAAGCAGCATAGGCAGACTACAGAAGACACGACGTATACGTTACGAAGCAATTAGGGCCAGAGCTTGGTTTTTCACTGCTGCTCTTAGGGGCTGAAAGGATTGAAGAGATGCATTTACACAGGCATTACAGGGGCAAAAAAATGGACAAAGGAGATGCTCATCTTGTGTGTGTAGTGTGTGTTGTGTGTGTGTGTGGTGTAGTTGTGTGTGTGGTGTGTGTGTGTGTGTGTGTGTGTGTGTGTGTGTGTTGTAGTGTAGTGTGTGTGTGTGTGTAGTGTGTGTGTGTGTGTTGTAGTGTGTGTTGTGTTGTGTTGTGTTGTGTTGTGTGTTGTGTTTGTGTTGTGTTGTGTTGTGTTGTGTGTGTGTGTTGTGTGTGTGTGTGTGTGTGTGTGTGGACGCTGGTGCGTTTTGTGTTGTTAGGTGTTGTGTGTGGTTGTGTTGTGTTTGTGTGTGTGTGTGTGTGTGTGTGGTGTGTGTGTGTGCTGTGGGTGTTGTGTGTGTGTTGTGGTGTGGTGTGTGTTGTGTGTGTTGTGTTGTGTTGTGTTTTGTTGTGTTTGTGTGTGTTGTAGTGTGTGTGTTGTGTTGTGTTGTGTTGTGTGTGTGTGTGTGTGGGTTTGTGTTGTGTGTGTGGTGTGTGTGGTTGTTTTGTGTTGTAGTGTGTGTGTGTGTTGTGGGTGTGTGTGTGTGTATGTGTGTGGTGTGTGTGTGTGTGTGTGCGGCGCTCACGCGCGTGTAGTATGTGCGAGTGTGTGTCTGTGCACGTCTATGTATATGTATTAGAAATAAATGCGAGAATGATAAAAGGCATCATCAAAGAATCAACAACAACAACAACAACAACAATGACAGCAATAGGTATTGTAATGCTACTGATAAAACGATAATGATGATGATGATAATGATGACGATGACGATGACGATGACGACGACGACGATCACGATGATGATGAAAAGGATGAAAGTTATGATAATGATGGGGTGGTGCTTACTAACCATGATAATTATCACCACTAATAAATGAATATTCATAAACCGCTTCTCTTCCTCGCAGGAGCAATAGCTCAAAGCGCTTTACATAAGAAACGCGAAAAAATATTAGCAACCACTCAAACACACATCCTGCAACAAACGCAAACCCTTTTGACAACCATCCCACATCCACCCCTCCCATTTCCTTACCACATTGAATCTCTCGCTCTCACCTATCCTCTCTCTCCCCTCCACCCCCCCCCCCCCCTGTCTCTCCCCTCAACACATCTACCCCCCCCCCCTCCCCCCCCCCCCACCCTCTCCCCAGCTCCAGCCCCTCTTCGAAAACACAGACACACAGACACAGACACACAGACACAGACCAAACCCACACACACACACACACACACACACACACACCACACACACCACCACCACACACCACACTGTACATAAAAACCTGTATTGATGGGGTAAACAAAAATACTTAATGAGGTATTTTGAAAAGACGGGTCTTCAGTACTGCCCTTAAAAAGAAGAAAGGGTAGAAGGACAAAGATCCTCAGGCAGAGCATTCCAGACAGACGGGGCTGAATATGAGAGTGTACACAATGTCACTGGTGACTGTACTAGGATAAACAACCCTAGTTTTTTTGTTAGGATATCAAGATAATGCGTGATGTGACCACTTAGAAAGGCTTGATGTTTATAAATCTGTTTGTCTCTCGTTTTCGTCCTCTCTGTCTCTCTTTCTCTACCTCTTATATGTCGGAATAAAGATTAATTAAATGAATAACAATCCCCCCCCCCTCTGTGTGTGTGTGTGTGTGTGTGTGTGTGTGTGTGTGTGTGTGTGTGTGTGTGTGTGTGTGTTGTGTGTCTGTCTGTCTGTCTGTCTGTCACTCTCTCTCCCTTTCCCTGTCTGTCTGTCTGTCTCTCCCACCCTCCCTCCTATCCACTCATACTTTAGGATCGTCTAGTATCACTTAAAGTGGACAGACGTTAAAACTTAAGACTGACTGACTGACTGACTGACTGACTCTCCCTCACACACACACACACACACACACACACACACACACACACACACACACACACACACACACACCCACACACACACACACACACACACACACACACACACACACACACAACCCCCACACACACACCACACACACACACACACACACACACACACACCACACCACACACACACAACACACACACGCCCTTACATACTCAACACAGCAAACACACACACACACACACACACACACACACACACAACACACAACACACACACACACACACACACACACACACACACACACACGCTGACATATTCATACAGCAAACACACACACACACACACACACACACACAAGCAAACACACAAACAAAGAAGCAAGCAAAAGATGGCAGGAGAAAACGGTATTTGCTTCAAGTTAATTAAGCCAAGGTTCGTCTGTCGCTGAGAGCTTTTTGTGGGCAGGGAGATTAGATGGGCCTTGTTTACCTTGTTTAGGGGGACGGATAGCCTAGTGGGTCAGAACATCGCACTGGCAATTTGAAGACTAGGGTTCGATTCCGGTCGAGGAGATTTTTCTCCTGGAGTTAACCATCAGTGCTGACTCCACTCTCCCCAAAAGTCCTTCAGATAAGACTTTAAACCCGAGGCCCCGTGTGCGAACGTACGAAGAACATCTTGCGCACACGTTAAATCCTGTTCCGCTTTTCGTAAGAGTAGGCCATCGTGTCCCGGTGGGAACAGATGACATTAACAAAACTGCATACACACGGGGACTGGATGTAAAAAAGCACAAGAGTGCTTATTCCATTATCCTCGATGTAAAAGAATAAATAAATGAATAAAATTCACCCAGGTTTTCCACAGACCAGGTGAAGGAAGGTGGCAGGATGATCAAGACGTTCGCCTGCCAAAACGTCAACCGCGAGGTTCTGGGTTCGATTCCCTTCCTCGCCCTTTCTTCCCAGTTGGACAAAAACATCAAACTGAATGTCAAGAGTCATTCGGATGAGGCTATAAACCGAGGCCCCGTGTGCGAACGCATGCAGAATACCTTAACGCACACGTTAAAAACCTGTTCCGCCTTTCGGAAGAGCGTGGCGCCGGTAGAAGTGGATGATAAAAAAATATATATAAAACCCAGCATGCACATAGGTGTGTGATAAACCACCATCCCTGAGGAAAAATCGGGGAGTTGGAGTCCCCAGGGTGGCTCGGGGCTGTATATATATGGCAACGTTCTGGTGGCTCCTGCGACGGTACTAGACCCATTCGTGTCAGCGACTGCCTTCTAATGGACCATTCCAGTGGCGTGGAGAGGCCAGAGGGAGGGGGGTGAGGGGGGGGGGGGTCGGCTGCATGGGTAACAGCTTGCCCTCCACACTGACTAACCTAGGCTTTGGTCTGCTAGAGCTCAGAGGTTACGAAGGGTGAGATTTTGCATGAGGAAACCGTGTATACCTATTCATTTATTTTATTTATGTATTCATTTTATTCTTTTATATCGAGGATAATGGAATAAGCACTCTTGTGCCTTTTTTACACCCCCTCCTATCATGAAGGTAGCCTATCATGAAGGTAGCCTTCATGAAGGTAGCCTGTCATGAAGGTAGCCTATCATGAAGGTAGCCTGTCAGAAGGTAGCCTATCAGGAAGGTAGCCATCATGAAGGTAGCCTATCATGAAGGTAGCCTATCATTGCCTATCAATCGAGGTCCTGTCAGGAAGGTAGCCTGTCAGAGGTAGCCTGTAGGAAGGTAGCTCTGATCTTAGCCTGTCATGAAGGTAGCCTGAAGGTTAGCCTATCATGAAGGTAGCCTATCAGAAAAGTAGCCTATCATGAAGGTAGCCTATCATGAAGGTAGCCTGAAGGTAGCCTGTCATGAAGGTAGCCTATCATGAAGGTAGCCTATCAGAAAAGTAGCCTATCATGAAGGTAGCGTATCATGAAGGTAGCCTATCATGAAGGTAGCCTATCATGAAGGTAGCCGCATTCCGCCTTCGGGAATCGACGTCTGTTTTCCATTCCAGAGAAGACGACTGACCAGCAGGTTTTTAGGATGCTCTTGACTTTGGAAAAATGTCGATTAGTATTGACTTGCCGTCTTTCCCCTTCACCCCTCCCATTTTTTTGTGAGCGTGTTTGCGTGTGTGTGTGGTGTTTTATATATATATATAAATATATTTATTATATTATTATATATTATAATTATATATTTATATAGTTGATGTGTGTGTGATGTGTGTTGTGTGTGTGTGTGGTGTGTGTGTGTGTGTGTGTGTGTGTGTGTGTGTGGTGTGTGTGTGGTGTGTGTGTGTGTGAGCGCGTGCGTGCGTGCGCGTGCGTGCGTCGTGTGTATAAGGTGGGGGTATGGAGTGTGTGTGTGTGTGTGTGCGCGCGCACGCGCGCGCGCGCGTGCGTACCTGTGCCGTACAAACACTCAAAAACAGATAGGAATATTTTATGCACATATACACATGCTTGCAGATACACACCACACACACACACACACACACACACACAACACACACACACAACACACACCCACAAACACCACCACACAACACCACCCCCCACCACCCACACACCAACACACACACCACCCCCAACACCACATCCACCCCCACACCAACACACACACCCCACACCACACACACACCCACCCAGACCCCCCCCCCCCACAACCCCCCACACACACCACTTCCCACTTTTTCCCCTAGAATACTTCAAGCAGTCCTCTCCTTCCACGTGAATTGAAAGAAGCCGAAGAGGACGGAAGACAAAGCACCAGGCAGTTCAAAGCAGAGAGAAGCTCAGAACCAGGTCCTTGCAGAGGAACCAGAACCACAAGATACTGCAGAAGCAGATGCGCAACCCCAGGAAAAGGAATCGAACCCGATACCCACTAATACTTTGGTCTACTACAAACAGATCCACGAAACCTTTTTTTTTTTTTTAAATAAACTTTTTTTTTTTTTTTTTTTTTTGGGGGGGGGGGGGACCTACATGCACGCAAGCTCGTGATAGTAGTAAGATTTTTAAAATGATTCTTTGAAGTAACGTACCTAGGATTCGGTAATAGGTAAAAGGTGTCCCATAACCTATGTGGTCGTAGGGGAGCAGGCATCAAGACCTCAGCTCTCCAGAGGCCAATTATTGAGGGCAGTGCCCATCTCTTTTCCCTTGCTGCTTTATCTTCCGTGACCCCAGCTGGATGAACTGGGGGACTGTGGTGAAGTCATGGCACATAAACGGTCACCCATCCACTTGGTAACCCACACCCGATAATGGTTAACATTGGCTTGGGGAAAGCGAGTGCTCTGACCACTGAGCTATTCAGTCCCTTCAAGTGAATTGCGTGTACAAAACCACAGGTTGAGGACTGATTTGTGTGCGGAAAGAAAATGTATGTATGTTATGTATGTATGTATTGTAATTATGCATGCATCATGCATGCATGATATGCATGCATGTTGTTGTCTGTCTTCTGTCATGTTGTACACCTCGACTGAATGTAACACTCTTTCAAACTGTACAGATGCATGATTTTTATTGCGCGACTCTGTCAATCTCGGCGACTAACGCACGGTCAGACAGTGGAATGTGGCCTCTAAATAAGAGCTGCAAAATATACATTTACCGCTACGGGCAAAGTGCATGCAGAGGACGCTTCGACCCCCCCCACGTACAGAACGTCGCACAATTCACAGGTGTGGATCCAAACGTTACACCACGACGCTGGATTGGCAGTATCGATCGCAAGGAAGTAATCTATTACGCTCCTGCCACTCCACCACCGCCGACTTTGTGCCGTCCCGAGCACAGTGGGTACTGACCACGTATTTGACGCTCAAATCATAGCCCTAAGTTCTTTCCATCCTGTCGGCGACGCCACTAACGAATGCGTTTCTCTCCATGAGAACTCAAGAAAAATAAAACGCAAAACAAAAAAACCCACCACGATTGTTGTACGCCATTTTGTGGCGCTACCGTAAAGTGGACACGCTGAACGGAGATAACAACTTCTCCCCCCCCCCCCCCCCCCCCGGACTGTAAACTTCCGGTGGAAACTTCGGTGGAAACTTCCGGTGGAATGCATGCTGCAGTCTGTACTTGGTAAGGGAGTACTCGTTTTACGTTCGCAGTCTCCACTGATTTTTTCTCTATTCAATATCTTTTATATTGCCGTTATTTTAGGTCTTTTTTTTCTTTTTTTTTTCTTTTTTTTTATTATTATTAATCTTTGGTTGTATAAAATGACATCATAGGCAGTTTGAAAATAATTTCCACTTAGGGGTTGGTGCCGTTGAAACGCACTTTTCATATATTTTTTTTCTATTATTTTGAGGATAATGGAACAAACGCTCGTGCTTTTTTTTTTTTTTTTTACATTCAGTCCCAGTGTGCATGGAGCTTTATAAATTTTGTCTGCCATTCCCACTCGCACACATGGCCTACTCTTCCAAAAAGCAGAACAGGTTTTTTTAAATGTGTGCGCAAGATGTTCTGCGTGCGTTGGCACACGGGACCGCGGTTTATAGTCACATCCGACAAAAAAAGAAACCCAATTTTTTCCAGGGAGTGGAGTCAACACTGGTAGGAAGAGGGGGGGAAAAAACCGCCCTTAGAACAGAATTCGAACCTAGGTCGGCACTGATCCAGTTAAGGACATGAAAACGAGTTAACGACACCGCACATACACGGTTCACTCTCCACAGCACTAACTTTCCTCCTCCCCTCCTCCTCCACCACCCCCTCCAACAAAAACAAAAGTCCCAAGACTTTTAAAGAAAAACATCACACCTCTCCTCCCTTCTGCTGCATTACCTTGGTACACACACACACACACACACACACCACACACACACACACGCACACACCACACACACACACACACACACACACACACCACACACACAACACACACACACAACACACACAACACACACAACACAAACACACACACACACACACACACACACACACACACACACACAACACACAAACACACACAACACACACACACACCACACACAACACACACAACACACACACAACAGATACACACAACACACAACAACACCCCATACACACACACACACACACACACACACACACACACACACACACACACACACACACACACAACACACCCACCCACCCACCCACCCACACCACACACACATACACACACACAACACACACACACACACACACACACACACACACAACACACACACACACACACACACCACACACACACACACACACACTACCACCCCCCCCCCCCCCACACACACACACACACACCCACCCCACACACACACACACCCACACACACACACACACACACACAACACACACACAACACACACACACACACACCCTCTCCGTGTTGTCCCCTATAGCCAGAGTCTGAGTACGGTCCAAGGAAGGCGCCAGAGAAGTCGATTCGGCAGACAGGGTCAGGGGCTCACTCCAGCAGTGGCACTGTTGACTCACAGGCCGATGACATTTGGACAGCAGTCTTCACTCACCTCACCTCCCCGCTCTACCTACCACCCCATCGTCACCTCTCCTGCTTGGGTAATTACGTTTCTGCCAGCAAGAACCCGTTTGCGCATGTCTAGGAGCCAGGACTATTTGGTTACACTTCCTGTAATAGCTTGTAGGTCGTGTGGTATTCAAATTCCAAAATTCCTATAACTACTACTACTACTACTACTACTACTACTACTACTACTACTACTACTACTACCACTACTACTACCACTACTACTACCACACTACTACCACTACTACTACCACTACTACCACTACCCACTACCACCACCACCACTACCACACCACTACTACCACACCACTACTACCACCACTACTACCACCACCACTACTACCACCACACTACTACACCACTACTACTATACACTACTACTATACTACTGTAAAACTACTACAACTAAGCCTCTTGCATTCACCAACACACACAAATCAACACAACATGAATTTTACAGTTTATTGAACAAAACGAATATATAGCGTTTGTTTTGTTTATCCTCACAAAAAAGTCAACAAACGAATATTACTGGGTTTTTTTTTAGCAAAAATTCCCTTCTATTATTGTGATCTTTTTATCCAAGTATCTTCTATAGAGGGCGGGTCAGAATTTGTGTTGTTGATTTTCAGAGATTTTTTTATATATTTTTTTATCAAAGTATGACAAAAAATGTACTGTCTCCTTGTTTTTTGGGGGGATTGAGGCATAGAGCAATACCAGGTAGTCACGAGAAAGTGGAAATGATCATCAAAATGAGGATTGCTTGTGTTCGTTCCTACAGTGTTGACCCTGTGCATGCATATTGCGGTTAGGAAGCTAGCAGACCATGAATCAGAATCAGAATCAGAATCAGAAATTATTTATTGCCATTAAAGTCACATGGACTTATTGACACAACAAAATAAACTCAACATATTCATCAATACAACATACTATTCACTGGTCAGCATGACTGAAATGATGTGCAGGCAAAAAACACCCCAAACCACCACAAAGCAAAACCATGTTGCATTCTATCTTATTTCAATTGTTCTCTTTTTTCAAAACAGGAACAAACATATTGAATTATTTCAGCTTGATGATTATCAGTTACTAAACATTGCTTAATTTGTCTATACCATTCTTATATTCTTTGACATCAGATTTCAGATTTACCAATATTTGTTTTCTTTGTTCAGTATATAAGATACACTCATCAAGTAAATGAAACTCGTCTTCTATTTTGTTGCAGTATTGACAAGTTCTGTTCTCTCTTGGTATATTCTTATATCTTCCTTTTTCTATCATTAAATCATGGCAACTTGTACGAAATTTACAAAATGTTTTCCTATGGTTTTTGTTTTCACAGTTAATCAGATATGGTTCTAGTCTATATTCTTTAGTCACAAAATTATAAAAGTTCAGTTTTGTGGACTCTTGTTTCTGTTTCCATGTACCACAGAAGACTGAAGGGGTACAGTGTTCGCTGGAAAAAAAAAATCAAACCTAAGTTTGTGCAAATTCACATAACTTTTCATCCAGAGGCTCATCTTTCACAAATAAGTGGTTTTTATATTCAGTGAATATCTTAATAGGTGTTGTATGATAAAAAAAATAAATAAGAGTCTTACAGAAAAAAAAGACAGGCAATTGCGGGTTTAAAAAACAACAACAACGCAGGTGTGTAGCCTGTATCCGATGGAATTTTTTTTCCTGAACAGGTAAATCAATTTGTCAGATAGTCTCCCCTGAGCGGTGCTTGAAGCCACGCCATGTTGGGGGGGGGGGGGGGGGGAGAGGCATTCCTACTTTGTGACATAACCCTTAGGGGACAGACACTGGTCTGGTCTCAGAATATTTGCCTTTTTAGTTATCTCCAGGATGTGCGTAGGTAGGGTGTGGTGTGGTTGTGTGTGTGTGTGTGTGTGTGTGTGTGTGTGTGTGTGTGTGTGTGTGTGTGTGTGTGTGTGTGTGTGTGTGTGTCGTGGTGTGTGTTGTGTGTGTGTGTGTGTGTGTGTGTGTGTGTGAGAGAGAGAGAGAGAGAGAGAGAGAGAGAGAGAGAGAGAGAGAGAGAGAGAGGAGAGAGAGAGAGAGAGAGAGAGAGAGAGAGATTCTGTGTGTACATGCGTATTCATTTGTGTGTGTGTGTGTGTATACACACACACAAATGTGTGTATACACACACACACACACACACACACACACACACACACACACACACACACACACACACACACACCACACACACCTCGAGCTAAACAATTCAGTTTCACCCTGTAACCTTTAAAAAACCAAACAAAGGAGAGCAGGTTGAGAACAAAAGTCGGGAAACTTGATCCCATACCGCTTGTCTTTCATTCTCTTCAGGAAAACTATACAAATCTAATTCAAGTGTCCAACTTTTTTTGGCGTTTGCTGTTCAGACACCAACTGTCAGATCTGTGTAGTCTTCCCTTGATCAAATTTCACAAAACTTTCTCTCTTCTCTTCTCTTCGCGCTATTCAAGTTGCATACTCATGGAAAAAAAAAAGGCAAAAAAATTTCTATAATCTACTCTCCCTCCCCACCTCTAAGTCTCTACCCCCCCCCCCCCCCCCCACACACACACTTCAATAAAAAAAAAAGAAAGAAAACTAACACTTTGATTTCAAGATTGTTCAACAAAATTTTCTTTGAACCGAAAACACGCCGAAACACAACTTTATTTCAATTCTCCAGCACGAAAAGAAACAGCATCTGAAAAAGCCATTTGTCGGTCTCAGTACAAGTTGACTTCGTAACATCACTCAATGATGGTGACGCTGCTTGTTATATCAAAAGCTGTTTACCTAAAAGTTATATCAGGTAATTGCATATAATCTGCTTACAAAAAGAAATCATTATTTTCATTTTTCATCCCGCAGGAAGCAGACATAGCAGACAGCAGAGCTTAGTGAATAATGATGAGGAAGATTTCAGCAATACTATATGATGTCTGTTGATGACTTAACTATCCCTCGATAATTGGTCATACTTTTTCCTGATTTTCTTTATTTTTATTATTATTATTTAAAAAAAAAAAAAAATAATGCTTTTATATCCAGTGTAATGGAAGGTATACTCATGTAACTGGGTTTTTTTTTTTTTTTAAATTTTTTTTTTACATCCATTTCCTGTGTGCCTGCGATCTTGTAAATGTCAGTTTCCACCGGCACTCAACGGCCCAGTGTTTTCAAAAGCGGAACAGGATTTAACGTGTGCGCAAGATGTTCTGCGTGCGTTCGCACACAGGGCCTCAGTTTATAGTCTTATCGGAATCGTTACGTTATTAGGTCCTTCTACGTTGCTGTGTCCCAGCGTTTTGGGCTTCTTCAGGGTGGAGAGAGATGCAGGTTTCTGCTTGTATCATGTCATTGCAGTGTGGTAGTGAGTGGGGTGATGTTGTGAGCACTTTCACACGCCCACAGACTCTGCAGATCGTAAAGGTAAAGGTGTCCCATAACCTAGGTGGTCATAGAGGAGGGAGGCATCAGAGACCTCAGCTTCTCCTGGGGCCAGCATATTGAGGGCGGCGCCCATCTCCTCTCCCTCGCTGCTTTACCTTCCCTGACCCTAAAGAGGGCAGGTATCCATTTACAGCTGGGTGAACTGGGGGGGACTGTACTGTAGCCAAGGCGCGTAAACGGTCACCCATCCAAATAGTAACCACGCTCGATGCTGCTTAACTCGACTTGGGGAAAGCGAGCGCTCTGACCACTGAGCTATCACGCCCCCAGATCGCAGATCTGCAGATCGTACTGTTGTGTAACTTCACGTACTCCCAGTGGAGTTTTCTTGACTTATAATGATTCTTGAAGTCGTGACGACGATGCGACCCTGTGGAGTCCAAACAGTCTATAAAGCAACGACTAACTACTTTAAAAGTTAACGTTAAGAAAGTCGATCTACTGTTTAAATTGGTCACACAATTGGAAAACCAACCTTCAATTTATACATCGAAAGCCAAGTAATTCATTGTTTTCGTTGAAATGATTATTTACGTATAACGTAAAAAAAAAATCCGATTTACTGTTTAAATTAGTTATACAATTGAAAAATTAACCTTCAAATTATACGCTGAAAGCCAAGTAATTCACTGTTTTCGTTGAAATGATTATTTACGTATAACGTTAAAAAAATCCGATTTACTGTTTAAACTAGTTATACAATTGGAAAACCAACCTTCAATTTATACATCGAAAGCCAAGTAATTCACTGTTTTCGTTGAAATGATTACTTACGTACAGGAGGTGGTGGTGGTGGGGGGGGGGGGGGGGGGGGAGGCTCTATGTTCAACGTTTGAGATGATAAAAAAGAATCGAAGCAGCTGAGGTGTGTGGTGTGTGTTGTGTGTGTGTGTGTGTGGTGTGTGTGTGTGTGTGTGTGTGTGTGTGTGTGTGTGTGTGTGTGCGTGCTTACGTGCGTGCGTGCGTGCGTTCTTGCGTGTGTGTGTGGTGCGTGCGTGCGTGCGTGCGTGCGTGCGTGCGTGCGTGTGTGTGTGCGTGCGTGCGTGCGTGTGTGTGTGTGTGTGTGTGGCCGTTTTTTTTGTTTTTTTTCTATTATTTTAGAAGGCTACGCACGGTCACTTAAAAGAAGACACAAAGCACATTACACGAACTGGGACAACAACAACAAAACAACCTTGCAACAATAATAAACGAAGGAAAACAAAGATAATATGTAGGCCACGCGCTACGAAACCCAGACACGGACCTTATGAAAACTCGCTTTGAAGACAAAACCGAAGCAAAAGGAAAAAAACCCAACAAGGCAGACCACCAGCTTCTCCCATTGGCAACATCACCACAGAATCCTGTGGCCTGAGAATCCATGAAGTCAGCAGGGCCAGCGAAGACAGGAGCAAATGGAGAAGGAAGGAGGATCATGTCAGTGTCATTGGGTGCAGCGGCTAACACTGAACTCTGTGATGCCGCCAGGTGAGACAGGTGAGACAGGTGAGCACATGAGGGTTATGCTTACAAACTATCGTCAGCATTGCACCGTCAAGATAAAAAAAAAGGGGAAGGAGGGAGGGGAAGAGAGAGAGAGATGGAGAGAGAGAGGGAGGGAGGGAGAGAGAGAGAGAGAGAGAGAGAGAGAGAGAGAAGAGAGAGAGAGAGAGAGAGAGAGAGAGAGAGAGAGAGAGAGAGAGAGAGAGAAGGAAGTATGCATGCACGTGCGTGCGACCACACACACACACACACACACACGTAACACACACACACACACACACACACCACACACACACACACACACACACACAACCACACACACACACACACACCACACACACACACACGACACACACACATCACACAACACACACACACACATACACACACACACACACACACACCAACTCACCCCACCCACACCCATCCACCCCACTACCCCCCCCCCCCCCCCCCCCCACAAAAGTCTGTAAGGTGCAGACCCATTTTCACGAAATCAATCATCAGACCAGCCCAGCATTAAACGTCAAGAGAGAAAGAGAGCGAAAAGGAAGGATGCTGCTGTGATGAATAAAATGAACACAGTAGTGTTAGAGGGAAGACAGTACAGCACACTTCACTGCACTGCACTGCACTGTACTGTACTGACTTCACTGCACTGCACTGCGCTGCACTGTACTGCACTGTACGGCACTGTACTGTACGGCGCTACTGTACGGCACTGTACTGTACTGCACTGTACTGTACTGCACTGCACTGCACTGCATTCTAACTGTACTGCACTGTATTGTACTGCACTGCTCTGCACTGTACTGCACTGTACTGCACTGTACTGACTGCACTGTACTGCACTGTACTGCACTGTACTGCACTGTACTTTACTGTACTATACTGCACTGTACTGCACTGCACTGCACTCTACTGCACTGTACTGTACTGCACATGCACTGCACTAATTCTACTGCATGCACTGCACTGCACTGACGTACGGCACTGTACTGTACTGGCACTGTACTGTACGGCACTGTACTGTACTGCACTGCACTGCACTGCATCTACTGTACTGTACTGCACTGTATTGTACTGCACTGCTCTGCATACTGCACTCGCACTGCACTGTACTGCGCTGCACTGAGCACTGCAATGTACTTCACTGTATTCCACTGCACTGCACTGTACTGTACTGCACTACACTGCACTGTACTGACTTCATGCCGTAGTTTTTCGCAGCTGCTGCACCATACTACAGATTGTGTTTAGCATTCTGCAGCATAGTATTCATGACAGATGGTTAGATAGATAGATAGATAGATAGATAGATAGATAGATAGATAGATAGATAGATAGATAGATAGATGGGTAAATAGATAGACAGATAAATAGATAGGTGAATAGATAAATAGAAAAGGTGAATAGATAGATAGATGGATAGATGGATAGTAGGTATAGATAATAGATAGATAGATGGATGGTATATATATATAATATATATATAGATAGGTAAATAGATAATAGATAGACAGGTATAGATAGATAGATCGATACATAAATGCATTCATATATACATACAAACAAACAAACAAACAAACAAAACAAACAAACAAACAAACAAACAAACAAACAAACCAAACCAAACAACAAACAAACAAACAAACAAAAAACAACAAACATACATACATACATACAACTACATACATACATACATACATACATACATACATACACATGCATACGTACGTCCATACATACGTACGTCCATACATACGTACGTCCATACATACGTACGTCCATACATACATACATACATACATACATACATACATACATACATTACATACACACACATACACACATACACACATACATACACACATACATACATACATACATACATACATTACATTACATTACATTACATACATTACATACATTACATACATTACATACATACATACATACATACATACATACATACATACATACATGCACACACACATACACACATACACACATACACACATACAAACATACAAACACACACATTCTTTCATACATACATACATACATACATACATACACAGACACACACACACACACTATATATATATATATATATATATATATATATATATATATATATATATATATTCGCCCCCCCCACACACACATACACACACACACACACACACACACACA
>CM060339.1:14529050-14531550 GCA_030674155.1 Stramonita haemastoma
GAATAGAAATAGAATAGAATAGAATAGAATAGAATAGAATAGAATAAAATAGTCTTGTTTTGCATTACGATGTTTTTAGGTCACTGGCCAAGCGCTTATTCCATTATCCTCGATATACAATAATAGAATAGAATAGAATAGAATAGAATAGAATAAAATAGTCTTGTTTTGCATTACGATGTTTTTAGGTCACTGGCCAAGTGCTTATTCCATTATCCTCGATGTAAAATAATAGAATAGAATAGAATAGAATAGAATAGAATAAATAAAATAGTCTTGTTTTGCATTACGATGTTTTTAGGTCACTGGCCAAGTGCTTATTCCATTATCCTCGATATAAAATAATAGAATAGAATAGAATAGAATAGAATAGAATAGAATAAAAGAGGTACACCAGGCCCTCACTCTCAGACTATGGGGATAAACCCCCGGGTTCGAGTCCGGTCGAGGAAATTTTCTTCCTGGAGTTAGCATCAGTGCTGACTCCACTCTCCCCAAAAGTCCTTCGGATGAGACTTTAAACCGAGGCCCCGTGTGCGAACGCACGCAGAACATCTTGCGCACACGTTAAATCCTGTTCCGCTTTTCGTAAGAGTAGGCCATCGTGTGCCGGTGGGAACAGATGACAATATTTACAAAACTGCATACACACGGGGACCGGATGAAAAAAAGCACATGATTGCTTATTCTGTTATCCTCGATATAAAAGAATAAATAAATAAATAAATGAATAAATAAATAAATAAAAACCCCAACAGATTGTCACCTGCAGCTTTGAGCAGTGACAGCATCCCTGAACTCGGAATACGGATACCTTAAGGGGGGTGGGTTAAAATGGATTGCTGTGCAAAAGGTCCCTAGGTTCCTCTCTTGCTGAATTGGTTGCTGTGCAAAAGGTCTATAAATTCCGCTCTGCTGAATTGATTGCCGTCCGTGCAAACGTTTCCTCTCCACTAAACTGATTGCTGTGCAAACGTTTCCTCTCCACTAAACTGATTGCTGTGCAAAAGTGTCCTCTCCACTAAACTGATTGCTGTGCAAAAGTGTCCTCTCCACTAAACTGATTGCTGTGCAAACGATTCCTCTCCACTAAACTGATTGCTGTGCAAAAGTGTCCTCTCCACTAAACTGATTGCTGTGCAAACGTTTCCTCTCCACTAAACTGATTGCTGTGCAAAAGTGTCCTCTCCACTAAACTGATTGCTGTGCAAAAGTGTCCTCTCCACTAAACTGATTGCTGTGCAAAAGTGTCCTCTCCACTAAACTGATTGCTGTGCAAACGTGTCCTCTCCACTAAACTGATTGCTGTGCAAACGTGTCCTCTCCACTAAACTGATTGCTGTGCAAACGTGTCCTCTCCGCTAAACTGATTGCTGTGCAAACGTGTCCTCTCCACTAAGCTGATTGCTGTGCAAAAGTTTCCTCTCCACTAAACTGATTGCTGTGCAAAAGTGTCCTCTCCACTAAACTGATTGCTGTGCAAACGTGTCCTCTCCACCAAACTGATTGCTGTGCAAAAGTTTCCTCTCCACTAAACTGATTGCTGTGCAAAAGTTTCCTCTCCACTAAACTGATTGCTGTGCAAACGTGTCCTCTCCACTAAACTGATTGCTGTGCAAACGTGTCCTCTCCACTAAACTGATTGCTGTGCAAAAGTTTCCTCTCCACTAAACTGATTGCTGTGCAAACGTTTCCTCTCCACTAAACTGATTGCTGTGCAAAAGTGTCCTCTCCGCTAAACTGATTGCTGTGCAAAAGTGTCCTCTCCACTAAACTGATTGCTGTGCAAAAGGCCCCTATTTTCTTCTCCACTAGACAGAAGCTTACCCACCATCCATCCCACACAAAGCTTTAACCTGTGTTTAGCTTCTTTTCTCACATAAAACATGTTGATTTTTCAAAGGCCTTTTAGATCAATACATCATCATTTTTTGAATTATCCTTACGCCAAGATAGTAGGCTAATGTAATGCTATGCTTAGATCTTTTCCTTAAAAATAGAGTAATCTTATAGCGCCTATGGACTCAATCAATCTATCTGTCTGTCTGTCTGTCTGTCTGTCTGTCTGTCTATCTATCTATCTATCTATCTATCTATCAAATCAATCAAATCAATCAGTCTATCCAACTATCCATCCATCCATCCATCCCTTAGTCTGGCGACCGTGGGGACACCCCCGAAGACTTGACAACCAGTTCCCTCCATTCCTCTCTCTCTGTTCTGCCTTTCTCGTGGTTTTGTTGAGTTCCAGTGCCAACACATAGGCCTATCAGGACACAATGATCCCCGCTTGAAAGTATGACGTAAAAACAAAAAAGGCGAGTTTTACGTCACGCAAGGTGATGCGCCTGATGAGGCAGATCATTAAAACATCAAAGACTTCATCCGAGCAGCCGAACCCCCCCCCCCCCCCCCCCAAACAACACACACAAAAAAACCCCCAACAAACGACAGCTCCAGTGACGCAGATAGACTTCCCTGTTAAGGTAAAGACATCTTC
>CM060339.1:14537434-14542434 GCA_030674155.1 Stramonita haemastoma
AACATCTTCAGTTTTCCACCAAGAGTTTCAGTCTCTCCTTGATCATTACAGCCTCTCTCCCAAGAAACTTATCATTCTTGGTGACTTTAATTTCCATTTCGACAACCAGTCTGCTCCTGATGTCAAGCGCCTTTCTCTTTCCCTGTCTAACCACTCTCTTTCCCAGCTTGTAAACGAACCGACACACAGATCAGGCCACATCTTAGACTGGCTCATCACCGATGCCTCACTAGACCTCATCACGTCTGTATCCGTCACTAACGAACTTCTTTCCGACCATTCTGCCATTCTCTTCTCTCTAAACATCGCTAAGCCTATCATAAAGAAAAAGTGCGTCACCCGTCGCAATCTCAAGGCCATTGATATTCCAACTTTCTCTTCTCAAGCTGCCAAATGCCTATCAGAAACCCCTGAACATACTGACCCTTCTAAACATTATAATACCGTTCTTAGCCAACTGCTTGACGAGCATGCACCTCCTACTGACCATTTTCTGCCTGATCGGCCCTGTGCTCCATGGTACACTCACGATATCCTGATCGCAAAACGCAAACGCCGACAACTAGAGCGGCAGTGGCGAAAGACAAAAACTGAAATAAACAAACAGCTCTTTCGAAAACAAATCAACAAAGTTAAAACCTTAATCCATTCAGCAAAGACAAAATACTATTCCTCTCAAGTTCTTGATGCCACGTCTATGAAATCCCTTTTTTCCCTCACCTCAACTCTTCTTGGATCTACAAAGGCAAGCCCTCTTCCTACTGTCCATAGCCACTCTGAACTTCCTGCTATATTTTCTTCTTTCTTCTCTGACAAAGTCCGCAACATTCGTTCCAAACTGGATCAAACTTCTTTCCAACCTGTGACTCCTGATCCCCAATTTACAGGCACTCCTCTCCTTTTCTTCCGTCCAACAACCGAGAAAGATATTCAGACAATTCTGAGAGAAATGACCATAAAATCATGCGATCTCGATCCTGTACCTGCTTCCCTTTTCACTCAGTGTATTCCACAGCTTATTCCTACGATCACGAAAATAGTAAATTCATCACTTCTTTCCGGAAATTTCCCACCAGCTCTCAAAACCGCTATAGTCACACCTCTACTAAAAAAGCACGATCTCGACCCTAACATTCTGAAGAACTATAGACCTGTTTCTAACCTACCTTTCATCTCAAAAGTCCTTGAAAAAGTCGTTCTCAGACAACTCAACAGCCATCTTCATTCCAATAGCCTCCTTCCGCCTTTCCAGTCTGCCTATCGCGCCAACCACAGCACTGAAACCACCCTAGTGCACACCTTAAATACACTTCTGCACGCTTCTGACACGGGAAAAATATCCCTTCTCACTCTTCTCGATCTATCTGCAGCTTTCGACACTATAGACCATTCAATTCTTCTCTCCCGTCTTCAAAAAACGTTTGGCATCACAGGCACAGCTCTCACTTGGTTTAATTCATACCTTACCGATAGATTCCAAACAGTAGCAGTTAACAAGATTCAATCCACACCTGTCAAACTGGAATGTGGAGTCCCGCAGGGATCAGTTCTGGGCCCTGTTCTTTTCACTCTATACACTGCTCCATTGTCACATATAATAAACCGTCATCAAATCAACTATCATTTCTATGCCGATGACTCTCAGATTCTAAGCTGTGATACTCCTGAAAATCTACCATCTCTCCTGATAAATATGTCCTACTGCCTTGAAGATATCCAAAACTGGATGATACAAAATAAGCTACAGTTAAATGCAGATAAAACTGAAGCCATGCTGGTAGGCACCAAACACAAACTTTCTTCCATTACTACAGCTTCAGTAGAATTCGGCAATACTTCAGTCACTCTTTCCACTGCTGTAAAGTATCTAGGGGTTGTTATCGACAACACACTATCCATGCAAAAATTCATCACCCAGACCTGCCAGTCATGCTACTATCAATTAAGACGTATTAGTGCAATTCGAAAGTACCTGTCCACTGATGCAACATCTAAACTCGTCACGTCTCTGATTCTTTCACGTCTCGACTATTGCAATTCTCTTTTGGCTGGTCTACCAGCATCATCTATCCACTCCCTTCAACGTATACAAAACTCTGCAGCTCGACTGGTCCTCAGAAAGAAAAAATCTGAGCACATTACTCCTCTCTTGCAATCTCTCCACTGGCTGCCTGTGCCACAGAGAGTAAACTATAAGATCAGTACTCTCTGTTATAAATGTCTTCACAAAACAGCACCCTCCTACCTCTGTGAATGTCTTTACCCTTACACTCCTTCTCGTTCCCTCCGCTCTGCTGCAGATACCCTGCGCTTACAAATACCTAGATTCAATCAATCCACCATCGGCCGTCGTGCTTTCTCTGTTTCTGGTCCAGTGATCTGGAACGATCTCCCTCTCTCCCTTCGTAAAAAGCCTACCTATGACACATTTAAATCCAGCCTCAAGACACACTTGTTTCAAAGCTAAGACTTTCCTATCCTGTTTCATCTTCTGCCCCTGCTCTCAACAGCTGAACTATCCACCACCCTGCCAAAGTGCTTGACCTCTGTGTGTGTGTGTGTGTGTGTGTGTGTGTGTGTGTGTGTGTGTGTGTGTGTGTGTGTGTGTGTGTGTGTGTGTGCATTGACTTTGTTAAAAATCTAAATTGTTGTTGGCTGCATGTGCAAGAGTTGGTTGAATGCAAGCGCTTTGATTTGTTTTTGCAAGATATAGCGCTATATAAATTCCATTTATTATTATTATTATTATTATACACATGCGCACACACACATACACACAGGCACACACACACACACACACACACGCACGCACGCACACACACACACACATTGCTTACTCAATGTACCATCTGGAAATAAAACTTTGAGTTTGACTTTGACTTTCACACACAACACACACACACACACACACACACACACACACACACACACACACACACACACACACACACACACACACACATACATACATACATACATACATACATACACACACACACACACACATACAGAGACAGAGACAGAGGACCAATCGAAAAGTGTGGTAAGGGTGTAAAGAGAAGAAGGGGAGGGGAAATGATAAAGTTTTCCTCCCTATGCTATAAATGGACCATGGTAATCGATTGCGACTCACTTTTGTTAGATCTTGTCAGTCTTTCTTCTTCTCTCTTCTTCTCTTCTTCTCTCTTCTCTCTTCTTCTTCTTCTTCTTCCTTTTCATCTTTTCTTCCCTTCTTCTTCTTTCTTCTTCTTCTCCTTCTTCTTCTTCTTCTTCTTCTTCTTCTTCTTCTTCTTCTCTTCTTCTTCTTCTTCTTCTCATTCTTCTTCATTCTTCTTCCTTCTTCTCTTCTCTCTTCTTCTTCTTCTTCTTCTTCTTCTTCTTCTTCTTCTTCTTCTTCTTCTTCTCGAATTCTTCTTCGATTCTTCTTCGAATTTCTTCTCCTCCTCCTTCTTCTTCTTCTTTCTTCTTCTCTTCTTCTTCTTCTTCTCTCTTCTTCTCTCTCTTCTTCTTCTTCTTTTCTTCTTCTTCTTCTTCTTCTTCTCCTTCTCTCTTCTTCTCTTCTTTCTTCTCTCTTCTTCCTTCTCTTCTCTCCTTCTCCTCCTCTCTTCTTCTTCTTCTTCTTCTTTCTTCTTCTTTTCTTCACAGTCTTCTTCTTCTTCTTCTTCTTCTTCTTCTTCTTCTTCTTCTTCTTCTTCTTCTTCTTCTTCTTCTTCTTCTTCTTCTTCGCATTCTTCTTCTTCTTCTTCTTCGCATTCTTCTCTCTTCTTCTTTTTCTTCTTCTTTTTCTTCTTCTTTTTCTTCTCTTCTTCTTCTTCTTCTTCTTCTTCTTCTTCTTCTTCTTCTTCTTCTTCTTCTTCTTCTTCTTCTTCATCACAGTCTTGTTGCATTCAAATTTTTCTTTGCATTCTTCTTCTTCCTCACAATTCTTCTTCTTCTTTTGGCCTTGTTCTCAGCCAGAAAAGAACATAATAAAATGATATACAGTGAATGAAGCAGACAGTGAAGCAGGAAGGAAACAAAGGAAGGAAGGAAGGAAGGAAGGAAGGAAGGAAGGAAGGAAGGAAGGAAGATAGAGCAGCCACACAAGAAGTATGCAGAAAAAAAATTGTCCGGTTTCCTTTTTCCACAAGGCCGGAGAAGGCTGTGAGGCATTTTGGTGCAAGCGAAGATGAAGCACGCGGAAGAGTCGAGCTGTAAAAAACATGCTGGGTGTTTACTCACACACACACACGCGCGCGCGCGCGTGCGTGCGCGCGCACACACGCACACATACACACAAGCATACACATGCATACACATGCATACATACATGCAGACACACACACACATACAAACACACACAAACACACACAAAAAGCACACACACACACACATACACGTACACCACGCACGCATACACGCACGCACGCACGCACGCACGCACATACACACACACACACACACACACGCGCACACACACACACACACACACACACACACACACACACACACACACACACACACACACACACACACACACACACACAAAAGCACAGAGCGGGTTTCTAGGACTGTGAGGGGAATATCAATCGAAAGTGACTGGTAAAGTGCGTTTTGTTGTTGCTGCTGCTGTATTCAGTGTTCATCATTCTACTGTGCTTTCTGAATGTCTCTTAGATATAGGGCAGGATGTAGCCTAGTGGTCAGAACATTGCACTCGCACTTTGACGACCCGGGCTCGATTCCAAGTCGAGGGGATTTTTCTCCTGGAGTTAACATCAGTGCTGACTCCACTTCCCCCAAAAGTCCTTCGGATGAGACCATAAACCCAGGCCCCGTGTGCGAACGCACGCAGAACATCTTGCGCACACGTTAAATCCTGTTCCGCTTTTCGTAAGGGTAGGCCATTGTGTGCCGGTGGGAACAGATGACATTTACAAAACTGCATACACACGGGGACTGGATGTAAAAAAAAAAAGCATATGAATGCTTATTTCAACATCCTCGATATAAAAGAATAA
>CM060339.1:14547434-14558574 GCA_030674155.1 Stramonita haemastoma
GGCAGGCAGGCAGGCAGGCAGGCAGGCAGGCAGGCAGGCAGGCAGGCAGGCATAGACAGACAGACAGACGGACAGACAGCCGCGCGCTCTAATACCTCAAAACTAAAATCAAAAGCGAACAAATCCCTGCACGATTTGATATTTCAGAACTGATCATTGTAAAACAGAAAAAAAAAAAACACCTCCAAACAAAATACAAGCAAATCCCATCCCTCAGAAACAAAACCATACAACAAATTCCCCACTTCAAAATAGAAAATTATTTACAACAAGCAAAATCCGGCACACTAAAGTTGAAAATTGCACAGCACATAAATTCCATACGCCCAAACTAAAAATGACAGTATACTAACCCCGCATTTGGGAAATCTCAGAAACTAAGAATTACAACAAACATAATAAATAGCCTAGTGGCCAGAACATTGCGTTGGGAATTTGAAGACCCGGGTTCGAGTTCGGTCGAAGAAATTTTTCTCCTGGAGTTAACATCAGTTCTGACTCCACTCTCCCCAAAAGTCTTTCGGATGAGACTTTAAACCGAGGCCCCGTGTGCGAACGCACGCAGAACATCTTGCGCACACGTTAAATCCTGTTCCGCTTTTCGTAAGAGTAGGCCATCGTGTGCCGGTGGGAACAGATGACAATAATTACAAAACTGCATACACACGGGGACCGGATAAAAAAAAAAGCACATGATTGCTTATTCTGTTATCCTCGATATAAAAGAATAAATATTAAAAATATATATTAAAGAGAGGAGAAAATTCACCAAAAAAAAAACTTTTTGGGTTTTTTTTTGTCAGAAGACATACTAAAAGAAGAAGAACAAAAAACAAGCGACAACAACAACAACAAAAACAACAAACAAACAAACACACAAACAAACGAGATACATTAAAACTAGGTTGATCTTTTACACAGTCGTGTGTGAGTGACGGAGCCTTCAATTAGTGAGACTGTCTGTCTTCATCGGAGTCTGAGATGTGACAAGGAGGAAAATTAATATCGGTGTTCATTTGGTCGCTGAACTGGAGATGTGGGCTTTTTTTTCTTTTTTTTTAATTTTTGGTTTGTAGATTTTTGTTGTTGTTGCTGTTTTTTGTGTGTGTGTGTGTGTGTGTTTAATTTGGGGTTTTGTGTTGAAATAGAAACCCAACTGTAACCCCACAACAACAACAACCAACAAAAAACACCGCAAAAACTTTTTCTTTTTTTTTAAACAACTCGAGTTGAGGTTTTGGGGTAGGTTTTGGATGCTGTTCATTTTGTTTTGTTGGGTTTCTTTGGTTTGGTTGTTTTGTTGTTGTTATTTTGTTTCGCCTCTTTCTTTTTTTTTTTGGGGGGAGGGGTTCTATTTAAATAGAAAATGGACAAAACATATGTAGAGATTAGTTTAGGTGGTTTGGGAAGTCAAGTCTTATCTTACTGTAAATGTATTAGTGTCTGTGTGTTGCTGCATGCGTGCTTGTGTGTGTGTGTGTGTGTGTGTGTGTGTGTGTGTGTGTGTGTGTGTGTGTGTGTGTGTGTAGAGTGTGTGTGTGTGTGTGCGCGCGCGCGTGCGCGTGTGTGAGTTTGGATTTTAGAATTGTCTTGGACTTTTAATCAAAATAAATATGTGTTTGTGTATATGTGTGCGTGCGTGTATGCGTGCTTGTGTGCGTGCGTTTTTGTGCGTGTGTGTGTGGGATGGGGGGGGGGATAGGGGGTAGGTGAGTGTGTTAATTTGGAATTGAACTTGAAGTTGTCTTGGACTGTTAATTAAAACAAATATCGGTCAGTAAACTACTTTAGGGTTGTCGTAGTTAATGACTTTACCTTACTGTGCGTGTCAGCGTTGTACACTATACTTGCCCTTCGTCAGATGATTAAAATCTTTTCCTATTTTTTTCTTTTCTTTTTCTTTTTTTTTTTTTTTTTTTTTTTGGTTTACTTGACTTCATTATTGTGAGAATTTTTTTTTTTTTTAAAGAATCTCCTCTTCCAAACCAATTTCCTTACCGATTTTTTTTTCTTTTCTTTCCTTGTTCTGTCCTCCTAGAAGTAGTGGTAGTAGTAGTAGTGGTTGTGGTGGTGGTTGGTGGTGGTAATGATGGTAAAATTAGTTTGTTAATGAAGTATACTTGTTCCTGATAGTATGTAAGTGCCGTCATTAAATTGCTGCTGTCTTTTTGTCTATTTTTTTTTTTTGGGGGGGGGGGGGTGGAAGTGGTAATGCTGATAAATTCACCTCACCTATCATTGTAGTATAGCTGACAGTCGGGGTACCCCTAAAGATTTCGCAACCGACTTCCTCCACTCCTCACTTTGATAGCACGTTTTTTCATATTTTTATATTTTATATTTTATTCTTTTATATCGAGGATAATGGAATAAGCACTCATGTGCTTTTTTTTTAATCCAGTCCCTGTGTGTACGCAGTTTTGTAAATATTGTCATCTGTTCCCACCGGCACATAATGGTCTACTCTTACGAAAAGCGGAACAGGATTTAACTGTGCGCAAGTTGAGTTCAGAGTGCTTGTTCATGAAATTTGTGTTGTTTCCCTTGGTGAATCTCCCTTCTTTTCTTTTTTGTTTTGTTGTTATTGTTGTTATTGTTGTTAGGGCGGGGGGGGGGGGGGGTTAGGGAAGAGGGTGGGGGTGGGGGTATAGTTGGATGGGTGATAATAATCATTGTGATGGGTGGTGGTCGTTTTCAGTTTCTAAAACATGTGTGGTGGTTCTGAGTTTATGTGTTGTCCTTGTTTAATCGTGAAGGAAGGGTGGATATAGGTGGATCTGCTTTGTAGGAACTATTTAGATGTTTGATTCGTCATCGCTCTTCTTGTTATTGTATCATTATTCGTTGCTTAGATTCGATGCGAACTCATTTAAATGTAACTTGATTAATCTGAAGAGAGAGAGAGAGAGAGAGAGAGAGAGAGAGAGAGAGAGAGAGAGAGAGAGAGAGAGAGAGAGAGAGAGAGAGAGAGAGAGCAACAATAATATGCAAAGAGAGAGTGAGACTAAAGAGAGAAGAAGAGACAGACAGACAGACAGACAGACAGACAGACAGACAGACAGTCAGAGAAAGAGAGAGACAGACAGAGATAGAGAGAGACAGAAACAGAGTAATAAGAAAAAGAAAACAACGTATGACACAAAAAGACAGAAGGGGGTACCGGGTGAGGAAATATGATATTTCAACTTCTATGGTTTAAAAAAGAAGAGAAGAGGTTTTGTTTTATTTTTTCTTCTGGGAAAAACAGAAAAAAAAAAACCCTGGACACCTTATTTCAGTGTGACTGATTTCTAAAGGACACGAGCTGCCCCTAGCTCGTGCAATAATTATGTGAAGGCAGTGAACGGGAAAGGAAAAAAGCCAGTGTATAACCCTCGCCAGTATTACGAGTTTTGTTATGATGTTTGTTTTCGTTTTGCTTGTTGTTTTGTCTGTTTGTGTGGTTGTCTGTGCCAACTTCAGGTTTTTTTCCCTTGTTTCTCTGGTTTTCTTTGTTTGTGCCATTGTTTGTTTGTTTTCTGATAGTTCTGATTTGTTTGTTTCCCTGTTTGGTTCCATGTGTGTTTGTTTGTCTGTGCTATTTGGGATGGGTTAGCCAGTTGGTCACCCGTGCAAATGGTAACCACGCTCGATGCTGCTTAATAACTAGACTGGGGGAAAGCGAGCGCTCTGACCACTTAGCTATCCCTCCCCGAGAGGGCATTAGCTTCAGTACAGTCCCCCCCCCCCCCCCGATTCACCCAGCTGTAAATGGGTACCTGCCCCCTTTAGGGTCAGGGAAGGTAAAGAAGCGAGGGAGGGAGGGAGGAGAGGAGAAAACCACCACTCGGGTCTAATAGATGGGAAAAAGTTTTGGGCCCAAACGGGGGTACAACCACCGCACACTCACTCCGACCCGGACTTTTGCTTTCTAGGCAAGGCGCGTTACCACCTAGACCACCGATCCACTCTTGTGCCGTCATAACAAAGTTCTCGTATCGCTCACTTTAAAATGTCTTTGTTTCGTCTGTCTGTGTGTCTGTCTGTGCGATCATTTCTTTGTTTGCTTACGGTTTTCTTGTTCTTGTTGTTTGTTTGTTTTCTTATTATGTCTGTTAGTGTCATCAACTACTGTACTTTTCTTACACTTCCCTCTTCTTTGTTTTCTTCGGGGGGGGGGGGGGGGGGGGGGGGGGGGGGGAGGGGAGGGGGAAGGTGGTGTTTGTGCCATCATCACATTGTTTTCTTATGTTCTTTATCTCTCTTGTTTTTTTTTTTTTTATTGACCAGTGCCTCCTAGCTTTTGTTTTTCTCTGTTTTTTTTCTGTTCACTTCTTTTATTTTTTTTTTGTTTTGTTTTAGTTGTCAGTAGTCTTCGTTGTTTTGTTACGTTATTAGCAAAAAGGTTGACATTTTGTTTCTTTGTTGTTATTGCTTTTTTTGTGTTGTCTTTTCTGCTTCAGTTCAATGTCTTTTTAACATGCAGCAGTATTAGGAGTCCAGAATTGAACTATCACTCACATACACACATAACATACAACACACACACACCGCGCGCATGCACGCACAGCAGAAAGAGAGAGAGAGAGAAGAGAAGAGAGAAGAAAGAAGAAGAGAGAGAGAGAGAGAAGAGAAAGAAAGAGAGAGAGAAGAAGAAGAAAAGAAGAGACAGAGCAGACAGGCAAGGCAGGTAAAACACAGACAATGAATAAGACGCAGACCAGTCCGCCAGGACAGACATAAGACAACAGACAGAAACCGACAACAACACACATAACAACACACACACAACAACACGACACACACACACACACACACACACACACACACACACACACCAACACACACAACACAACACACAACACACACACACACCACAACACACACACACACACACACACACACACACACACACACAACACACACACACACACACACAACACAACCACACACACACACACACTCACACACACACCACACACACACACACACACACACACACACACACACACACACACACACACACACACACACACACACAAGCAAGCCAACAACAACAACAAAAACTAATAGTGGTCTCAGCTGTTACTGTAGAAGGATCACTTGAGCTGGTGAGTAGAGGTTTGGCTGGATGTGGCACACCTGTTTAGAAAACGAGAAGTCGCGGCCGATTCGATCCCTCTTTGTGATCCCAACCCCCCCCCCCCCCCCCCCCTCCCCGCTCCCTATCCTCTAGACCTTGCTGTGGTCTGCATTCTAGTCTTTGGAAGAAACGAAAACCGAAAATCCGTGTGGCAACCTACATTCAGTGCACGTTAAAAAACCCAAGGCAACAAGAAGGGTTGGTGCTGAAAATGTTCTGTAGGAATAAAAAAGCCGCTATGGTGGGAAGGAAAAATGCATTTGCAGACAGGAATGTGTGTTTTGATGGGTGGCGCTGTTCTTGTGGCGACGCACTGTCTTCGAGTAGGGCAGCGCGAATTTGTTCAGAGACTAACCGGCGGTGACTGAAAATGATGTTTAATTTGATACTACAGTACAGACATCAATACAAGCACAATCAGGACAATAAACAGTACAGAAGTCAATACAATACAGTAAAATTCAATACAGCACAATACAATGCAATACAACACAATAAGCGCTTTGATTTGTTGCTTTACAAGATTCAGCGCTATATAAATTCCATATACTTATCATGTAGTAGTAGTACTGGTAGTGGTGGTGGTGTGGTAGTGTGGTGGTGTAGTGTAGTAGTAGTAGGTGAGTAGTAGTAGTAGTAGTAGTGTAGTGTATGTAGTAGTAGTATAGTAGTAGTATAGTATAGTAGTAGTAGTAGTAGTAGTAGTAAGTAGTAGTAGTAGTAGTAGTAGTGGTGGTGGTGGTCGTGGTGGTGGTCGTGGTGGTAGTATAGTGGTGGTCGTGGTGGTGGTGGTAGTAGTAGTAGCAGTAGTAGTAGTAGTAGTAGTAGCAGTAGCAGTATTAGCAGTAGTAGTAGTAGAGCAGCAGCAGTCAGCAGTAGTAGTAGTAGTGTAGTGGTAGTAGTAGTGGTAGTAGCAGTCAGTGCGTAGCAGTGGTACAGTGTAGTAGTGAGTAGTGTGGAGTGGTAAGTAGGTAGTAGTGGTGTAGTAGTGGTAGTAGTGGTAGTAGTAGAGTAGTAGTAGTGTGTAGCAGTGTATAGTAGTAGTAGTAGCAGTGAAGTAGTGGTAGCAGTGACAGTAGTGGTAGTAGTAGAACAGTCTCTCTTTTACTTTAGCGAATTAAAAAAAAAAAACAGCACTGCAAGTCGTGCGCCGTTTCTTTGCAATTTTTTAATTTTTATTTTATCATTCTTTGGCTAGAGCGCCGATGTTCCCCATAGTGACATTTTGCGTATGCGACCGATTTTTTGCCCACCGTGAAGGTACGTGCATTCTGACTTTTGGGTATGCATGCTGGGTATGTTCGTGTTTCCGCAACCTACCGCACACTGATGTTAATGACGGGACCATTACCGTGCATATTTGATCTTCTGCAGGTGTATAATTATACACGAAGAGAATGAGAGATGTAAAAAAAGCACGTGAGTGCTTATTCTATCATCTTCAATATAAAAGAATAAAATAAAAAATAAGGCACTGGCAGGTCTGAACTTGAAAACTAACGGAGAGATCGTAAATACCCCTACTCTTTATTCACCAGACGCCACGGGGAATCGAACCCACGACTTCATAGATCCACGGGATTGAAGGCGAGTGGTCTTCACCACTCGATAATATAGCGTTCATTTCTTTCTTTGTTTATTTTTCTCGCAAGTGGATTTCACAGCTGTAGTATATCACTTTCGCCTGGTAATGCATGAACAAACACTGTGCAGGGCTAGGATGACTAGAGTTGGTGACGAAAGACTTATCCCTGTTCGGCAGGCGTGTTTATACACGCGAAGGGACGTGTTGGCATAAGCTGGTCTGCACCAACTTCGACCTGGGAGATCGTAAACAGTTCTGCCTCTCGAAACTGCCTGGCAAACATATATATATGTAGGCATATATGCGCGTGATTCGGGATCAGTGGCCTAAAGGTAAGACCTTCACGGAGACAATGACAAGTTTGGATTCTATCCCTCCGTTTGTACCCAAGCTTTCTCCCCATCCACTTGACCTTGAGTGGGGGTCTGCGTGCTAGTCTTTCGGATGAGCCGATGATAAACCGTGAGCAAAATAAGCATTCAGCGCTCGAGAGGGAACAACGCACAGCTAGCTTGCATTCAACAAGAAAGTTAAGTTGTCCCTGGCACAAATGGTGTGAGAAAAAAGCAGCTCTGATGAAGAAAGAAATACACATGCAGACAAGGAAGTGTTTTTTTTTTTAATGGGTGGCGCTGTTGTTGTGGCGACGAGCATTCCCTAAGGAGAGAAGCCTGAATTTCACGCACGGAGAAAGATTTATACACTTAAGCCATTAAGATGAACACTTCGCCGTCTAACCTACTCGTTTCCTCTGAAGTCAGAGTATAGCTGCCTATATGGCTATCTACTTAAAAACAGTCATACACAAAAACTTCTTTTGTGTGTGTGTGCAATTTCAATCTCACAGTGATTCCCAGATAGGATGAGTGAGTCAGAGTGTGCACATTCTGGGTGAACTTCGCAGTGTTAAGCTGAGTAACGCACAACAACAACAACAACAACAACCTACTCGGCTCCTGTGCCCCGAAAATGTTGCTGGAGTTTCCACACTATACTTTGGAAAAGGAGGAAAAAGAATCGAGTGTGCTTTCTTATTGTCAGTGCCGGTAGAGCCATGATGAGACTGGCTCCTTTCCCGAAGGGAGGGCGGATAGCCTAGTGGTCAGAACATTGCGCTGGCAATTTGACGACCCGGGTTCGAGTCCGGTCGAGGAAATTTTCTTCCTGGAGTTAACATCAGTGCTGACTCCACTCTCCCCACAAGTCCTTCGGATGATACTTTAAACCGAGGCCCCGTGTGCGTACGCACGCACAACATCTTGCGCACACGTTAAATCCTGTTCCGCTTTTCGTAAGAGTAGGCCATCGTGTGCCGGTGGGAACAGATGACAATATTTACAAAACTGCATACACACGGGGACCGGATGAAATAAAGCACATGATTGCTTATTCTGTTATCCTCGATATAAAAGAATAAATAAATGAATAGATAAATAAAGATGGAATTCAGCTACCTTAATGGTGGGCAAAAACGATCGTATACGCAAATTATCACCATGGGGGAACCTCAGAGCTCTCTAATAATAATTAAAGAAAGGTGGGGAGTGAGGGGGGGGGGGGGGAATGGACTTCTATATAGATTCATACTGCGTGGGATTTCTGACTCGACATTTTTTTGCAGGTGGACAGAAATCCGACACCAGCCCCCATTAAGTAAACCCCGTCTTTTGTGGTATAGATTGACTGTTCAACCGCCTGCGATCCATTTTTTTTTTTTTTTTTTGGAGAGGGATGGAAAGAAGGGAGGTATGTATGTGTGTATACAGGCAGTTAAAATGAAATACTATGTAGGAAGCAGCTGGTTTCTTTTGTGGCCGGAGGGGGGGGGAAGGGGATTCATACACTTGCACTCCGTGGCTGCTTTGCACTACCAGATGGTGCATCTGATCCAGCCCTGCCCTGCTCTGCTCTCTGAACACTGTGTCGGCTGGCTTCAGTCTGTCTGGCTTAAACAGCTGTTTTCTCTTCACAAAAGGAGCAGATCCACCAGGTGAAGCAAGCAGCAAAACCGGCTAACAACAGCTTGGTGGTGTTACATCGGTGTGTTTCATCATCTGTCAGGACAAAAAAAACGTTGGTGGCTTTTCCGTGTCTGGTGGATTCAGCTTGTTGTCTTCAGGGTGTAGGTGATGAAGTTCCCTCTCGGGGCAGTGAAGAGTGTATATTTTCAGATTCTTCGGTGTGGCTGTGGTCTGCAGAACTTAAGGTCGTGGTTATCTTCATAAACGAAGTAAGTCTCCACAAGTGTGTACTTTTGACTTGAATCAAATTTGAGGGTTTTTGCTCCATGTAGTATATCATTTGCTTATATATGTCTACATGGTGTATCACCTCTATCTTCATCTTTGACCTATCCTGTAGTCTAGAAGAGCGTTGAGAAACCACTTAATTAAGAGTTTGTAACCAGCTTCCTCCACTCCTCACAGTTTTCAGAGTTGCGTTTCAAGTCGTTCCACTCAAGGCCAGTCCACTCTCTGATGTGTTGTCTTCCCATCGTTTTCTCTGTCTGCCTCTTCATCTCCCCCCCCCCCCTGTAGGACAGTCTTGGCCAGTCTGTGCTGTATGGTAAATATAGTTCTTGTTCCATTCTAGATATTGTCCTTACATGAGAGAGAGAGAGAGAGGAGAGACAGAGAGAGAGAGAGAGAGAGAGAGAGAGAGAGAGAGAGAGAGAGAGAGAGAGAGAGAGAGAGAGAGAGAGAGAGAGATGGGATCAATGTTCTTTTCGAAATGTGGTCTTTGCTAATTTTAACATGTGGGCTTTTGCTCTGTTCAAAACTCGGGCGTTTCGTTCCATTGGAAAAATAAGGGGGGGGGGGGGGGGGGGGGGGGGGAAACAACAAAAGGGTTTTGCTCTTTCTTTCGAAGTAGGGAGGGAAAGCTGGTTTTTTCCAACGTGTGTTCTTGCTTGTGAGGACATAGTAAAACTGCTCGCTCTCTCTTCAAAAGATGCAAAGAGGTTTAGTGTTTTTTTTCTAAAGGAAACAAAGAATATTGAGCTTTCCAAATAAACAAGTAATTTTGTTATTTTCAACCGAGACCAAACATTTTGTCCTTTCAAAAAAAAACAACAACCCAATACAGCAATATTTCTTTTTCTAAAGTAAACAAAATTCAGTCGAAGCCGACAGTCTGTTTTTCTCAAAGAAGGCAAAATTTTAAGCTTTCAAAAAAAACCATTTTATTTTGCTTTGTCCATCGACGACAAAGGTCTTCGGGTTTTTTTTTCCCAGAATTTTTTCTTTCCGAAAAGTAAAAAGTTTTGATCTTTTTCTAGCGAGACAAAAGATTCTGTTCTCTTCAAAGGACACTGGCGATTCTGTTATTTCTAAAACCGACAAATGATGCGGTAGGGTTTTGTTTTGGTTTTTTTTTAGAAGGAAATAAATGGTCTTACCCTTTTCAAAGTGGACAAGATATTTTATTCTTCTTAAACCTATGAATGTTTTAGGTTGTTTTTTTTCAACGAGACAAGTAAATTTGTTTGGCTTGTTTTCGATGTAGACAAAACAATTTTTCTTTTGAAAAGACATAATGAATGTTGTTTCGCTACAGAGGCCAAGGATATTGTCTTTTCTGAGGAAAAAGCCTTTTGTGCTTTTCAAAAGTCATAGGATTGTGTTCTTTCCAATTCTGTAGTTTGTTCTTGCCAATGCAGAATTTTCTTTTTTCCAATTGATTTCCACTAACTTTCCAAAGAAAGTCCTTCGGAGGAGACTATAAAGTGAGGTCCCTTGTGCGAACGTACACAGAATATCTTGCGCACACGTTAAAACCCGTTCAGCTTTTTTGATTGTGTGCCGGTGGGAACGAATGACAAAATTTACGATACTGCATACACTCGGGGACTGGATGTAAAAAAAAAAAACCCACATAACTATTTATTCCATTATCCTCGAAATAAAAGAAAAAAGGAAACAGGATTTGTTTCAGTTTCAAAGAATGTTTTGTTCTGTTGAGGGTATGCATAGTTCTATGTTCATGAAAAAAAAGACAGACCATTTTTTGTTCCTTGCAAAGCACAAAAGACGCTCTTCTTTCCAGAAAAAAATGGGGATTTTCCATCATCACAATTAAGACTAACATGTGTGAAGTATTCATATCAAAATGAAATCCCCAGAACTCTCAAAGCAAAAACAAATGTTGGCTGAATTAACAGCTCTCCGGATGAGACTATAAACCGAGGTCCCCATGTGTGAACGCACGCAAAACATCTTGCGCACAAGTTAAATCTTGTTCCGCTTTTCGTAAGAGTAGGCCATCGTGTGCCGGTGGGAACAGATGACATTTACAAAACTGCATACACACAGGGACTGGATGTAAAAAAAAAAAAAAAGTACACGAGTGCTTATCCCATTATCCTCGCATATAAAAGAATAAAAGAAAGAAAGAAACATAATTTATAAGCGCAGACTTGAGATATGTCGGTCATG
>CM060339.1:14558674-14568674 GCA_030674155.1 Stramonita haemastoma
GAAAGAAATAAAAGCCATAGCAACAAATGCATTTGTTAAAACAAAGTCGTAAGAAAACTGATATAAGCAATGTAAAAGGAAGACACAATATAAGATCAATGGGTCTTCACCTCACAAACACAGGTTTTATAACCATGATTACTTGACAATTACAGAACAAGGGAACATTGTGAGATGAAAGGATTGTTATTACCTAGTCTTCAATGACCAACTACAACTTGAACTTAGGCCCCCCCCCCCCCCCCCCCCCCCCCCCCCCCCCCCCCCCCCCACCCCCCCCCCCCCCCACCCTGTGCCCCCACCCAACCAGCAACAGACAACACATGCAACAATTCAGTGCAAATCCATCTGTTTGTAAACCCACAAGTCCAAGCTCATATCTGATACATAGGACTTTTCTTCAGTGTAAATCTATCTGCATGTATAGCCATAAGTCCTAGCTCATATCTGATACATAGGACTTTCTTCAGTGCAAATCCATCTGTTTGTAAAACCATAAGTCCTAGCTCATATCTGATACATAGGACTTTTCTTCAGTGTAAATCCATCTGTTTGTAAACCACAAGTCCTAGCTCATATATCTGATACATAGGACTTTTCTTCAGTGTAAATATATCTTATCCTTAAAGCACAAGGTCTTAGCTCATATATCTGATACATAGGACTTTTCTCCCTTCAAGCTGACAATGGTGGTCTGGGTGGTAGTCTATCAACAAGAGGGAATGAAACTTGATTCTATATGTAATAAGCATTTAGTGTAAACGAAAGAACCCGTGCAAGAAAAAATTCCTGGGCAATGTTCTGCAAAAAGAAGACGCGCGGCGAAAAAAAAAAGTGCACACATAGGCAGAATAAAGATGGCACTGCACTTGACATCACAGTGTGCTCTACTCAGAAAAGCAGCTGGAGTTCCATCTAGTGAAATGGGCTGTGATTGTGACTGACAGACAATACAAAACAGATTCTACACCTGCTGTGAAAGCTTTTTACTTATATTGCAGTAATGAATGCAGCAAATGAATTGCCAAAGATGTAAAAAAAAAAAATCCCCCCTCCCCACACACACACTTATTGACAAACCAGCCTACTTTTATCAGGAAGAGTATGTCGAATTGGAACAATGGGAAAATGTTAAACAGGAGCCCCTCGTTTCGGTTCCTTTTTTTTTCTTTTAGGAAAGGGCTTGAGACTTTCTAGGCGCGCTGTTCTAGTGTAGGCGTGACTCGATAAGTGCGGTCGATCAGCTTTCGCTGCGTGTGCCTTGGAAGCATTTACGTATTTTCACCCCAGTGTAAAAGAGACAACTTGTGTTGGGGTAACCAGCGATAGATGGTGTCTATTCAGGGGGAGTCTATGACTTCAGTGTTAACGCCAAAAAACCGGATCAGATCGCTGATGAGCCTAGGTCGGGAACAGACTTGAGATTCGTTATGTCCCTTGGTTTTTCATGTAAAAACATACTTTTGTACAACTGGACCTGGTGTTATTGGCGCACAGTGTGACAAACTCTTATATGAACAATAATGTCTAAGAATGCTTTGTAAGCTGTTACGAGATTCAGTGATATAAAAAAAAGTCAATATATCACTATTATTATAATAATCATCATTATTGTTATCATTACCATTATTATTGTTATCATTGATATCACTAATATTTTCATTATCATCATCATGATTATTATTGTTATTGTTATTATCATTGCTATTATTATTATTATTATTATTAATTATATATTATATATAATATAATAATAATATAATAATAATTAATATCTCATATATCATATCATCTATATCATCATCATTATTCATATATTATTATATTATATCTCCTCCTCCTCCCCAGTTAATATTATTATCATCAGATGATGATGATGATTATTGATGACGATGATGATCATCTTACTAACACCACCACTGTCACCACCTGATCATATGATGATGATCATCATTATTATTATTAACAATATCTCACCATCACTATATCATCTTCTAATCATGCACAAAACTTTGTAACTATTGATGGAACAGAATGGAACGCAAAGTGTACTGAAACAATCCACCATTCTTCCTCTGAACTGGCACATACAGACCTTACCTCCACCCCACTGCTAGAGGACTGAAGGACAAAACTGTTTGGTAAAACATCACACCACACCATCTTTCGTTCAACACGGACTCCTTAGATCACTGACCCACATCAAACCCGACTTGGGACGGGGACGGGACAGCCTAGTGGTCAGAACATTGCGCTCGCAATTTGACGACCCGGGTGTTCGATTCCTGTGACTGACTCACTCTCCCCAAAATGTCTTTCGGATGAGACTGTAAACCGAGGCCCCGTGTGTGAACGCACGCAGAACATCTTGCGCACACGTTAAATCCTGTTTCGCTTTTCGTAAGAGTAGGCCTATGTGTATCCGGTGGGAACAGATGACATTTACAAAACTGCATACACACGGGGACTGGATGTAAAAAAGCACAAGAGTGCTTATCCAATTATCCTCGATATAGAAGAATAAAATATGAAATAAAATAAAAATAGATAACTACACATTCTTTGTGCCTGCAAACCAATCTGTCAAATGAGCTTCCCGGCAGTTTCCACAAAACTTGTCACGTGCTCAGTCGTCACTTCCTGATCCGGTTGTTCACGGGGAATCACGATGTATACAATCATAACGTTTTATTATTTCCCACACACAGATTGATTTTATCAACAAATCGATTTGGTTTTTCTTTTGAAGGACGAATATTCTGCCTCAGCACATTCAAACTGAGGGCAGAGATGCTCAGCTGTGAAATCAGCAGCGAGAGTTGTTGTTTTTTTTCCTCAAGTTTTGTTGGTTTATTTTATAACGTGGATCAGTTGTTTTTTCTCCTGAAAAGATATCAGACAATGGACAAACAAAAGTGTTCAAAGCTTTGCAATACAATCGTTATTGAGAAGATATTATAGTATATCGGAAGTAATGCTGGCAGGAAGAATGATCATGACAGTGTATGCTCACAGGCTATTTACAGAACACATAGGAATTGGTTTCATTTCAACAAACCTTAAAGTATTGTTGTAGAATTTTAAACAAACTTCCTAACTTGCCGTTTCAAAAAAAAATATATAAATCACGTTACTATAAATAACCATTTCATACATAAGTTATATTATTCATATCTTATAGTATTATAATATACCTGATAATTACCTTCAGTCTTCAGTACTGATAGAGTACCTATAATTATTTATTGCCTTCAAGCCACGGGATCAAGATCCACATCTTGATTCCTCAGTGGATATTCCAATACTCAGCTTCGTTCCAAGGATTATTTGCTTTAATCAATCTCTAATCCCTTATAAAAAAAATAAAAAAGGAAAAGAACCTAAAAGTTATTTCATACAAATACCGTAATTATGTTTGATTCTAAATACAGTGCAAATGATCATTGTGTCCATCCCCGTGTTCACAGTATCACTGTCTAGTCGCCAGAAAAAAAAAACAAAACACGCAAAATGTAAATAAGGTCAGTAAACATAACCGTCTACGCAAATGCAATATTTTTAGATTGAAATATAAAGTCGTAGGTCACGTCAGATGAACTTTTTACAAACCTGTTGACGAAACAGACAATGCCGTTGCTTTAACTCGAGCATTTTCCTGTGGGGATGCAGGGGGCGTGTCAGTATAAATAGCATCCATACCTTCTGGAAATTTTGTGCTAAGAATTCCCTCTTTTCTATCCCTCTCTTACTTTCTGCCCTGTTTTTTTCTTTTGTCACCTTTCGTGCATTTTTGTGCCTTCCTGGTTCATTCTACTGTCTGTTTTGTTTTTTTTTTTATAGAAAGACTAAATAACAGATAACGATTCTCTCACATGCCAAATTCAGATGTGCTGGTCTGATTTGTCAGGGACTACACAGCAGCACAACGCATTTTCGCTCATAAGACCGACAACTAAGTTTGTGTCTAAGCGTTCGAAAAAAAGGGAAAAGATATTCGAGCATAAGCCTTTCTTATGCCATGTTTCAGAAACGAAAAGATGACATCTACAGAAAGACTGAAGACAGAAGAGGTCGGGACAGCTGGGGATCGGTGGTCTACAGGTAACGCGCCTGTCTGGAAAGCGGAAAAGTCCGGGTCGAAGTGAGCGGTGGTTCGAATCCCGTTTGGGCCCCAAACTTTTTCCCCATTCCGTTAACCATGAGTGTTGGGTGTCTAGTCTTTCGGACGAGACGATAAACCGGGTCCAGTGTGTTACACATTTATTTAGCGCACGTAAAAGAACCCACGGCAACAAGAGGGTTGTCCCTGGCAAAATTATGTAGAAAAAAGCCACTCTGATAGGGAAAACAATACAAGTTGCAGACAGAAAGAAAAAGAAAAAAGAAATAATGGATAGGCGCTGCACTTGTGGCGACGGGCTCTCTCCGGCGGAGAGCAGCCCGAATTTCAGCAGAGAAATCTGCTGTGACATAAAGTGGTATAAAAATTTTAAAAATCAAGACTGATGACGCCGACAGGTGGACATCTATAGTTTATATATTATATTATATATATAATGTATATTTATTTAATCAATATGTATAATATATGTGTGATAATATATGTATAAAATATTCAAAGCATAGTTCAATAAATTTTTCTCTCTTCCGTTAAAATGAACTATTTTTATTCTGTAATTCCTTATATTCAAAGCAAGTTCAATAACTTCTTTCTCTCCGTTAAAGTGCACTATTTTTTATTCTGTAATAACCATTATATTCAAAGCATAGTTCCATACCTTTTTTTTTCGTTTCTGTTAAGGTAAACTATCTGTCTGTAATTCATTATATTCAGACCCTGATTCCATACCTTTTCTTTCCTTTAAAGTCTATTTTTCAGTCTGTGATTCCGGTAATTACAGCACAGACTGATACCCTTTCCCGTCCGTTTCGCTAAAATAATCTCCAGCCTGTTAAGTCATATCCCCACCGCGATACCTGCGCAGTTTCTGATGAAACGTCAATGCCCTAACCACCAATGCACACACATACACACATACACACACGCACGCGCGCGCACACGCACACGCACGCACGTACGCATGGTGCAAGCACACACAAGCCACCACACACACACACACACACACACACACACAGAAAGACACACACACACAATCATACACACACAACCATACACACATACACATGCACACGCACGCATGTACAGTCACACATGCATATATGCACATGTACGTCTAATGTCTTATATCAAATTTTGTGAAAAGACGTAAAACTGAACCAAACACACACACACACACACACACACACACACACACACACACACACATCTCTCTCTCCCTCTTCCATCCACTCCTCTCTCTCTCTCTCTCTCTCTCTCACTTTCTCTCTTCATGCATTATCATCGAAATAGTAGAATACAGAATAATCTTAATCGCACACACTTACACACACACACACACACACACACACACACACACACAACACACACACACACACACACACACACACACCCTCCCCCCCCACACAAGTACACAACACCCACACTCACCCCCTACGCCCTCTCCCAGCCCCCCCCCCCCCCCCCCCCCCGACACACACTCCCCCCCTTCCCCACACCCCACCCCCACAACGCACACATACAGACTATTACGACACACAGCTAACTATAACTAGGTATTATAGTCTCCCTCTCAAGAGGAATGACCCCCCCCCTCCCCTTCCCCCTCTGAAGCAGCAGCAGCAGACGATCGTAGTCACAGTACTGGCTACTTCCATCTTCACTACTGGCCTCAGCATCACAAAAACCACCATCACCACATCACCATCATCACATCATTATCAGTTGTTCTTTTCTTTTTTTTCTTGTTTGATTCCTGTGTTTCTTTCCTGGTCACCTTCTTTCCCTACGTACTACTGACCGACAAATCCCCTTGTCTATGACCCGACAAATCGCTTGAGCTGTAAGCGACAATCCCCCGAGCTGTAAGCGACAATCGCTTGAGCTGTAAGCGACAATTCCTAAGCTGTAAGCGACAATCGCTTAAAGCTGTAAGCGACAATCGCTTGAGCTGTAAGCGACAATCGCTTGAGCTGTAAGCGACAAATCCCTTGTCTATGACTGACAATCGCTTGAGCTGTAACCGACAAATCCCTTGTCTATGACCGAACAAATCCCTGTGTTTATAATCCTTGTCTGTGACCGACAATTCTCTGAGCTGTAACGGACAATCTTGAGCTGTAACCAGCGATCCCTGAGCTGTAACTGACAATCCTGAGCTGTAACCGACAATCTCTCAGCTGTAACTGACAATCTATAGCTGTAACCGACAATCTCTCAGCTGTAACTGACAATCTCTCAGCTGTAACAACAATCTCTCAGCTGTAACTGACAATCTCTCAGCTGTAACTGACAATCTCTCAGCTGTAACCAACAATCTCTCAGCTGTAACTGACAATCTCTCAGCTGTAACTGACAATCTCTCAGCTGTAACTGACAATCTCTCAGCTGTAACTGACAATCTCTCAGCTGTAACCAACAATCCTCAGCTGTAACTGACAATCTCTCAGCTGTAACTGACAATCTCTGAGCTGTAACTGACAATCTCTCAGCTGTAACCAAACAATCTCTGAGCTGTAACTGACAATCTCTCAGCTGTAACTGACAATCTCTCAGCTGTAACTGACAATCTCTCAGCTGTAACTGACAATCTCTCAGCTGTAACGAACAATCTCTGAGCTGTAACCGACAATCTCTCAGCTGTAACCAACGATCTCTGAGCTGTAACCAAAATCCCTGAGCTGTAACCGAACGATCTCTGAGCTGTAACCTAAAATCCCTGAGCTGTAACCAACGATCTCTGAGCTGTAACCAAAAATCCCTGAGCTGTAACCAACGATCTCTGAGCTGTAACCAACGATCTCTGAGCTGTAACTCGGTCACTAACATGTCCTAATACACTGCTGATTAAAACCCAGTCGTTGTGTTGTGTCTTCCCCAGCTAACACAATCATTGTTAACCTAACTTGCCGTCAGACGCAGATTATCGCCGTCGAAAAGAGTAAATTTGAAAATATGTTTCTTCCATTGATCACAAATGTGACGCTCCACCACGAAATGAGTCACTTAGCACATTACCCAACTTTGTGCCAGGAGCCATTAAAGGCAGGTGGGGGTCAAGTTGTTAATTTAGAGATTTTGATGGACTATTAAACTAGATCCGTTATTCTACCTTGTAGCGAAAGATTAAGGCATAATTCTTATTCCTTTTGCTTTTAAATGTGTTTTGCAAATACGCAAGCCCTCATTCTGACAACTCCTTACGAAAATACACTTGCCCGTTTCTCATTTGTCACATGTTGCAGTTTATCATTTCATTTTGTAATAACTTTGCACAGAATTGTCCAATTTTCAATCTGTTTTTTGTATTGGATAGCCCTTTTATTGCAGATTAATAACTTGTCAATAACTAAAAATTGACCATCTGGTGCAATGCGACTCCTTATGTGGTGGAGCGTCACATTAATACAGAATACGTTATCTCTCAAAGTCGGAATGCGGCTACCTTTATCAGGGGCGGGAGGACGGAGGTTGGGGGAATGGGGGTGGGGGGGGGGGGAGAACAATCGCATATAATTATGCAAAATTTTTACCATGGGCAAACCGCGATGCTCTAGCCAAGGAACGAAAAAAGAAGAAGAAAAAAACCAACAACACTGATACGTTTGCAGACAGACTGTTGAAAATCATATTTCTTTTTTTTCCCCTTTTTTTTTGTTTAGGAAAAACCATTTCTTCTTGATGTCTTTTTTTTTTGGGTAAGGTTTACAATACCCAAAATAGGTAGCCTTTCTACAAACCTGGAAAAAAAAATGTGTAAATAGTTTTCAATAGAAGTACGCTCTTATTGTGGCTCAACTAAACCTTTATCTATGCATGTTGACATTTCTCTCAGATGTGATAATACATCTTTTGCCTGACACACTTTGAAATCAGATGACTTTGTCGATCGCCTGTAAGAGTGAGTGGAACACAAGTCGCCTCCTACAGCACCGAGATTACTCACACCAGAAAAATCCACACCTATGCCACGAGAGAGAGAGAGAGAGAGAGAGAGAGAGAGAGAGAGAGAGAGAGAGAGAGAGAGAGAGAGAGAGAGAGAGAGAGAGAGAGAGAGAGAGAGAGAGATTGATTGAGAGAGAGAGAGAGAAAGAGATGGAGACAGAGAGACAACGAGACAAAGAGGCAAAGAGACACAACAGAGAGAACACAGAGACACAGAGAGACACAGAGAGAGACACACACACACAGACACAGACAGAGAGACAGAGAGAGAGAGAGAGAGAGAGGACAGACAGACAGACAGACAGAGAGACAGAGAAAGACAGACAGACAGACAGACAGACGACAGAGAGAGACAGAAAAATAGACAGACAGACAGTCAGGATATACAGACAGACAGACAGACAATTTAAACAAACTAAAACATGGCAGACTGACAAGGAATGGAGAATGATGAGAAAGTAATGACTAAGTCTGCAACATTACCATGACCAGGATTCGTCATACCCTTCTTGTCTAGGATCAATCTGATCGCTTACTGATGAAATAGCAACCCTTCATCCGGCCCGTCCACCACACAAAAAAAACCCATCAACAAGCGAACAAACAAATCCCCCATCCCCAGAAAACAATACAACACACATACACACACGTGTCACTTTTATGTGAACAGACGTAAAATTGAAGACCCAAACACACACACACACACACACACACACACACACACACACACACACACACACACACACACACACACGGATGCACGCACGCACGCACGCGCGCGCGCGCGCGCACGCACAGACACACATATAATTAGCAGGCGCGCGCGCGTTAAATCCTGTTCCGCTTTTCGTAAGAGTAGGCCACTGTGTGCCGGTGGTAACAGATGACAAGATTTACAAAGCTGCATACACACGGGGACTGGATATAAAAACACACCAGTGCTTATTCCATTAGCCTCGATATAAAAGAAAACAATAAATAGTACACACACGATATACTTACACACACACACACACACACACACACACACACACACACACACACATACAGCACGCACGCACGCGCGCGCGCACACACACACACACACACACACACACACACACACACACACACACACACACACACACACACACACACACACACACACACACACACACACACACCCTCAAAAGCAAACAACAAGCAGCAGACAAAAAAAAACAACCCAGTCACTATATACGTACATCATCGTCATCAAACACAGCTTACAGTTCTATTCAAAAAGCAATTCTATTCTCGTCAACCCTTCTTATTTCATGCCAAACTATCTCATTCTTTTGAGACGGCTCACAAAAAAAATTGCAACAAAACCTCCCAAAAAACATACAAAAGAAAAAGAAAGGAAAAAGAAAAGAAAAGAACAGATAAGGCCTCTCAACAGTTTCCTTCTCTTTCTCTTCACTTTCTCTCTCTTATTCCAAGCTGTCTCCTGTCTTTTTTCTCCTTACCATTCACATCCCATTCACATCCCATTGTAAACACACAAAAAACTCTCTCTCTCTCAGAAAGAAAAAAAGCGAGGAAAGGAGAAGGAGGAGGAGGAGGAGGAGGAGGAGGAGGAAGAGGAGGAGGAGGAGGAGGAAGGAGGAAGGAGGACGAGGAGGAGGAGGAGGAGGAGAGGGAGGAGAGGAGGAGGGGGAGGAAATAGAGGGGATAGCGTTCTCTTGCAGCCCGGGACGTTCTCGAATCAAAAACTGCTCTGGGATTTCCGTAGACTTCCTGAGCCGAGGAAGACTGCGAGGAGGGCGGACCGAGACTGTTTAGCTAATGGAGGCTGAGGAGTGAGTGAGTGGTGTGTGTTTGTAGAAACAATCTGTGTATGCATTGAAGAGAGTATCGATGAGAACATTGGTTTAGCTTTTGTGTTTGCAGTGAAAAGCATCTTACCTCTTTCTCTGT
>CM060339.1:14586174-14588674 GCA_030674155.1 Stramonita haemastoma
CGTAAGAACACACACACACACAATACACACAACACACACACACAACACAACACACACACACACACACACACACACACACACACACACCATACGCACGCACACGCGCACACACAAACACACAAACACACACACATCACACACACACACACACACACAAACACACACCACACACAACATACACACCACACAACACACACACATACACATAAACTTTCCTTTTCTCTCCGAAAACACTATGACTTTCCCCTCATTCCCGGTACGAAACAGTAGCAGCAGCCAGCAAAGTGTCTTTAAAACAAATCCACAGGCACTGGAAAATGGAGACTTAGTTCTTTCGCACTTACCGCCCTGACCTATAAACAAACTCCAATCCGCTCTTAACAATATGTCTACAACTCCGCCTCTACATATACCCCATCTCCCCACATCTCTCTCTCTCTCTCTTTCTTTCTTTGTCTGTCTCTCTGTCTCTGTCTCTCTCTCTCTCGCAATCTGTCTGTCTCTCCCTCTGTCTGTCCTTCTCTCTGTCTCTCGCAATCTGTCTGTCTGTCTGTCTGTGTATCTCTCTCTCTCTCAGCCATCTCTCTGTCTCCTCACCCCCACACACACCCACACACACCACAACACACACACACACACCACGACCGACCGACCGACCGACCCTGTCTGTCCTGTCTGTCTGTCTGTCTGTCTGTCTGTCTCTGTCTGTCTGTCCGTCTGTCTGTCTTCTGTCTGTCTCTCTCTCTCTCTCTCTCTCTCTCTCTCTCACCTCATCTCTCTCTCACTCTCTCTCATCCCACACCCACCCCCCTCTCACTCATCACTCTCCCACTCTTCTGTCTCTTCTGTCTGTCTCTGTCTCTCTCTCCATCCTCTCTCGCCATTTCATCTTTCATTCTCTCTCTCTCCTCTCCCTCCTCTCTCCTCTCTCTCTCTCTCTCTCTCTCTCTCTCTCTCTCCTCTCCCCCTCTCCCTCTCTCTCCTTCTCCCCTCTCTCTCTCTCTCCCCCCTCCCCTCCTCTCTCCCTCCCCTCCCTCTCTCTCTCTCCCCCCTCTCTCTCCTCCCTCTCTCTCTCTCCTTCCCCCCCATCCTCTCTCTCTCTCTCCATCTTTCCCTCCTTCCCTGCAGACAGCAGCTGTTGTCAGTCTGCTTTGTTTATGGCAGTTTCCATGGTGACGGAGGAAATTCAACTAATCCCCGTTGTAATCCGCGGTCAGTTTATTGCCTGCTTGATAAATAGCTTTTCAGTCTGCCTCCTTCCTCCCCCTCCCCCTCCCTCCCTCCCCCTCACAACACACACACACAGAGTCATTTGTAGGTCGCCTTCCCTGCGGACTTTGTCCTGCATTTAGCTGGGAAGGAATGGGGTCAGACATCAAAAACAGACATGTTGTATACATGTTATACGCAACATGTTGAGATACACGCATAAGCGTTCGCACGCAACATGCACGCATGCACGGACGCACACACGCACACACACACACAATACACATACTCATGAGCGTGCGCTTGCACGCACACACAAACACATATTCGAATACATACATACATACCATCCATCCATCCATCCATCCATCCATCCATCCATCCATCCATCCATCCATACATTATCATCATTAAATACTACATCATAATAAATACATACATACATACATTAACATACATACATACATACATACATACATACATACATACATACATACATACATACATTCATACATACATACATACACACACATACACACACACACACACACACACACACACACACACACACACACACACACACACACACACACACACATACAACATACATACATATTCACACACATATTCGCGCGCGCCCACAACACAAACACAAACACACACACACACGCGTACAACAAACAAACACACACACACACACGCAACACAACACAACACACACAACACACACAAACACACACACATACACACACACACACACACGAACACATATGCACACACATATCCCCACGCACGTGCACACATACACACGTGCGTAAGTACGCATAGGCATACATGCATGCATGCACATGTGCGTTCATTTATTCATGTCCTTGCATCCTTCGGATGAGACTATAAACCAGGCCCCGTGTGAGAACGCACGCAGAACATCTTGCGCACACGTTACATCCTGTTCCGCTTTTCGTAAGAGTAGGCCATCGTGTGCCGGTGGGAACAGATGACACGATTGACAAAAACTGCATACACACGGGGGACTGGATGTAAAAAAAAGTACATGAGTGCTTATTCCATTATCCTCGATATAAAAGAAATAAAAAAATAATAAAAAAGATATGTTAAATACACAGACAGCCAGCCAGAGACATGCATGCTCGTACACATGTGCGCGCGCATGCATACACACATGCACGCTAGCACGAGCTAACACACAGACAGACAGACAGACAGACACACACCACACACACAACACACACACAGACGTATACACACAGACGTATACACACATTCACGT
>CM060339.1:14603674-14606130 GCA_030674155.1 Stramonita haemastoma
TAGCTCAGTGGTCAGAGCACTCGCTTTCCCCCAGTCAAGTTAAGCAGCGTCGAGTGTGGTTGCCAGTTGGATGGCTGACCGTTATGCGCGCCTTGGCGTCAGTACAGTTCCTCCAGTTCCACCCAGCTGTAAATGGGTACCTACCCTCTTTAGGGTCAGGGAAGGTAAAGCAGAGAAGGGAGGAGATGGGCGCCGCCCTCAACATGCTGGCCCCTAGAGAAGCTGAGGTCTCTGATGCCTCACTTCCCTACGACCACACAGGTCATGGGACACCTTTACCTTTTACCTTTACCTTACTGTAGCCTTCCTTGTCCTCTGATGATGTTATCTTTAATGTCAGCACTTTCTCTACATAGAGGTGCACACAACCCGTCTTCTCCAGTAACATAAACTATGCACCATACCATGCACACACCCACTGCCTGTGTAGCATCGTAACCTCTTTTCTCATCTTAAACTTGCAACGTAAACACGGTAGATCAGTGGTCTAGAGGTAACGCGCACGCCTTAGAAAGCTAAAGATCCGGATCGGAAATGTGCGGTGGTTTGAACCCCCGTTTGGGTCCAAAATCCCCCCCCCCCCCCCCCCCCCCCCCCCCCCATCCATTAGACCACGAGTGGGTGGTCTTAGTGCTAGTCTTTCGGATGAGACAATAAACCGAGGTCCCGTGTGTTATTCAGCGCACATAAAAGAACCCACAGCAGCAAGAGGGTTATCCCTGGCAAAATTCTGTATTAAAAAACCTACTCTGATGGGGAAACAAATACAGTTGCAGACAGGAAAAGAAAAAAAAATACTGGGTGGCGCTGTTCTTGTGGCGACGCGCTCTCCCAAGGAAGAGCAGCCCGAGTTTTACCCAAGAGAAATCTGCCGTGACTTACAGCGGGTGTAAAAAAATTTAAAATAATAAAATATCAGCTCTTCACCAACTAGATCGATTTCACATCGAAAAAATAACAAACAAAAAACAAAACCCAGATAAATTAGGTCCTAGTTGTTTGGGAGCTTTATCAATATTAGTTATAAGAATACACACGACCAACTAATAAAAAGAAAGAAAAATAAGGCCAGATAGATTTTCTTGAGCGTAAGTTCTGAAAATAAACATGACACCACCAAGCACACAAAAGTGCTCGCCACATGCATTGTTCCACACCTAAAACAAAACAAGAAAAGATCCCAACCCCCCCCCCCCCCCCCCCCCCCAAATATTTTGTACACTAACACATCTAGTGCACGCTTTCTACTGTCATTTTTTCCTTTGAAAATAAATGTCAGTTGCCGGACAGGCAAAACACATGCCTGTCTGTGGAGTTCGATCCGCCCTGCCACGCTTTCTCCGGGTCTTTTGTTTCACTGGGGATCTGCCCTCTCGTCCACTGATTATACTGTCAATGTGCGCACCCTTACTGACCCCCCCCCCACCCCACCCCACCCCAGCCTTCACACCCACACCCACACAAAACACACACACACACACACACCCACACACACACACACACACACAACACACACACACACACACTCTCTCTCTCTCTCTCTCTCTCTCTCTCTCTCTCTCTTTCTCTCTCTTACACACACTCACACACATACATACACACACGTACACACATACACACATACACACACACGGAACTGTCACACACACACACACACACACACCACACACACACACACACACACCCCACACAACATACACACACTCACAAAACACACGCACGCACACGCTCACACACACACACGCACACACACACGCACACACACACGCACGCACGCACACACGTACACACACTCACAAACACACACACGCACGCACGCACGCACACGCTCACACACACACACGCACACACACACGCACGCACACACGCACGCACGCACACACACGCACACACACAAATACCACTCTCTCTCTCTCTATCTCTCCCCCCCTCCCTCTCTCTCTCTCTCTCCCTCCCCCCTTTCTCTCCTCTCTCTCTTTTTGTTTTCTCTCTGTCTTTTCTCTCTCCTTTCTCTCTCTCCCTTTTTCCCTCCTCTGTTCCCCTCCTGCTCTTCTCTTTGTTGTCTGTCTGTCTCTGCTCCTTCTCTCCCCTTTCCCCCTCCCCTCTCTTCTCTCCCCTTCCCCCCCCCCGAAATTTCGATCACGACTTAGCATGGGGAAAAATTTGGTTTTTTTTCCCTGACAGCCCAATTCAGAAGAATATTGTTTATAAAAAAAAGATCCCCCCCCCCCAAAAAAAAAAAAACCTTTCCCAAAAAGCACCACAAAAATGTAACAATGCCCACTTGTAGAGGCCTTCTAAAATGGTGAAAATAAGCAAAAAGGGTGGGCCCCCTTGGGGAATGCCTTCAGCAAAGGAGAAGGGGTTTTGGGGGTTTCCCCATGAAACCGGGGAAAAAATCACGAGATAGAGAGAGAGGGGTAGAGGAAGAGAGGAGAGAGGGGAGAGAGAGAGAG
>CM060339.1:14618730-14626230 GCA_030674155.1 Stramonita haemastoma
CTAGTCTAGTCTAGTCTAGTCTATCTATCTATCTATCTATCTATCTATCTATCTATCTATCTATCTATCTATCTATCTATCTATCTATCTATCTATCTAATCTATCAGTTTATCAATCTATCAGTATCAGTCTATCAGTCTATCAGTCTATCTATCTATCTATCTATCTATCTATCTATCTATCTATCTATCTATCTATCTATCTATCCCTTAGTCTGGCGACCGTGGGGGCACCCCTGAAGACTTTACAACCAGTTCCCTCCATTCCTCTCTCTGCTCTTCCTTTCTCAAAGTTTGGCTGAGGTCTAGTTGTGCTTAGAGCGGCAAAAATAACAACAACAAACAAACTCTAGAAAGAAAATTACTGACTTAGTGAGCGAGTTAGAGAGCGAGTCAAACAACAACGTGAAAACATAACCAGTTCAACAACAACCTGAAGACATAACACCTCTTATCAAACAACACAAGTCAAAGCTTTGAAAATTGTGAACGATAAAATAAAAAAAAAAATAAAAAAAGCAAAGTCGGCACCATTGAAAACGGACGGAATCTCAACCTGAAAAATAAAATTGAAAACCACTTTCAGCCGAAGCAGATTTAAAAAAAAATAAAATTCCGGCTGCTCTCTCCCTGGGGGAAGTAAGCTACTCGTCGCCACAAGAGCAGCGCCACCCATTTTATAAAATTCCTGTATATGCGTATTTGTTTCTCTACATGTTTTTTTTCTACCGATATTTTCCAAAGGACATCTCTCTTAGAACTAGCTGTTCTTACGAAAACACTCTACAAGATCAAAGCTTAAAGCCCGAGGATCTCTCGCCGACATCAACAGATGATGTAGTGTAGCCTAACACAGACTCACTCACAGCTCAACACTCGAGTGCTCTCTCTCTCTCTCTCTCTCTCTCTCTCTCTCTCTCTCTCTCTCTCTCTCTCTCCCTCTCTCTCTCTCTCTCTCTCTCTCTCTCTCTCTCTCTCTCTCTCTCTCTCTCTCTCTCTCTCTCTCTCTCTTCGGATGAGACTTTAAACCGAGGCCCCGCGTGCGAACGCACGCAGAACATCTTGCGCACACGTTAAATCCTGTTCCGCTTTTCGTAAGAGTAGGCCATCGTGTGCCGGTGGGAACAGATGACAATATTTACAAAAACTGCATACACACGGGGACCGGATGAAAAAAAGCACATGATTGCTTATTCTGTTATCCTCGATATAAAAGAATAAATCTCTCTCTCTCTCTCTCTCTCTCTCTCTCTCTCTCTCTCTCTCTCTTCTCTCTCTCTCTCTCTCTCTCTCTCATCCTCTCAAGCCGGCAGGGTTATGTCACTTCAAACAACTGGAGGTAAGATTTCAGCTGCTGCTTACTTAAGCTACACCACGGAAATGTTTTTATGCCATAGAGATACAGCAACGGGTTTATAATGATGATGATGAGGAGGAGGAGGAGGACAGTGGTAGTGGTGGTGATGACGACGGTGATGATGATGATACTGGTAATGATGATGATGATGATACTGGTGAAGATGATAATGGTGATGATAGTGATCATAATGACGATGATAGTGGTGGTGATGATGGTGGTAATGATGGTGATCAGGATGATGGTGGTAGTGGTGGTGATGATGGTGATGATGATGATGATGGTAATAGTCATGGTGATAGTGATTGATTGATTGATATCGATGATAATGGAATAAGCACTCTTGTGCTTTTTTACATCCAGTCCCCGTGTGTATGCAGTTTTGTAAATGTCATCTGACCAACATAGTGCTGACACTATGTTGGTGAGGGTGCCAAAGGTAACTAGTCATTTCCATTTGATTAGCATTCAACACTACCTGCTTTCATTGAGAAAACATCAGCACTTTCTATTACAATGCCAATAGTTATTGAGGATAAAGTAGTGGAGGAAAAACAACTGCAGGTAATAACTTCTCAACCATTTTAAAAATGAGATATCAAAGATTCAATTAAAAAAATGAAAATGATAATAAATCATAGAAATAGTGTCTTTCAGTGGCAGCATATTAGACATTTATGGGTAAGAACCACGCCTTTGAACTGACCTGACTCGAGTTTCGGCTCCTGGATGAGCCCTCATCAGAGGTCCCGGCAGTGATAGAAAGTCCACCTGCTGTGGTACCTTACAGCAAGACTTACAGCAAGACACCTTACAGCAAAACACTTTTCAGAATTTCAAAGTGTCATTTGCATTCACATGGATATTTGATATCCCTGTGGCCTTTCAAAGCTGCCCTCAAAAGACAATGATAAACAGAGAAAGAAAATATGCTTAGAATATATTTTGAAAAAAAAAATTGAATAGGAGAAAATAAACACCTAGTGAATCTTTGTGCCTTATGTTTGGGGATCCTATTTCAAGGAAGCAAGGGAGGTCATAAAGTTTGCCAACAGTTAACACAATGCCAACCGTTTACACGAAACAATCTTTAGAACAATGTTCTTGTAAATAAACCTGACACACCTTTGGCCTACAATCTTGGGGGGGGGGGGGGGGGGGGGGGAGGGGGGGTCACAGAAAAGAAAGTGTGTTCTTCTCGCTTATTGCCTCATTCAAAAGAACGTTTGTGGGAATGGAGTCGGTACTGACGTTAACTCAATGGAGTCGGTACTGACGTTAACTCCTGAACGAGATGCTATGATGTGATGGTGATGATGATGCGGAGGAGGAGGAGGATGATGATGATGGTGGTGGTGATAATGACGATGATGGTGATGATGATGATATGGTGATGATGATGATGTAGCTTAAACACGGGACCTCAATTTATAGCCTCCCCCGAAGGACTGTTAGGGAGATGTGGAGTCGGCACTGAGTAACGTTAACCCAGAAGAAAAATCCCCTTGAACGAAGTTTGAACCCAGGTCAGCAGGTCACGAGCGCATCGCTCTGACCATCAGTTTATCTCGTCTCCCCGTACCTGTGGCAGTGTCAGTGTCAGGGTGATTATAAAGTCAGGGTCTGTTGGCTGTCAGTGACAGTTCAGACGTCAGCGGTGGTTGTGAGTGACAGTGACATGCACAGAGTGTAGGACAGGTGTGGAAAATGGTTAAGCCTATTATAGCATTAGTAGTTATACCACTTACACTCACTGCTCACGCCATCTCTCTCTCTCTCTCTCTCTCTCTCTCTCTCTCTCTCTCTCTCTCTCTCTCTCTCTCTCTCTCTCTCTCTCTCTCTCTCTTCAGTGTTCAGTGTTCAGTGTTCTCTCTCTCTCTCTCTCTCCTCTCTCTCTTCTCTCTCTCTCTCTCTCTTCTCCTGTCTTCTCTCTCTGTCTCTCTCTCTCGTCTGTTCACAGCACGCAACGCAGCAAGCACACATGCACGCACCTTAACACAGAGGAGATAACTGGAGATAACTGTAACCAGAGGGAGATAACTAACACAGAGTGGAGATAACTGGAGATAACTAACACAGAGGGGAGATAACGTAACACAGAGGGGAGATAACTGGGGATAACTGTAACACAGAGTGGAGATAACTGTAACACAGAGGGAGATAACTGGAGATAACTGTAACACAGAGGGGAGATAACTGTAACACAGAGGGAGATAAGGAGATAACTGTAACACAGAGGGGAGATAACTGTAACACAGAGTGGGAGGATACTGTAACACAGGGGATAACTGAACACAGAGGGGTAGGAGTAACGTAACACAGAGTGGAGATAACGTAACACAGAGGGAGATGAACAGAGGGGATAACTGTAACTACAGAGGGGAGATAACTGTAACACAGGGGGTAACGTATCAGAGGGGAGATAACTGTCACACAGGGGGGACAGAGAGGGAGATAACTGTAACCAGGGGGGATACTCTAACACAGAGGGAGATATAACAGTCACCGAGGAGTACGTGGGTGGTGGGGAGCACGGTATCAGTGGCAGAGGCTGAAGCCTCCATGGCAACCGGCCTTAACAGTCACCACACACGCCATCACTGACCACCACCCACGCACAGGCAGAGAAGAAGGAGAAAGGCCGTAGCTAGCTTTCACAGTCTGCACGCAAACAGACTGACTACCCTGCTATCAGCCGTCTGCTCTGCTCTCAGTGTCTCTGTCTCTCAGTGTCTGTCTTGTGTCTGTGTGTCTGTTGCTCTCTCTCTCTCTCTCTCTCTCTCTCTCTCTCTCTCTCTCTCTCTCCCTCTCTCTTCTCTCTCTTTCTCTCTCAGAACATCTTGCGCACACGTTAAATAATCCTGTTCCGCTTTTCGTAAGAGTAGGCCGTCGTGTGCCAGTGGGAACATATATGACATTGACAAAACTGCATACACACGAAGAGTGGATGTAAAGAAGCACAAGAATGCTTATTCCATTATCCTAGAAATAAAAGAACAAAAGAAAAGAATCACAAAAAAACCACCACACAGTTTCCTTTTCATGAAGTTACCAAAAACACAGACCAACAAACCCCAGAGTTAGATTTCTTTTCCTCGAAGAAGACACGAACATAACCTGGTCACTAGGCGGGCGGTCAGTATTCCAGTTTAGACACAGGTAATGTCAGGTAGCGGTGCTGGTGGTGGTCACAGTATATACAGGGCAGGTGGTAACAGCAGCAGTGACAGACCAGTGTCGGTTACACAAGTCACGATACAGTTTAGTCTGCCATCGTTAGCACCAATTACTGTAGTCATTGGCCTCGTCATCCACTGACTGACACCTGAAGTGAGGAGGAGGGGAGAGGAGAGGAGAGGGAGGGAGAGGGGAGGGAGGGGAGAGGGAGGGGAGAGAGGAGGGGAGGGAGGGAGGGAGGGAAGAGGAGGAGAGAGGGGAGAGGAGGAGGGAGGGAGGAGGGAGAGGAGGGAGGAGGAGGAGGGGAGAGAGAGGAAGAGGAGGGGAGAGGAGGAGGAGAGGAGAGAGAGAGAGGAGGGAGGAGAGAGAGAGAAGGAGAGGAGAGGTGAGGAGGGAGAGAGAGAGAGAGGGAGAGGTGAGGAGGAGAAGAGAGAAAGGAGAGAGGAGGGAAGAGGGGAGGGGAGAGGAGAGAGAGAGAGGAGGAGAGAGGAAGAGAGGAGGAGGAGGAGAGAGGAGGGAGAGGAGGGAGGGGAGAGGGAGGAGGGAGAGGGGGAGGGGGGTCAAGTTACGGTCTGCACGCAAACAGGCTGGGGACTCTGTGTCTTTTCCTCTCTCCAGACCACCTCCATCCCACAGGGCTACACACCACCTGTAGAAAATCGCCCTTTTCCTTATGTTTGTCTGCATGACTTTTTATTGTCATTACCGCGCGTACCAAGGCATCCACAGCAAATTAAAAAAAACAAAAACTTTTTATGAAAGACTAGAGTCCAGCATCTGACTTAAAACTCATGTGATTTTGTACAAATTTGATAAGTTTGATTTTTTTTTTCAGCAAACACTCGTTCCAGTTCCCTATACCCAATTTGCTTTTTTTTTTTATTATGATCTAAGGCCTATGTAGAAAAAGTCTGAACTCTCTGTCTCTGTCTCTGTCTCTCTCTCTCCACCCTTTATCTCCATCCCTCTCTCTCTCTCTCTCTCTCTCTCTCTCTCTCTCTCTCTCTCTCTCTCTCTCTCTCTCTCTCTCTCTCTCCTCCCCTCTCTCTCTCTCTCTCTCTCTCCCTCTCTCTCTCAGTCTCTATCTCTCTCCATCTACCCAACTATTACGCTCTGCTGTGATTTACTTTCAGCTGTGGGCAAGGCCTGTGACCACCTCGCATATTTCGTCCTGCAGGCTCCACAGCCTCAGTGAGGGATCATCCCCTTCCCCGACACACCGCTGTGTGATGAGCGTGGGGTGAACTCGGTTACAACACATCTATCACCCTGAGTGTTAGGCTACTGCTAGTGGTTTTTCTACATCTACAGCTTGGTCATTTAGACTTATACAAAATACGAAAATATATTGTTTAAGGCCAACAGACTCGTACAATTGGGCTCACCCCTAATGTAATACACAATATACACAGTAATACACAAATCTGTAATTGTAAATCAATCAATAGTAAAATCAGTAATCAGTCGAGAGTCCCTTATTGGGCGCCGCGGAACATCTTGCGCACATGTTAAATCCTGTTCCGCTTTTCGTAAGAGTAGGCGTCTTTGTGTGCCGGTGGGAACAGATGACTAGATTTACAAAACTGCATACACGCGGGGGCTGGATGTAAAAAAAAAAGCACACGAGTGCTTATTCCATTATCCTCGATATGAACGAATAAAATCAAAAAAATCAATCAATAAATCAATCAATCAATCAATAAATAAATAAATAAATTACTCCTTCTCTCCAAGCTAAGACCAAACAGTCTTGAGCGTGGTTGCTTGACAGAAGGGTGACCGACCGTTCGTTGCGCGCGCGTCTTCGCTTCAGTAAAGTTTCCAAGTCCACCCAGTCATGCATTCATACCTGCCCTCTTTAGGCACAGAGAAATAGTAAAAGCAGCGAGGGAGGAAGAGAAGATGGGTGCTGCGCCCATGAAACTTATCTGGAGAAAGTCTTTCGGACGAGGAGATAAACCGAGGTCTCGTATCTAACGTGCTATGGTCTCTGACACCTCACTCGCTCGCTCTACAGCGACTGCGTGAGTCAAAGGTCACGTTAGCCTTGGCCATCTCTCTTTGACCTAGCTGACCTGGCCAGTTTTCTGGCCATTTTGTCTCTCGTGAATGGCTGCTGTTAGTGATTAGAGGCAGTAGTTTTGTCCTTCATGGCCAAATGGATGTAGGAGGGTTGTGGAGATTTCACCATCTTTGCCATCATGTGTCAGGATGTGCCTACTACCAGCGACGATGATGACAGCTTTTATTGCTTCCGTGTTACCCTATCAGATAGCATACATATGATTCTTTACAAAAACACAGTAAAAAAAAAAAGCCGTATAACCAACTGTTACCAGGTTTCGTATATTGGAATATCAATATCACACTGTACGGATCTTTATGTCAGCAATAACAATTTATTATATGACAAGGCGTTAAGAGTTTTTGTTTGACAACATCAGTATCGTACATGAAAATCTTTATAATCATCAATAAATAAAAGAAGATGTGGCAATTCTTAACCAACTTCTCTGTTTTCACGTCACATACTGTTTCCCTTGACGACAAAACTCCCTCCATTTTAAATACTATTTTTTTAATTCATACTTTTTTTAAAGCATAAAATGAACACACAGGTATCCAAGTATCTAGTATTCAAAGAATCGAAAGGAGAAAGATTCAGACATATTTTACTACCTGATATCCATACTCAATACTCCATTTAATCTTGATTCCGCCTAATAGCATCCGTGTGAAAAGACGTTGAATTACAGGTTCGTTTGTTCATACATTTACATCAAAATTGTTTATCCACTTCCAGCACATACGCTCGTAAGCATGCACGGAAGCACGCACGTAAGCATGCACACACACAAACACACACACACATACCACCCACCCCTCCCCTCCACTCTCCCTGTCTAATATCACATTAAGTTAACAGACGTAAAATTGAACACACACACACACAAAACACACACACA
>CM060339.1:14633730-14635867 GCA_030674155.1 Stramonita haemastoma
ATGTATAGCCAACCTTTCCTGTTGCTGGCTGTCTGTCTGTCTGTCTGCTGGTGAAGTGTCCCCACAAACCCTGGACACTAAACCTTTTGACACAGTGCAGCCTACCCTACCTTCACATGGCCATTGATTGGGGGAAGGGGTGGATACAAAATGTCAAGGGGAAAAACTGCGTGTGGCACGTATTATGTCATGACTGCACGATTAGCCAATTACCTGTAAGGGTTGTCAAGCTTTGGGAAACATTTGTTATGTTTTTTTTCGTGACAAAGAGTTTGAGTAAGTGAGTGTGTGTGTGTGTGTGTGTGTGTGCGTGCATGCATGTGTGGTGCATTGTGTGTGTATGATTAGAGAGAGAGACAGAGAAAGGAGAAAAGAGAGAGAAGAGAGAGAGAGAGGAGAGAGAGAGAGAGCAGAGAGAGAGAGAAAGCAGAGAGAGAGAGAGAGAGAGAGAGAGGAGAAGAGAGAGGAGGAGAGGACAGAAAGAGAAGACAGACAGGCAGAGACAGAGACATACAGAAAAAGAGGAGACAGAGAGAGAAACAGAAAGAGAAAGAGAGAGACAAGACAGACACTGAGACAGACACAGATACAGACAGAGATAAACAAATCAAGCATGAGTAGGAAGCATGCTTGCATTTATGGTAAAACACAGACAATGCATGCTTCCATTATGTAATACCCATGATCTTTTGCCACTTCACCATCCTGTGCATTTCAACCCTGTCCTAGATACTTTCTGCATGATGCATCTGTTTGTTTACTTCACATTTCAAACCCAGTGTACATCCATGTATAGCCAACCTTTCCTGTGTGATGTGTCTGTCTGTCTGTCATGTCTGTCTGTGGTGAAGTGTCCCCACAAACCCTGGACATAAACCTTTTGACACTGCAGCCTACCCTACCTTCACATGGCCATTGATTGGGGAAGGGCGATGGGATACAAAATGTCAGGGGAAGAAACTGCGTGTGGCACGTGATTATGTCATGACTGGCGCGATTAGCCAATTATCTGTAAGGTTGTCAAAAGCTTGGAACATTTGTTATGTCTTTTTTCTTAGTGACAACAGAGTTTGAGAGAGGAGTGAGATGTGTGTGTGTGTGTGGGTGTGTGTGGATGTGTGTGTGTGTGTGGTGTGATGATCAGATGAGTGAGACGCAGAGAGGAGAGAGAGATAGAGAGAGAGAGAGAGAGAGAGAGAGAGAGAGAGAGAGAGAGAGGAGAGAGGACAGAAGAGAAAGACAGAGAGAGAGAGAGAGAGAAGAGAAAGAGGAGAGAGAGAGAGAGAGAGAGAGAGAGAAGAGAGAGAGACGAAGAGGACAGAAAGAGAAGAGACAGACAGAGAGACAGAGAGACAGAGAAAGAAGAAAGAGGAAGACAGCAGAGAGAGAACAGAAAAGAGAAAGAGAGGAGACAAAGACAGACACTGAGACAGACACAGATACAGACAGAGATAAACAAATCAAGCATGAGTAGGAAGCATGCTTGCATTTATGTGTAATACACACAGACATATGTCCATGCTTCCTACCCCTGTCATTTCAACCCTGTCCTAGATACTTTCTGCATTATCTGTTTGTTTACTTCACATTTCAAACCCAGTGTACATCCATGTATAGCCAACCTTTCCTTTTCTGTGCTGTCTGTCTGTCTGTCTGTCTGTCTGTGTGAAGTGTCCCCACAAACCCTGGACACTAAACCTTTTGACACATGGGCCTACCCTACCTTCACATGGCCATTGATTGGGGAAGGGGCGATGGGATACAAAATGTCAGGGGAAAAAACTGCGTGTGGCACGTGATTATGTCATGACTGGCACGATTAGCCAATTACCTGTAAGGGTTGTCAAAAGCTTTGGAAAAGGTTTGTTATTTGGCCTGTCTTGTCACATTGTGAGAAAGAGAGAGAGAGAGAGAGAGAGAGTAGTGAGTAGTGGAGGAGAGAGAGAGGATGAGAGAGAGAGAAGAGAGAGAGAGAGAGAGAGAGAGAGAGAGAGAAGAGAGAGAGAGAGAGAGAGAGACGATGAAGAGAGAGAGAGAGAGAGAGAGAGAGAGAGAGAGAGAAGAGACAGAGAGACGAGAGAGAGCAGAGAGACAGAGAGAGAGGAAGAGCTTTCAGTGTAACAGAAACATCGATCTT
>CM060339.1:14643467-14645967 GCA_030674155.1 Stramonita haemastoma
GTTTTTTGCCCTTTGCCATGTTTTTTTTCTTTGCCACGTCTTTTACCTTTGCCATGTTTTTTGCCCTTTGCCAGATCTTTTACCTTTGCCATGTCTTTTGCCCTTTTACATGTATTTAACATTTGCCATGTCTTTTGCCCTTTGCCATGTCTTTTACCTTTGCCATGTCTTTTATATTGCTCTTTGCCATGTCTTTTCTCTTTGCCATGTCTTTTATATTGCTCTTTTTGCCATGTCTTTTCTCTTTGCCATGTCTTTTAATTGCTCTTTGCCATGTCTTTTCTCTTTGCCATGTCTTTTATATTGCTCTTTGCCATGTCTTTTCTCTTTGCCATGTCTTTTATATTGCTCTTTGCCATGTCTTTTCTCTTTGCCATGTCTTTTATATTGCTTTTTGCCATGTCGTTTCTCTTTGCCATGTCTTTTATATTGCTCTTTTTGCCATGTCTTTTTTCTTTGCTATGTCTTTTTTCTTTGCCATGTCTTTTCTCTTTGCCATGTCTTTTATATTGCTCTTTGCCATGTCTTTTGCCCTTTGCCATGTCTTTGATATTGCCCTTTGCCACGTCTTTTTTCATTGCCATGTCTTTTGCCCTTTGCCATGTCTTTTGCCTTTTGCCACGTCTTTTTCCCTGCGCCATGTCTTTTGCCGTTGCCATGTCTTTTGCCCATTGCCATGTCTTTTGCCTTTTGCCATGTCTTTTGCCCTTTGCCATGTTTTTTTACCTTTGCCATGTCTTTTGCCCTTTGCCATGTCTTTTGCCCTTTGCCATGTATTTTGCCCTTTGCCATGTTTTTTACCTTTGCCATGTATTTTGCCCTTTGCCATGTATTTTGCCCTTTGCCATGCTTTTTACCTTTGTGTGTGTATGTGTGCATGAATCAATGTCTTTTGCCCTTTGCCATGTTTTTTGCCTTCCCTTCAAATAGCTTTCGCCTCTTTCAGAGGCAAAATACAGCAACAACAACAACAGCAACGACAACAACAACGACGACAACAACAACAACGATAACAACAACAACGACAACAACGACGACAACAACAACAACAACAACAACGACAACAACAACGACAACAACAACAACGACGACATCAACAACAACAACAACGACAACAACAACAACAACAACAACAACGACAACAACACCGACAACGATAACAACAACGACAACAACGATAACAACAACGACAACAACAAAACGTGGGTTGTGACATCAAAATTGTCCAAAGTACAAAGCAACATTAATTTTGTGTGTGTCAGTAAGTGTCTCGTTTGTGCATAATTATGTGTGTGCGTGCATGTGTGTGTGTGTGTGCATGCATGTTAGTGCGTGTGTGTGTGTAAGCGTGCACGCGCGCGCATATGTGTGTATGTGTGTGTGTGTGCGTGCGTGCGTATGTATGTGTGTGCGCACGTGTGTATGTGTGCATGAATCAATGTTTCACAACCCAAAGTTTCTCTCCTTGGGGTGTTAATAATCAACCAAAATACATTCTACTCCGTCAACTACTATAATATTTTTCTCTAAAATTTTTTCACTCATGGTTTCTAAGCAATCTTCTTGTTTACGGCCCCGCCCACCTCAGAGGTCGTATCGTGGCCGAAATCTTGCAACATTTCAATATTTTTTTTTTTAATCCAAATCCAAAGAGAAGCCAAGCCAAGTCAGACAGGTTGATACAGCAGAAGAGACAGAAGATGCCAGAAGATTCTAGAAAACAGTGCCACAAATGCTAGCAGGACAGTGGACAACTTTTGACATTGACACAAGTTTAGGTTATGACTCATCCTCTTGTTCTTGTTCTTCTTGTTCTTGTTCTTGTTCTTGTTCTTTGTCGTCGTCGTCTCTCTCTCTCTCTCTCTCTCTCTCTCTCTCTCTCTCTCTTCTCTCTCTCTCTCTCTCTCTTCTCTCTCTCTCTCTATATATATATATATCTATATCTATATCTATATCTATATCTATATCTATATCTATATATGTATATACATATTTATATATATACATATATATATGTATGTATGTGTGTGTGTGTTTTGTGTGTATGCGTGCGTGCGTGCGTGTGTGCGTGTGTGTGTGCGTGCGTGTGTGTGTATGTGTGTGTGCGTGCGTGCATGCGTGCGCACGCGCATGTATGTGTCTGTGCGTGCGTTCGTGCGTGCATGCGTCCGTGTGTGTCCGTGTGTGTTTGTGTGTCTGTGTCTATGTCTCTCTGTGTGTGTGAGTTCAAACGCAAGCCTCCGAGAAATGAAACTGATCTGTATTGGGCAAAATGAGAGCAGCACTAAAACCAAACAGCGGCCACTTTTCCTCATCAGAATTAATTAGATGTGATTGGCAGGTCATTAGCAACCTTTACTGCAACTGACTTCACCCTTTCTCCCTCATTATCACCATCCCCCCCTCCCCCAAACACACTCAGACGCACAGGCACAGGCACAGGAGCGCACGCGCGCGCGCGCGTGCACACACACATATATATGTAATAAAAATGAAGACA
>CM060339.1:14655967-14658467 GCA_030674155.1 Stramonita haemastoma
TCTCTCTCTCTCTCTCTCTCTCTCTCTCTCTCTTCTCTCTCTCTCTCTCTCTCTCTCTCTCTCTCTGTCTCTCTCGTTTTTCAATCTTTCCATCTAACAGCATATGGCTACCTGGGGCACGGAATAGCCTGGTGGGTAGAGCGTTAGCCATTGCGCTCGCGATCTGCTAACCGACCAGGCTTCAAACCCCTTTCAGGGGGTCTTACCCCTGAAGTTAACACCTGTTTACATCAGTGCCGATTCCACTCATCCAGTGTCCACATACAATTACACGGTTATTCCCAGTTGAGAGGAGTGAGACAGAGTGCTTATTTCTGGGTGACCATCATGGTGTAAAGCTGGGGAACGCCCAGTAACAACAACAACAACAACAAGAAAACAACACAAACGACAACAACGACAACAACAACAGCAACAACAACTATTGCTTAACACAGAAGTCTGCCTCCTCATCCTCCTTATCATAATCGTTATTGGTAGTATCGTTTCTGTTGCTATTATCATTATCATTATGATGAAGACATGATGATAAAGATACTACTACTACTACTGCTGCTGCTGCTGCTGCGCTGCTACTACTACTGCTGCTGCTGCTGTGCTGCTGCTGCTTGCTGCTCTGCTGCTGCTGCTGCTGCTGCTGATGACTGATGACGATGATGATGATGATGACGGATAGAAGTGAGAAGATAGATGAATGGATAGAATGAAGAATAGAAGAGAAGAAGAAGAAGGAAGAAGAAGAAGAAGAGAAGAAGAAGAGAAAAGAAGAAGAAGAAGAAGAAGAAGAAAGAAGAAGAAGAAGAAGAAGATGAAAATGAAGAAGAAGAAGAAGATGAAGATGATGAAGAAGAAGAAGAGATGAGATGAGAATAAGAGGCAGAAGTAGATGATGTGACGATGATGACGATAGACGACGATGACGATGATGAGGACGATGACGACGACGATGGTGATTCTTCTTATATCCGTTCATTACATACCTTCAACATATTCCTTCATTATACCCTATCATTATATAACTTCATGGTGGATCAAAAAATAAAAAAGGCTGCATACACAAAAATCTCACCATTGGTGTATACTTCGGAGTGCTAGCCGAGGAATGAAAAAATGCCATATTATCATTATTGTCGTTGTTGTTGTCATCATCGTTATCATTAGTATCAGAACTCTCTCCCTCTCTGTCTCTGTCTCTGTCTCTCTCTCTCTTCCCTATCTCCTTCATTCTTTCACTATAATCTCACCCTCTCTCTCTCTCTCTCTCTCTCTCTCTCTCTCTCTCTCTCTCTCTCTCTCTCTCTCTCTCTCTCTCTCTCTCTCTCGTGGACAAGAAGGGAATAAATAATTATGATGATGAAGTCTTACAGAGAGAAGAAATCCCTAGTGGCAGGGGAAGATTACCCGGACAGACACAGACCACCCCCCCCACCCGCCCCCCAGCCTGCCCCTCAGCCTGCCCCCCAGCCTGCCCACCCCCACTCCCCTCCCTCCCTCCTCAGGGCCCCGCCCTGCCCAGTCCTATTACCGTCTGTTTGATCTGCCGTCACACTCCGAAACCTAAGAACTCAGCAGAGAGATTCACTCTAGGCCTACTACTTCAACTCTCCAAACGGCATTGTGGTCGTGTGGTGTCCTTAACTGGGTCTCCTGTCGCTATCTGGCTCGAGACGGTTGTATTATTATTTATTTTATTTTATTTTATTTTATTCTTTTATATCGAGGATATTGGAATAAGCACTCGTGTGCTTTTTTATTTACAGCCAGTACCCGTATGTATGCAGTATTTTTGTGTAAATCTGTTCCCACCGGCGCACAATGGCCTACTCTTACGAAAAGCGAAACAGGATTGAACGTCCGCGCAAGATGTGCTGCATGCGTTCGCACACGGGGCCTCGGTTTAAAGTCTCATCCGAAAGACTTTCGAGGAAAGTGGAGTCAGCACTGATGTTAACTCCAGAGGAAAAGTCCCCATCGACCGGGAATCGAACTTGGGTAGTCAAATTGCGAGCGCAATGTTCTGACCACTAGGCTATCCCGTCCTCCAGAGAAGAGTGTAGCAAATGCTTAAAAGGATGCGTGTGTTTGTGCGTGTGTGTATCTGTGTGCGTGCGCATGCGTGCGCGAACGCGCGCGGGCGCGTGTGTGTGTGCGTGTGCTTAATGAAAGAAGTCAATTGCAGTAAAGGCTGCTAATTGCCTGTCAATCACATCTAATTACAGCTGGTGAAGAAGAGTGGCCAGAGTGTGTTTTAAACACAGCTCTCAGTTTGCTGAAAATGGATCAGTTTCATTTCTCACAGGCATGCCTTAGAACACAACACAACACACACACACACACACACACTCACACACACACACACACACACACACACACACTCTCTCTCTCTCACACACAGACACACACACAGACACATCATATTATAGACATACATACAGACAGACAGACATACAGACAGACAGATACAGACAGACAAACAAACACAAAAAACAGACAGACAGTC
>CM060339.1:14660967-14663467 GCA_030674155.1 Stramonita haemastoma
ACACACGAACACACACACGAACACACACACACATGCACGCACGCACACACACACGCACGCACACACGCACGTACATCTGTCTTATATCCCAATTTGTGAAGAAACTTAATATGAAAGCGGACAAACGCACGCACACACCGAATTTTGTTACTGCGTAAAAAAATGATTGTGTTGGAGTCGAGTATATCGTGATGTGGACAGGTGACTAAGTGCTCTGGTTTTATATTACAGGTAAGAGAAGAGGGAAACTATGATCATTTATCTATTGATTTATTCTTTTTTTCTTTTATTTGGCGGATGATATGATAAATACTCATGGTTTGTTTTTTTTTGGTTTTTTTTTACATGCAGTCTCTGTGTTTTTGCGCTTTGCACTTTTGTAAATTTTGCCATCCGTTCCCACACACACAAAAAATACAAAGGCCTACAGTTCCAAAAATTCTTTTTTTTTTTTTCAAAGAAAATAAAATAAGCACGCAAGCGCTTTAAATTTTTTTTTTTTTTTTTTTTTACATCAAAACCCGTGTGTGTGCAGTTTTGTAAATGTTATTATTCCCTTCCCACCCCCAAAAAAACCCACAAGAACCTAATCTTCCAAAAAGCGGGTATGTGCAAGATTGTTCTGCGTGCCTTTGCATACAAGACCTCGGTTTCTGGTTTCATCCAAAGAACTATAACAGCCATCTTTCGTGGCCAAAGACGACGCTACCTTGTAAAGAACTATAGACAGTTTCATGGATGACATTCCAGCGATCTATTTTTCCCTTTAAAAAATAAAGACAGACCTGTCCTGTCCATCAACTGTTTACTGGGCCGCAGTGCGCTTTCAAAGAGTTGCAAGATTGTCTCCTTTTTTGTCCGTATGTTTGTTTATTTTTTAATGCGAACAGGTGTGTTTTGTTGCATCATACACCACTGGTTAGGATTATGAAGCTTGCACAGCCTTTTCAGCGTGCAGTTTATTGATCTGTGGTTTATTTTACCACGCTAGAAGTAAAAATGTCAACGAGGATCTCACAACAATTCTAACTCAGCCAAGAAAAATAAACAACTAGCCAAGACGAAACGTTTACGAGAAAATGTCTACAGGTTAAACTGAGAACAGCGAGGAGTGGAGGAAGCTGATTACAAAATCTTCAGGGGTACCCCAACCGTCTACTGCTAGACGACAGCGAGATAAGTGAAGGTGAAGAATCTTCGAATAAGGTTTGTCAAAGAGAACTGGGCAGAAGCAGCAATTCAGGTGAAAAAAAAAGTATTTTGAAAAATCGGTCAGGACCAATAGTGTGTTCTGTTTTGTACGGGACTTAAGCCTAAGACATTGGAACGGGAGAGCTCAGTGGTGAGAGCACTCGCTTTCTCCCAAGACAAGTTTACGCAGCATTGAGCACCAATACCAAAAATGGATGGGTGACAGTTTGCGCACCTTGGCTTCAATTCAGTCCCCCAGTTCACCCAGCTGTCAATGAGTCAGGGAAGGTAAAGCAGCGAGGGAGAGGAGATGGGCGCCGCCCTCAACATGCTGGCCCCCTAGAGAAGCTGAGGTCTCTGACACCTCGCTCCCCTGCGACCACATAGGTTATGGAACACCTGTATCTTTGAGTAGGAGGTGTCCTGCATATGTTTAGCTCAAAAACAAGCACGACCAAACACCCCAAAGATTTGATTTGATTTGATTTGATTTATTCTTTGTATATCGAGGATAATGGAATAAGCACTCTTGTGCTTTTTACATCCAGTCCTCGTGTGTATGCAGTTTTGTAAATGCTATCTGTTCCCACCGGCACACGATGGCCTACTCTGTCGAAAAGCGGAACAGATTTAACGTGTGCACAAGATGTTCTGCGAGTGAGAACATCAGCAGCAGTGTAGGCTCTCTGTGGGTTGACAGTCTACCGGCGTTTAAACATAAATACACTCCCTATGGACTTCTGACCCTGAGACTGCACATATCGAGACTGGGTCTTTTTGTGTTTTGTACCACTTTATGTCACAGCAGATTTCTCCGCGTGGAATTCGGGCTGCTCTCCCCGGAGAGAGAGAGCGCGTCGCCACAAGTGCAGCGCCTACCCATTTTTTTTCTTCTTTTTTCCTGCATGCAACTGTATTTTTTTCCCTATCAGAGTGGCTTTGTTTCTACAGAATTTTGCCAGGGTCAACCGCCTTGTTGCCGTGGGTTCTTTTTTCGTGCGCTAAATAGTGAATGTGTAACACACGAGACCTGGGTTTATCGTCTCATCCGAAAGACTATACTAGCGCCCAGATCACCACTGAGGGTCTAATGGATGGGGGAAAAGTTTTGGGCCCAAACGGGGTACAAACCACCGCACACTCCGACCCGGACTTTTTGCTTTCTAGGCAAGGCGTGTTACCACCTACACCACCGATCCAGGTAAGGCAGGGGTGGAGGTAGGAGAGAAAGAGGGGAGGGAATAGCAGGACAGGAACGTCATCAAAATTCGAGGGTGCCCCACTCCTCCCCCTCCCCCCCCATTTTGCT
>CM060339.1:14665967-14667843 GCA_030674155.1 Stramonita haemastoma
CAGAGAGCGAGAAAGAAAGACTGAAACAGAGACAGAGCCAGAGAGACAGAGAGGTACAGACAGACAGACACAAACAGATAGACAGACAAGTAAACAGACAGTGAGCCATACAGACAAAATCGAAAAGATAAGAGACTATGCATGCGATACATACAGGGAATGAACGATGGAATAAAAGGATTCATTGCTGTCAAGCTTTGATAGCTGATCAGGCCAGATGATGACGATGTGTAATAACAACAGAAACACAGCTCAATAAGATGTACAGTAACAACAAAAACACAGCTCAATAAGATGTACAATAACAACACAAACACAGCTCAATAATATATACAATAACAACACAAACACAGCTCAATAATATACAATAACAACACAAACACAGCTCAATAATATAAACAATAACAACACAAACACAGCTCAATAAGATGTACAATAACAACAGAAACACAGCTCAATAAGATGTACAATAACAACACAGAACACAGCTCAATAAGATGTACAATAACAACAGAAACACAGCTCAATAAGATGTACAATAACAACAAAACACAGCTCAATAAGATGTACAATAACAACAAAACACAGCTCAATAAGATGTCATACACAGAACACACTCAATAAGATGACATAACAACAAACACAGCTCAATAATATATACAATAACAACAGAACCACAGCTCAAAAAGATGTACAATAACAACACAGACACAGCTCAATAATATATACAATAACAACAGAAACACAGCTCAAAAAGATGTACAATAACAACACAGACACAGCTCAATAATATATACAATAACAACAGAAACACAGCTCAAAAAGATGTACAATAACAACACAGACACAGCTCAATAATATATACAATAACAACAGAAACACAGCTCAATAAGATGTACAGTAACAACAGAAACACAGCTCAATAAGATGTACAATAACAACAAAAACACAGCTCAATAAGATGTACAATAACAACACAAACACAGCTCAATAATATAAACAATAAAAACAGAGATACAGCTCCATAAGATGTACAATAACAACACAAACACAGCTCAATAAGATGTACAATAACAACAAAAACACAGCTCAATAAGATGTACAATAACAACAGAACCACAGCTCAAAAAGATGTACAATAACAACACAGACACAGCTCAATAATATATACAATAACAACAGAAAGATGTACAATAACAACACAGACACAGCTCAAAAAATATACAATAACAACAGAAACACAGCTCAAAAAGATGTACAATAACAACACAGACACAGCTCAATAATATAAACAATAAAAACAATAAAAACAGAGATACAGCTCCATAAGATGTACAATAACAACACAAACACAGCTCAATAATATATACAATAACAACACAAACACAGCTCAATAATATATACAATAACAACACAAACACAGCTCAATAATATAAACAATAACAACACAAACACAAACACAGCTCAATAAGATGTACAATAACAACAGAAACACAGCTCAATAAGATGTACAATAACAACACAGACACAGCTCCATAAGATGTACAATAACAACACAAACACAGCTCAATAAGATGTACAATAACAACACAAACACAGCTCAATGAGATGTACAATAACAACAGAAACACAGCTCAAAAAGATGTACAATAACAACACAGACACAGCTCAATAATATATACAATAACAACAGAAACACAGCTCAAAAAGATGTACAATAACAACACAGACACAGCTCAATAATATATACAATAACAACAGAAACACAGCTCAATAAGATGTACAATAACAACAGAAACACAGCTCGATAAGATGTACAATAACAACAGAAACACAGCTCAATAAGATGTACAATAACAACACAAACACAGCTCAA
>CM060339.1:14667943-14670443 GCA_030674155.1 Stramonita haemastoma
TTTTATTGATCGATAATCAGTTATCCAGCAGTTCCCCGTTGCAAGGTTGGCCTGCTTATGGGTACAGATGACTGTGCAGATCGCGTCATATTTTTTTTATATCATGGCTGCCCTAACAAACAAAAGAAATATAGACCAAAAATTGAACTTTTAGCAAACAAAAAACAGCGTCTGAAAATGATTGATAAACACACACAGGACATGCGCGCGCGCACGCACACGCACACATACATACACACAGACACACACACATGCGCGCGCACGCGCACACACACACACACGCGCGCACGCACACACACACACACACCACACACACACACACACACCACACACACACACACACACACACACACACACACACAACACACACACACACACACGCACGCAACGCACGCACGCATAGACACTCTCTCTGTCTCTCTCACTCTCTCTCTCTCTCACCTTCTCTCTGTCTCCACACTGACATATACTCGCGCACGTGCGCGCGATCGCGCGCACACACACACACACACACACACATTCGCATGCATTATTCCATTTATCCTTGATATAAAAGAATAACAAATAAATAAAAAATAAATGTACACTACACACACACACACACGAACACACACACGAACACACACACACATGCACGCACGCACCACACACACACACGCACGCAACGCACGCACACACGCACATACACACGTACACCCGCCTTATGTCCCAATTTGTGAAGAAACTTAATACGAAAGCGGACAAACGCACATCCACACCGAACTTTGTTACTGCGTAAAAAAAAATGAATGTGTTGGAGTATATCATGATGTGGACAGGTGACTAAGTGCTCTGGTTTTTATATTACAGGTAACAGTAGAGGGGAAACTATGATCATTTATCTATTGATTTATTCATTTTTTTTCTTATTTGGCGGATGATATGATAAATATCATGGTTTTTGTGGGTTTTTTTTTTTTTTTTTTACATGCAGTCTCCGTGTTTTTGCGCTTTGCACTTTTGTAAAAGTCATTCATCCGTTCCCCCAAAACATATATATGGCCTACACTTCCAAAATTCTATTATTGATTCTTTTTTTTTCCAAAGAAAATTAAATAAGCACGCAAGCCTTTTTTTTTTTTTTTTTTTTTTTTTTTTACATAAAAACCCCGTGTGTGTGCAGTTTTGTAAATGTTATTATTCCCGTCCCACCCAAAAAAAACTACACAAGAACCTAATCTTCCAAAAAGCGGGTATGTGCAAGATTGTTCTGCGTGCCTTCCATAAAGACCTCGGTTTCTGGTTTCATCCAAAGAACTCTAACAGCCATCTTTCGTGGCCAAAGGACGACGCTTCCTTGTAAAGAACTATAGACAGTTTCATGGATGGCATTCCAGCGATCTATTTTTTCCCTTTAAAAAATAAAGACAGACATTGTCCTGTCCATCAACTGTTTACTGGGCCGCAGTGCACTTTCAAAGAGTGGCAAGATTGTCTCCTTTTTTTGTCCGTTATTTTGTATGTTTTTTATGCGAACAGGTGTGTTTTGTTGCATTATACATCACTAGTTAGGATTATGAAGCTTGCACAGCCTATTTCAGCGTTGCAGTTTATTGATCTGTGGTTTATTTTACCACGCTAGAAGTAAAAATGTCAACGAGGATCTCAAAACAATTCTAACTCAGCCAAGAAAAAAAAAACTAGCCAAGACGAAACGTTTTTACGAGAAAATGTCTATAGGTTAAACTGAGAACAGCGAGGAGTGGAGGAAGCTGGTTACAAAATCTTCAGGGGGTACCCCAACCGTCTACGACTAGACGACAGCGAGATAAGTGAAGGTGAAGAATCTTCGAATAAGGTTTGTCAAAGAGAACTGGGCAGAAGCAGCAATTCAGGTGAAATATAAAAAGTATTTTGAAAAATCGGTCAGGACCAATAGTGTGTTCTGTTTTGTACGGGTCTTAGGCCTAAGACATTGGAACGGGAGAGCTCAGTGGTGAGAGCACTCGCTTTCTCCCAAGATAAGTTTACGCAGCATTGAGCACCGTTACCAAAAATGGAATGGGTGACAGTTTGCGCACCCTTGGCTTCAATTCAGTCCCCAGTTCACCCAGCTGTCAATGAGTCAGGGAAGGTAAAACAGCGAGGGAGAGGAGATGGGCGCCGCCCCTCAACATTGCTGGCCCCCTTAGAGAAGCTGAGGGTCTCTAACACCTCGCTCCCCTACGACCCCCTAGGTTATGGAAACACCTGTACCTTTGAGTAGGAGGTGTCCTGCATATGTTCAGCTCAAAAACAAGCACGACCAAACAGCCCAAAGATTTGATTTGATTTCATTTATTCTTTTAAATCGAGGATAATGGAATAAGCACTCTTGTGCTTTTTACATCCAGTCCCCGTGTGTATGCATTTTTGTAAATGCTACCTGTTCCCCACCGGCACACAATGGCCTACTCTTACGAAAAGCGGAACATGATTTAAACGTGTGCACAAGATGTTCTGCGTTGTGGAGAACATCAGC
>CM060339.1:14682204-14684704 GCA_030674155.1 Stramonita haemastoma
ACACACACACACACACACACACAACACACACACACACACACACACACACACACACACAACACACAAACACACACACACACATTCACACACATGCCTGCCTGCATGCATGCACGCAAGCATGCCTGCACCCTTGCACAAATATGCGCACCACCGCACACGTAACACACAAACACTTGCCCGCATGCATTACGAACGCATGCGCACACACACATGTAAACACACACATACACAAAACGCGCGCGCGCGTCCACACGTTACACACGTGTGCACACACACACACACACGTACACACGTGCACACACCAGACACACACACACACCTCCACTTTTTTCCAGAGATTAGATGATGCCAATATATCAGCAGACCCCGATTCTCTATTGCTGTTATTCTCCGATCCATTTGTCTTTGCTTTATTTCATTTTGAAGAGGGAGGGAGGAAGAAGAAGAAGAAGAAGAAGAAGAAGAAGAAGAAGAAGAAAGAAGAAGAAGAGAAGAAGAAGAAGAAGAAGAAGAAGAAGATGATGATGATGATGGATGATGATGAAGAAGAAGAAGAAGAAGAAGAAGACGAAGAAAGAAGAAGAAAAAGAAGAAGGGAGGAGGAGGAGGAGGAGGAGGAGGAGGAGGAGGAGGAAGAGGAAGAAGAAGAAAAAGAAGAAGAAGAAGAAAGAAGACGAAGAAGAAGAAGAAGAAAAGAAGAAGAAGAAGAAGAAGAAGAAGAAGAAGAAGAAGAAGAAGAAGAAGGAGAAGAAGACGAAGAAGAAGACGAAGACGAAGACGAAGAAGAGGAAGAAGAAGAGGAAGAAGAAGAGGAAGAGGAAGAAGAAGAAGAAGAAATAGAAGAAGAAGAAATAGAAAGAAGAAGAAATAGAAGAAGAAGAAGAAGAAGAAGAAGAAGAAGAAGAAGAAGAAGAAGAAGAAGAAGAAGAAGAAGAAGAAGAAGAAGAAAGAAAAAGAAGAAGAAGAAGAAGAAGAAGAAGAAGAGAGAGAGAGGGTGTGAGATGAGAGGAGAGGAGTGGAGAGAGAGAGGGAGGGAGGGAGAGGGAGAGAGAGAGGGGAGGAGGGAGGAGGAGATAGAGAGAGAGAGAGGGGGAGGGAAGCAGAGAGAGAACACTGAACACTGAACACTGAACTGATTTAATGTACATTGGCCATGGACCACATACATTTCTTGGGCTTGGGATGGAACAAAGGGTTCAATTCGTATCATAGGCAAGGCAAATGCACAAAAGGTATAGATTCATGCTGATCAAAAGAAGAAAAACACACATTATTCTAAATCATGATTATGAATCTAACATGAAACAAAACCAAATCACAGAAACATAATTTCTAGGGAAAATTGTGGAAATCATGCATATCGATTACGTAACGAATCATAAAAGTTTTCAAAATACATTCTGAATTAGCATTTTCTTTCTTTTATTGATAGAATGAAAAAACATATCTAGACAAACTGTGCCTGTACTCATCATTTGTTCCACTGAACAGATCGTGCAATGGTACATTGATACATTTACTTAGGAATCTTTCTCTCAAGTCATGGTATACGTAACATTCCCATAAAAAGTGAGCTTCATTTTCAACTGTCGTTTTACAGAAGGGACACATTTTTTCTCGATTATTCTCACTATATCTATATATATATTATTATTAAGGGGTTAGAACATTAAAATCTGGCTTGAGTAATTGCGACTCGAAAGCAGTAGACATCAATAGAGTTTATATACTCCTCTTTTTACAAAATACTTTTAAATGATCTGTAATTTTCATACCTCTCTTTATCTCTTATAGTCCCCTCCCATTCTTGAATGAACATATCTATTAATCTTTGTTTAAACATACGTAAGAAAAGTTTTTACATCCCCAACACCTTGTTGCATCCAAACTATGTTAAAAACCCGTTTCACACAAAATTTCTCTTATTTTGGAAATCCAGCAGTATTTACCATTTCTATCTAACTCTAACAGCATGCAGTAAGCATTACATGGTATTCTATTCTGATCCATTTGCAATAGTTTTAACCAGTATCTAATGGTTCTTGTACATGAGTTGACATAAAGTGGATATTACCTAAATCTCCATATACCATCTTATTGGGCGTTCTTACAGGTACTCCTAAAAATCTTTTACATGCCATCAAATGAATTTTTTCAATATGTTCTAGTCTGTTTGTGCCCCATATTTCTGATGAATACAATAAAATTGCCTGAATCTTAATATCGAAAATCTTGAAGAAAGTACTAGCATTCATCTCTTTATACCTGTGAAAGACTTTGTTTAACTGAACCACCGCCTTCCTACCCTTCGTAACTAAATGCTCTGTACCTAATTTACAGCTAACCTTTGTTGTAAAACTGAACCCTAAATAGCAATACTGATTTACAACTTCTAACCTAATACCATTGTAATACCATTGTTCCTGTTTAGACAGATATCCCCTTTCCTAAAGACCATCACCTTAGTTTTATTAATGTTAACGCTTAACTGTAAATTCAT
>CM060339.1:14702204-14707020 GCA_030674155.1 Stramonita haemastoma
GAAAATCTCCTTTTCTAAAGAGCATTACTTTGCTTTTTTAAAAAAAAACACACTTTTTTTTAGAATTAGCATTTAATTGCAAATCATCACAACAGGATTTCAATACATTCGGTTGCTTTTGGAAACCTCCAAGAGAGAGAGAGAGAGAGAGAGAGAGAGAGAGAGAGAGAGAGAGAGAGAGAGAGAGGGGAGAGAGAGAGGAGAGAGAGAGAGAGAGAGACAGAGACAGAGACAGAGACAGAGACAGAGAGACAGAGAGACAGAGAGGCAGAGAGACAGAGAGAGAGGTGACGCTGCTGTTGAGGCGACGCGCTCTCTCCCTGGAGAGAGAGAGCAGCCCGAATTTCTATGCTGGAAAGTGTGCCGTAACTGAAAGTGGTGTAAAATACCATTCAACACAAGACAACACAAAACAACACAACACAATACAACACAGTACAACACAACACAACACAATACAACACAGTACAACACAACACAATACAACACAACACAATATACAACACAGTGCAACACAACACAATACAACACAGTACAACACAACACAATACAACACAGTAAAACACAACACAATACAACACAATATACAACACAGTGCAACACAACACAATACAACACAACACAATACAACACAGTACAACACAGTACAACACAACACAATGCAACACAATACAACACATCACAATACAACACAACACAGTACAACACAACACAGTACAACACAGTACAACACAATACAACACAACACAACACAACAGAATACAACACAGTACAACACAACACAGTACAACACAAATCAATGTAACGCCAACGCGATAAAACACACTTCAACAAAAAAAACCAATACAAGTACAACTCCCTCCCTAATTCTTAAAACAGGAAACTGTCTATCACACACACACACAGAGGGGGAACGAGATAGCCTGGTGGTCAGAGTTGATGCGCTCGTGATCTGCTGACCAGGGTTTGAATCTCGCCCAATAAGATTTTTTCCTCTGGAGTTTAACATCAGTGCTGACACCACTGCTCTTAAAAGTCCCATTTTATCACTTTCTGCTGCGGTCATTACAATTTGTAATAACTTTTCATAGAGTCGTCCGATTTTCAGTCTGGTTGTCTTTTTTGGTATTGGATAGGCCTATTTAATTGCAGATCAAGAACATGCCAAACACGAAAAATTGACCTCCGTTCAATGTGACTCATTATGTGGTGGATCGCCACATATAACAAGCTCGCCATGGGGAACTATGTCAAATTATTTGCTTGCTTGGGGAGGGGGGAGGGGGAAAGAGGGGGGTTGTATGAGGTTTTTTTTTAATTTATAAAAAAGGTTGGTTTTTTTTTGTTTTTTGTTTTTTAGAAAGCTTTTCAACGATGTCTTTTTGTGGGCAAGAAAAAGAGCAGCAATCCGATGCAAGGTAGGTAATCAAGACGGAAAAAGGAAACATGACTCTCTTTTACTTTGGACAAAATGCCCGTTTTTGTCCTGTAAATCCCTTTTTCTGCGTACAACGCCGCTTGCTGTGGCGGTTGTAACAGAAGGGAGAGGGGGAGAGAGGGAGAGGGGGAGAGGGGGAGGATGGGAGGGAGAGAGAGAGAGAGAGAGAGAATAGAGAGAGAGAGAGAGAGAAGAGAGAGAGAGAGAGAGAGAGAGAGGTGAGAGAGAGAGAGAGAGAGAGAGTGAGAGGAGAGAGAGAGAGAGAGACGAGAGAGACAGAAAGACAGAGCAGACAGACAGAGAGACAGACAGAAGACAGACAGACAGACAGACAGAGACAGAGACAGAGACAGGAGAACAGAGAGACACAGAGAGAGAGAGGGGAGAGAGGGAGAGGGGGAGAGGGGGAGAGAGGGAGGGAGAGAAAGAGAGAGGAGAGAGAGGGAGAGAAGAGAGAGAGAGAGAGAGAGAGAGAGAGAGAGAGAGAGAGAGAGAGAGAGAGAGAGAGAGAGAGAGAGAGAGAGAGAGAGAGAGAGAGAGAGAGAGAGAGAGAGAATGAATGAATGAATGAATAATCTTTATTTTTCAAGGTAACAGAGTAAGTAAGCATTACATACTTTTTTTCATCCGGCCCTTTACAACAACAATAACCAGACAACAACAAAAAAACCGAGAAAAAACCAGAGAGAGAGAGAGAGAGGAGAGAGAGAGAGAGAGAGAGAGAGAGAGAGAGAGAGAGAGAGAGAGATGAGAGAGAGAGAGGAGAGGAGAGAGAGAGAGTAGAGAGAGACACAAGAGAGAGACGAGAGACACAGAGAGAGGGAGGAGGGAGAGAGAGAGACAGGAGACACAGAGAGGGAGACAGAGACACAGATAGGGAGACAGAGAGACAGAGAGATGTTTCAAAATTGTTTTGTACACCATTCGTTCAAAGGTGATTTCAGTTGTTTTGATTATTTCAGGGTTGTTTTTCTTTCTTGCTTGGGTTTTTTCTCGGTTTTTTTGTTGTTGTCTGGTTATTGTTGTTGTAAACTGATCCTTTATAATCAAAATGTCTACAGATCACCGGATTGGATTTCACGCTATCAAAATCATCATAATAATAATGCTCTTTTCTAACATGGAAATATGGGCTTAAATTGTGTTTGCTATTGCTCTAATCACTTACGGTTGTTTTTTTGTGTTCTAAATGTTCATTCTATTAATGCCATCTCATATACCGGGTACATCTAGCAGGTTTTATTTCGCATGAAGATTGTGGAGGCCCAATTTCATTTCTTTCATTTTTTTCGATTTTGTGAACAACGTTTTCGCATTCCATGGGAACATGATACTCACACACTTCAATCCTTGTTTTGTGTCACCCTCACAAATTGCTAAAGAAAACGCTGAGGGGAAAAAACAAAAAGCAAGTTGAACAAGAAAACTATATTCTTTCTCTCCATGTCTGCGTGCAATCATATCACCTATTTCCAAAGACATGAGACTGGGTTTTTTGCTTTCATTGATCATCTGCGATCTCTTCCTTGTCCCGCCTTTCCTCTGCAACATGCAGCATAAACAAATACACCATTTATTTATTATTTATTTATTTATTATTCTTTTATATTGAGGATCATGGAATAGGGCACTCGTGTGCTTTTTTTTTACATCCAGTCTCCGTGTGTATGCAGTTTTGTTAATCATGTCATCTGTTCCCACCGGCACACAATGGCCTACTCTCACGAAAAGCGGAACAGTGTGAAGAGAAGAGCAGTGCTGGTGCAATCTGATGCTGGCTGCTAGGCAATACAGGCGCAACATGCAACAACAAGGCAAAACAATCTGAACACACAAACACTTGTTCAATCATACTTTCAAAAAGCTGTTAAAACGTCAATAAAAACTGTCATCAAAAAGCTGTGAAAGCCTCATTTAAAAAGCTTTCAGAACGACATTTAAAAAGCTTGGAAAACGTCATTTAAAAATCTGGGAAAATGACAATAAAAAGCTTGGAGAACGTCATTTAAAAAGCTGTGAAGGCGTTATCCAAAAAGCTGTGAAAGCGTCAATAAAAAGCTGTGAAAATGTCATTACAAGCTGTGAAAGCGTCATTAAAAATAACCCTGAGAAAACGTCATTAAAAAGCTGTGAAAACGTCATTTAAAAAGCTGGTCAAATATCATTAAAAGCTGTGACTATATCATTTAAAAAGCTGAGGAAGCATTATTTTAAAAAGTTGTGAAAACGTTAATAAAAAGCTGTGAAAAAGTCAGTAATTAGCTGTGAAAACGACATAAAAAACCTGTGAAAAATGACATTAAAAAGCTGTGAAAAGGTGGTTAAAAAAAAGCTGTGAAAACGTCAGTTAAAAAACTGCAAAAAGGTCATTTAAAAAGCTATGAAAACGTCATTTAAAAAGCTGGGAAAATGTCATTAAAAGCTGTGACTAGATCTATGTCATTTAAAAAAGTTGAGGAAGCACCATTTTAAAAAGTTGTGAAAACATCATTAAAAAGTTGTGAAAAAGTCATTGATAAGCTGTGAAAAGGACAAGAACCTGTGAAAACGACATTAAAAAGCTGTGAAAAACGTCATTAAAAAATGTGAAAACGCTATTAAAAAGCTGTGAAAACGCTTTCAAAAAGCTGTGAAGAGATCATTTAAAAAACATGTGATAATGTCATTTACAAAACTGTCAAAACGTCATTACAATGCTGTGAAAACGTCATTAAAAAGCTGTGAAAACATCATTTAAAAAGCTGTTAAGACGTCATTTAAAAAAATCTGAAAACATTGTTAAAAAGCTGTGAAAACATAATTTTACACAGCTGTGAAAACACCATTAAAAAGCTCTAAAAATAAGTCAACTAGAAACCTGTAAATACATCATTTAGAAAGCTGTGAAAATGTCATTAAAAGCTGTGAAAGCCATATTAGAAAGCTGTAAAAAAACAATATTAGAAAGCTGTAAAAAAGATTTTTAAAAAGTCATTAAAATGTTGTGAAAATGACATTAGAAAGCTGTGAAAAGGCTGTTAAAAAGCTGTGAAAACGTGATTTTAAAACTGTAGAACGTCATTAAAAAGCTGTGAAAACACTGTTAGAAATGTGTGAATACGTCATTTAAAAAGTTGTGAAAACGTCATTTAAAAACTTGTGAATATGTCATTTAAAATCCTGTAAAAACGTCATTAAAAAGCTGTGGAAAAGCTCTTTACAAGCGGTGAAAACGTCATTAAAAAGCTGTGAATATGTCATTTGAAAAGCTGTGAAAACGTCATTAAAAAGCTGTGAATATGTCCTTTAAAAAACTGTTAAAACGTCACTGACGGCTGTGAAGATGTCAATAAAAACCTGTAAAATGTAATTAAGAAGCTGTGAAAGAATCCTTTATAA
>CM060339.1:14745633-14748133 GCA_030674155.1 Stramonita haemastoma
GGAATACATGGAACAGTCAAAGAGAAAATGCTGTTCATCTTCTGTTACTGACATACAAAAAGGACAGTTTTTGTTTTGCATCGATTCGCTATAACGATGGACATTTGCATTTAGTGGCAGGACGTTAAATCTTAATTGAGAAATAGCAACCCTAAAAAAGTAGGTATCAACATCATTAATATATTTTCTCTTTCAAAAATTGTTTTAAACGATCTATAATCTTCATATCTATTCCGATCTTCAATTGTAACGTAAGAATGCTTTAACATCCGTGGGCCCAAACAGATTGAAATCCTGTCCTGCAGAAAATTTCCCTTACTTTTGTTACCCAGCAATTCTTCCCACTTATATCTAGATTAAGCAACATCTGATAAGCTTTGTAGGGTAATCTTTCAGTTTCCATTTGTAACAACTTAAACCAATATCGTAAGGCAGAAACACAAGAATTTACAAACAGAGGATATCTGAGGAGAGACAGACAGACAGACAGACAGACAGACAGACACAGACAGACACAGACAGACAGACACACACAGACACACACAGACACACACAGACACACACAGACACAGACAGACAGACAAAGTCGAGAGAGAGAGAGGGAGAGAGGCGGGGAGAGAGAGAGAGAAAGACAGACAGACAGACGGACAGACAGACAGACAGAAAGAAACAGAGAGAGATGAACATTGACAGAAAAAAGAATTTTAAAAAAAGGAAACAGTGCGCAACAATTAACGTCAGGTACATACATGGAACAACAGAAATGAAAAACAAAAAACAGACCCCGTGCAAGATAAGAGAAGATTAAAAAAAGAGGAAGGAAGAAAGAAAGGAGACAGGAAATTGAATGAAGAGAATTTGGTAAGAAAAGACAACAACAAAAAACCCACACCAATAAGTATCATAAAAAAGAAAAAGGAAATGAGAACATTACAAAAAAGATAATGAAGAAACAGTGCCAGCACAGAAAGGTTTCACCAATAAAGGAAAGACTAGACGAAACATAGACTTTGAGGAGAGATCGAGAAAGAAGAAAGACAGAAAGAATAAATCACTTGATCAATCAATCAATCAATCAAAGGAAAGAGAACAAAATGCAAGAGAGAGAGAGAGAGAGAGAGAGAGAGGGGGGGGGGGAGGGAGGGGGAGGGAGGGAGGAGAGAGAGAGGATAGGGAGAGGGAGGGAGAGAGAGAGAGGGGGGAGGAGAGAGAGAGAGAGGGAGAGAGGGAGGGAGGGAGGGAGAGAGAGAGAGGGAGGGGAGGGGAGGAGAGAGAGAGGAGAGAGAGAGAGGAGAGAGAGAGAGAGAGAGAGAGAGGATGGGAAGAGGAGGAGGAGGGGGGGGGGGGGGGGGGGGGGGCGGGGGACAGACAGAGAGACAGACTGACAGACGAGCATGGAGGGCTTAAGATCTGTGCCTAGTTTCGTGTAGAATCCACTGGAAGAAATCAAATAACAAAGAAAGAATAACCAAAGCAATAAATGATCGAATGAATGAGTGAATGAATGAATGAATGAATAAATGAGCGAATGAATGGATAAATGAATGAATGGATGAATGAATGAATGAATGAATGAATGATCGAATGAATGAATGATCGAATGAATGAATGATCGAATGAATGAATGAATTGATGAATGAATGAATGAATGGATAAATGAATGAATGAATGGATAAATGAATGAATGAATGAATGAATGAATGAATGAATGAATGAATGAATGAATGAATGGATAAATGAATGAATGAATGGATAAATGAATGAATGAATGAATGAATGAATGGATAAATGAATGAATGAATGAGAATGAATGAACGAATGAATGGATGAATGAATGAATGGATGGATAAATAAATGAATGAATGGATAAATGAATAAATGAATGAATGAATGAATGAATGAATGAATGAATGAATGACTAAAAGCAACCCCCCCCCCACCCCACCCCCCCAAAAAAGATGGTTACAATGAAATGAATGAAAAAAATCAGAAAAGGAAGAACAGGAACATTACTGAACAAGTGGAACATTATTTGAATAATTAATGAAGTGATTTAGAATAACGGAATGAATGAGTACATGCACAAATAATAATTATCAAATGAATGAATGACTCGAGTGAGTGAGAGTGAGTGAGTGAGTGAGTGAGTGAGTGAGTGAGTGAGTGAGTGAGTGAGTGAGTGAGCGACCTACTGACCGACTGACTGACTGACTGACTGACTGGGGGGACGGATGGCCTAGTGGTCAGAACATTGCACTGGCAATTTGACGACCCGGGTTCGAGTCCGGTCGAGGAGATTTTTCTCCTGGAGTTAACATCAGTGCTGACTCCACTCTCCCCAAAAGTCCTTCGGATGAGACTTTAAACCGAGGCCCCGTGTGCGAACGCACGCAGAACATCTTGCGCACACGTTAAATCCTGTTCTGCTTTTCGTAAGAGTAGGCCATCGTGTGCCGGTGGGAACAGATGACAATATTTACAAAACTGCATACACACGGGG
>CM060339.1:14763260-14774170 GCA_030674155.1 Stramonita haemastoma
TGATGAAGATGAGGTTATCATGGTTATAGTGGTAACATCATTACTGTTGCAGTTGTTGATTATGACGTTGTGGTTGTTACTACTACTTATATTGCTGTTATTATTGTTGCCGTTGTTAGTGCTGTTGTGTTGACGTCATTAATTTTGCTGTTGTCAGTGCTCTTGTCTTTTGTTGTTGTTGTTGTTGTTGCAAATGCTGTATCTTATTTATTTTTCTAACACCGTACCTTGAGATCAAAGCAATATTGAACATCGTAAACAAGACGTGCGCTCAAGAAAAATGTGACACTTTGACAATTTTGACATCAAAAGACAACTTTGAAAGAGAACAAAACTGAAGAAAATAACAGAGAAAAGTGTGAATGAAAAGACCAACAACAAAAAAAAGGGAAGAAAACCTGAAAAAAAGAAAGAAAACAAACAAAAAGAAAAACGACGAAGGACACGAGAAAGAAGAGTCAAAGGAAAAGAAAGGAAACGTAAACAAATGATGAACAGTTATCCACAAAATGAAAAAAGGAAATAAACGAAGAAGAAGAAGAAGAAATGAGGTCAAGCAACACAGGCAGACAGGCAGGCAGGCATGCAGGCATGCAGGCAGGTAGGCAGACAGGTAGGCAGACAGGCAGGCAGGTAGGCAGAACAGGTAGGCAGACAGGAGGGCAGACAGGCAGGCAGCACAGGCAGGCAGGCAGGCAGGCAGGCAGGCAGGCAGGCAGGCAATGCATACAAACACATGCATACATACATCACATTACATACATACATCATACATAACATACAATACTAATACATAACGTACATACGTACATACTACATGCATACATGCATGCATGCATACATAACATGCATAATCATGCATAACATACATACATAACATACATACATACATACAGACAGGCAGACAGGCAGACAGCAGACAGACAGGCATACAGGCAGGCAGGCAGGCAGGCAGCAGCAGACAGCAGGCAGACAGACAGACAGACAGACAGACAGACAGCAGACACAAAGGAAGGCAGGTATGCAGACATACAGACAGGCAGTAGGAAGGCAGGCAGACGGACAGACAAAACAAACGAATAAAATGTACATTTCATGGTCGGAAAATAGAGGGCCAAAAAAGCATTGAAAATGTAGATGGTACTCAAAAAGAGACTGAAGTAAAGACTGCATGAATCTGGGTTAAAAAAAAAAGGATATGAATAGGCAGTCCTCAGTCTCGGAAGACTATGGGGTTGCACTTTGGGCTCTGGAACGCAAAGTCTGGGTAAGTATTTTTGGAGGACAAGCTGTTACCCATGTAGCAGACCCCCCCCCCCCCCCCCCCCCTTTCTCCACGTCACTGGAATAATCCATTGGAAAGGCAATAACCGATACGAATGGTTCCAGTGCGTCGCAGGAGCCACCAGAACGTTGCCATATACAGCACCGAACCGCCCTGGGGACTCCAACTCCCGAGTTTTTTCCTCAGCAATAATAAAAATGGGATAAAAACGCGAGGAAACAGAAACGACAACACAGACCGAGAAAAAAAAACGCAAACCCAAAACAAAAAAAACCACATAAAATCTGAAAAAAAACAATAGAAGCGGGAGAAAAAAACTTAATAAGAAAAAAATGCCTAACCAACAAAGACACCAGACAGACAAACACGACCAGATACAGACAAACAAACAGACAGACCGCTAGACAATACGATCAAAATATCACAACCAGTCACAAAAAAGAAGAACAACACAACAAACTGATAATGCTAAGAGTACGAAAAAAAAAGTGAGTTATTACTGCGGGCATGGCAGCCAAATGCACCCTGATGGCAGTCTAATTAAATGGTTCCCCTTACTCCCATATTGGTTTCTGCAAGTTTTACGGAGAGAGAGAGAGGAGAGAGAGAGAGAGGAGAGAGAGAGAGAGAGAGAGAGAGAGAGAGAGAGAGAGAGAGAGAGAGAGAGAGAGAGAGGAGGGGGGAGGGAGTGAGAGAGAGAGAGAGGGGGGGGGGACAGACAGACAGACAGACACAGACGGACAGACAGACACAGAAATAGAGACAGAGAGAGAGATATATATAGATATAGATATAGATATATATATATATATATATAATATATATATATATATATATATATATATATATATATATATATATATATATATATATATATACAGACACAGCGACAGAGAAGGAGAGACAGACCGACAGAGAAGGAGAGACAGGCAGGCAGACAGAAACACAGATAGACAGACAGAGGAGAGGCAGCGCAGGCAGGCAGACAGGCAGGCAGCAAACAAACAGACAGAAGACAGACAGACAGACAGACAGACAGACAGACAGACAGACAGACAATGAGAAGCATGAGCGGATAAAAAAAAGATGCACAGGGACACATCCCCCCCCCCAAAAAAAAAACAACAACAACAAAAAAACAACAACGTTTTGGCTGGTTGCATCTCTTTTTTCTCTTTTTCTCTTTTCACTCTGTCTTTGTCCGCCAGTATATCTGTGTCTGTCTGTCTGTCTGTCTGTCTGTCTGTCTGTCTGTCTGTCTGTCTGTCTGTCTGTCTGACTGACTGACTGACTGTGCTGTCTGTCTGTCTGTCTGTCTGTCTGTCTCTGTCTCTGTCTCTCTCCCTCTCTCTCCTCTCTCTCTCTCTCCTCTCTCTCTCTCTCTCTCTCTCTCTTCTCTCTCTCTCTCTCTCTCTCTCTCTCTCTCTCTCTCTCTCTCTCTCCCCCTCCCTCCCTCTCTCTCTTCTTTCTTCCGCACATGAATGCACACACACATACACACACGTGTATGTGTGCATATGTGTGCGTGCGTGTGTGTGTGTACGTGTGTGTGTGTATGCGTGTGTACGTGTGTACGTGTGTGTGTGTGTGTACGTGTACGTGTGTGTGTGTGTGTGTGTGTGTGTGTGTGTGTGTGTGTGTGTTGTGTGTGTGTGTGTGTGGTAAGTGGGATGCTTGCAAGCTCCCTCGTGCATTCATAAAAAGAAAGATACACAGGCAGTCGAGAGATCAATATGTAGATAGATATATACTTAGTTAGATGGATGGATGGATGGATGGATGGATGGATGGATGGATGGATGGATGAATGGATGGATGGATGGTGGGTGGGTGGGTGGATGGATGGATGATGGATGGATGGATGGGTGGGTGTGATAGATGGATGGATGGATAGATGGATAGATGGATAGATGGATGTGATAGATGATGTAGATGGATGCGATAGATAGATAGATAGATAGATAGATAGATAGATAGATAGAAGATAGAAGATAGATAGATAGATAGATAGATAGATAGATAGATAGATAGATAAGTACATACGTACGAAACTACAGGCGTCCACAGACAGATAGGAAAACAGATAGACAGACAGATAGACAGACAGATTGACAGATATATAGATGAATAGGTAAATCTGTGTCTATGTAAATTTATGCACAGCATCTGTTCATACGTGCGTGTGTGTGTGCTAGTGAGACAGAGACAGAGACAGACAGAACTCTGTGTGTGTGATGTGTGTGATGTGTGTATGTTTGTGTGTGTGTATGTGTGTGTGTGTGTGGTGCGTGCGTGTGGTGGGGGTGTGTGTGGTGTGTGTGGTGTGTGTGTGTGTGTGTGTGTGTGTGTGTGTGTGATGTGTGGATGTGTTGTGTGTGTTGTGTGTGTGATATGTGTGTGTCCTTGTGTTTGTATGTGTGTGTGTTTACGTGTGTGTGTGTGCATGTGTGTATGCACATGTGTATGTGTGTGAGTCTAAGAGAAAGAGAGACAGAGACAGACAGACATAAACAGCGACAGAGAAACAAGATGAAACAGGGAGATAAACAGCCTTAATGATTGTTTTTACTTTCACGCGCGAATAAACATACGTGCCCATCATCTTTTAAGAATAAAGACAACAACAACAACAAAAACTGGATGTGGAAAATGTTCATTTCAGCGTAATCTTGCATGCAGCATCATGTGTCTTCATCTGCCAAGCTTTTCCCCTCCCCCTATCTGTCTTTCTGGCGGCAAGACACGTGGAACCAATGACCTCCCTTTTTACATGGAGGTGCTCATTATTTCCCCTGATTTCTTTTGACCATTAGCTTTCATTTGATTCGTTGAGAATGAAAGGATGTTTGATGAGTATTGTTTTATCTGTGTGTTTTTTTTCACTGTTTTCTTTTATCTAATTCGTTGAGAATGAAGCTGTGTTTTTGTTTTTTTGTTTAATTATTAGATTTTTTTCCCTTTTAATTACGGATTCTGACATGCTTGAATATGAATGGTATAGGAGTTTTTGTTTTTGTTGTTGTTTGATGAAGTTGTTTAATTATCAACTTTTCATTTCATTTTTTTCAGTTGTCTAAAACATACCACAACTTGGTTTCATCAGTGTGTGTGTATGTGTTTGTGTTTGTGTGTGTGTATGTGTTTGTGTGTGTGTGTTTGTGTGTGTGTGTGTGTGTGTGTGTGTGTGTGTGTGTGTGTGTGTGTGTGTGTGTGTGTGTGTGTGTGTGTGTGTGTGTGTGTGTGTGTGTGTGTTAAGGGGGAAGAGGAGGGTGGGGGGAAGAGGAGTGATAGTGGGAGAGCGAGAGCAGAACAGAGAAAACTGATGGGATGCAGATGTAGGTAAGATACTAGGTGTTTGGGATAGTGACTTAGGAATAGTTATCTCAATGTCATGAGAGAATTGTGCTGTATCATATTCTAGCTTCAATCAGACAGATATATGTACATAAAATGTGGGCTTCTCTTTCCATGAAAAGTGCATTGCCTCAAGATCAAAGCAGCACCATCCATTTTTGTTTTATTTTCCTGTCTGCATGTGTATTCTGTTTATCTTTGAGATAATCTTTTTTTATTCAGAATTTGCCAGGGACAACTCTTTCATTGCTGAAGATTTTATAACATGTGTATATTGTGTGTTGCATGTGAGACCTTGGTTTTGTCTCATCCAAAAAGGCTAGAAACAATGGCTCTTACACAAAATCAAACCAACAACAAATGTGCACTGTTACAGAAAATAATAGCAGAAAAGTCCTGTGAAACCAAAGTGTCAGTACTTGTCTTTATAAAATAAAAAAGGACTCTTAAAGAAAAGAAAGATAGACAAAATAGGAATAGTCACGATTTTTAAAAAAGACACACGTAATACAAACATGAAAAAAAATTAGTAAAATACAATCCTGAAATACAGTGTGACAAAAATGGAGAAAAGAAAAAAACATATTAGAAAAAACAATAATGAAGGATAACCAATACCTAAAAGATGAAAAGAGAAAAACATAACCCTGTAAAGATAACCCTGCGTCCAGAGTTATCCCTCCTGTAAGAACAGAGGCTGTGTGATGTGACAGAACAAGGGGGACTGCAACTGTCAGCATTCTAATAGCTTGTCTCCCCCTTCACCCTACCTTACACCCCCCTTCCCATCTCCCTACCCACACCTCCATCTTCCCTCCACACCACCACCACCCACCCACTTTCCAGAGCTGTCTGACTGAAGGGAAGGGGGGAGGGGGGGAGGAGATGGAGGAGAGGGGAGGAGTGAGGATCCTGACAGCAGGACCAGCTGTGATGGAGGTGGCTGTGGAAAGGCTGAGGAGATATCAGTGCATGGCATCATCCCTTCAGCTACCTCTGTTTGGGGGGGGGGGGATAGAGTTCACAGGAATAAAAGGGAAGGAAGGAAGGAAGGAAGGAAGAAAAAAAAGAGGGAAGGAAAGAAGGAAAGCTAAGAAGGAGGGAAGGAAGGAGGGGAGAAAAAGGAATGAACAAATGAAGAACGGAAGGAAGAAGGAAAGAAGGGAAGGAAGAAAGGAGGGAAGGAAAAAAGGAGGGAAGGAAGGATAGAAGGAAGGAAAAGGTGAAGGAAGGAAGGAAGGAAGGAAGAAAGAAAGAAAGAAAGAAAAGAACGAAAGAACAGACATACTGACAGGCAAAAAGACAGACAGGTTTGTAGACAGGGAGAGAGACAAAGAGTTGTTGTAAGAGCAAGCAAGACAGAAAGGGGAAGGGGATGGGGGATGAGAAAATGAGAGAGAGTGGGGAAGGACAGTGAGAGAGAGAGTGTAGGAGAATGGCAAAGAGAGAGAGAGAGAGAGGCAGGCAGGCAGGCAGGCAGGCTGGCAGGCTGGCAGGCAGGCTGGCAGGCTGGCAGGCAGACTCACAGACAGACAGACAGACAGACAGACAGACAGACAGAGAAACAAGCAAAGAAGGCAAGAAGAAACGAGGAGATAAACAGATAATTATTAGCAGATAGTATTGTTTTTACTTTCACGCGTGAATAAACATACTTCGCTCATCATCTTTTAAGAATAAAGACAACAACAACAAAAAACCTGGATGCGGAAAATGTTCATTTCAGCGTAATCTTGCATGCAGCATCATGTGTCTTCATCTGCCAAGCTTTTTTCCCTCCCCCTATCTGTCTTTCTGGCGTAAGACACGTGGAACCAATGACCTCCCTTTTTTACATGGAGGCGCTCATTATTTCCCCTGATTTCTTTGACCATTACCTTTTATTTTGATTCGTTGAGAATGAAAGGAGTTTGATGAGTATTGTTTTATTTGTCGTTTCTTTCACTGTTATCTTTTATGTAATTCACTGAGAATGAAACTGTGTTTTTGTTTTGTTTAATTATGGGATTTTTTCCCTCCTTTTAATTACGGATTCTGACATGCTTGAATATGAATTGTAGGGGAGGGTGTTTTTTTTTTATTGTCGTTTGATGTAGTTGTTTAATTATCAACTTTTCATTTCATTTTGTTTGTTCAGTACAGTTGTCTGAAACATACCACAAATTGGTTTCATCAGTGTGAATGTGTGTGTGTGTGTGTGTGTGTGTGTGTGTGTGTGTGTGTGTGTGTGTGTGTGTGTGTGTGTGTGTGTGTGTGTGTGTTAAGGGGGAAGAGGAGGGTGGGGGGAAGAGGAGTGATAGTGGGAGAGCGAGGGCAGAACAGAGAAAACTGATGGGATGCAGATGTAGGTAAGATACTAGGTGTTTGGGATAGTGACTTAGGAATAATTATCTCAATGTCATGAGAGAATTGTGTTGTATCATATTCTAGCTTCAATCAGACAGATATATGTACATGAAATGAGGGCTTCTATTTCCATGAAAAGTTCATTGCCACAAGAAGTAGTGCCATTCCTTTTTGTGTATGTACCAGTTTGCATAGAAAATTATAATCGTTTTTCTGTTAGAGATACTTTTCATATAGACTTTGCCAGGGACAGCTCTTTCGTTGCTGTGGGTTCTGTGGCAAGTGCTGATTGCATTGCATGTAAGACCTTGGCTTTGCTCCTCAAAAAAGATCGGAAACAATGGCTCTTAAACAAAATCAAACCAACAACAAATTTGCACTGTTACAGAAAATGATAGCAGAAGAGACCTGTGAAACCAAAGTGTCCATACTTGGTCTTTATAAAATAAAAAGGAATATAAAGAAAAGAAAGATAAAGACAAGATATGAATAGTCCTGATTTAAAAAAAAAAAAAACACACACATCAGAGAAACATGGGGAAAAATTTACCAAAATACAATCCTGAAATACAGTGTGACAAAAATGGAAAAAAAAGACAAAATAAATCAGGAAAAAAAATAATGACAGATAACCAATACCTAAAAGATGAAAAGAGAAAAAAGGTAACCCTGTAAAGATAACCCTGTGTCCAGAGTTATCCCTCCTGTAAGAACAGAGGCTGTGTGATGTGACAGAACAAGGGGGGACTGCAACTGTCAGCATTCTAATAGCTTGTCTCCCCTTCACCCTACCCTACACCCACCCCCTCCCCTCTCCCTACCCACACCTCCATCTTCCCCTCCAACCACCACCACTCACCCACACCACTGACTGAAGGGAAGGGGGGAGGGGGGGAGGAGATGGAGGAGAGGGGAGGAGTGAGGATCCTGACAGCAGGACCAGCTGTGATGGAGGTGGCTGTGGAAAGGCTGAGGAAGATCAGTGCATGGCATCATCCCTTCAGCTACTCTGTTTGGGGGGGGGGGGGGGCAGAAGAGACTACAGGAATGGAGGGAAGGAGGGAGGGAAGGAATGAAGGAAGGAAGGGAGGAAGGAAGGAAGGGAGGAAGGAAGGAAGGAAGGAAGAAAGAAGGAAAGGAAAGGAAGGAGGGGAAGGAAGGAAGGAACGGGAGGAAGGAAAGGCGGGGGAAGGAAGGAAGGAAGGAAGAAAGAAGGAAAGGAAGGAGGGAGGAAGGAAGGAAACGGGAGGAAGAAGGAAGGGAGGGAGGGAGGAGGAAGGAAGGAAGGGAGGGAGGAAGGAAGGAAGGAAGGAAGGAAGGAAGGAAGAAAGAAGGAAAGGAAGGAGGGAAGGAAGGAAAGGACGGGGAGGAAGGAAGGAAAGGAAGGAAGGAAGGAAAGGAAGGAGGAAAGGAAGGAAGGAAGGAAGGAAGGAAGGGGAAGAAGGGAGGGAGGAAAAAAAGGAAAGGAGGCAAGTAAGGAAGGAAGGAAGGAAGGAAGGAAGGAAGGGAGGGAGGGAGGGAGGAAGGAAAGGAAGGGAGGGAGAGGAAAGGAAGGAAGGAGGGAGGGGAGGGAGGAAGGAAGGAAGGAAAAGAAAGAAAGAAAGGAGGGAGGAAGGAAAGAAGGAAGAAAGAAAGAAAGGAGGAAGGAAGGAAGGAAGGAAGGAAGGAAAAGGGGAAAAAAGAGGAAGGAAGGTAGGATGGAAGAAGGAAGGGAGGAAAAAGGAAGGAAGGATGGAAGGAAGGAAGGATGGAAGGAAGAAGGATGGAAGGAAGGAAGGAAGGAAGGAAGATGGATGGATTAAGGAAGGATTTGGAAGGAAGAAGGGAGGAAAGGATGGAAGGATGAAAGGAAAAGAGAAAGGAAGGAGGGAAGGAGGGAGGAAGGAAGCAAATAAGGAAGGAAGAAAGAACAGACAACTGACAAGGTAGTGGACAGACTGAAGATTAATGGAAAAGAATAGAGGGAGAGTCACATAGAGACCCAAATGGGGTGAAACAAGCAAAGTATATATATATATATATATATAATATATATAAGGAGAGAGAGAGAAGAAGAGAGAGAGAGAGAGAGAGAGAGAGTGGAAACAGATAACATTGCGTATAGTCCTAGACGATTTTGCAGCTATTGCAGCAGAAAGCAATAACCAGTTACATAAGATTGATAAATTGGGAAATCAAAGAATAACAGAAAAGGATTTCAGATGTTTTTTGGGGGGAAAATGACTGCAAAGCATTTACATTATAAATGTATGTGTAGGTGTCAAGTCAATAGCCTTTCTTGCTCCCGGTCGATACACGTATTTCAGTATTAAAAGCAAGGGCTTTTTCCCGGCTGGCATTAGTACTTTTTGTTTTTAAAGCTCAGTGATACTTTATACACTTTGCATTTTGTATATTGTCCCACTTTAAGTCACGGCATATTTTTCTGCCTGAAATCCAGGCTGCTCTTCACGTGGAGAGCGTGTCGCCAAAAAAGAGCAGCGCCAACCGATTTTTTTTCCCCTTTTCCTGTCTGCAACTGTATTTGCTTTCTATCAGAGTGGGGTTTTTTTCTACAGAATTTTGCCAGGAACAAAATTTTTCCTGCCGTGGGTTCTTTTACGTGCGCTAAATGGGTCTGTGTAACAAACTGAATCCCATTTACTGTCTCGTCCGAAAAACTTGCACCCAGACCATCACTCATGGTTTAATGGATGGGCTAAAAGAAAGGTTTTGGCCCAAACGGGATTGAACCACTGCACACTGCCGACCCGGACTTTTCGCTTGCTAGGTAGGGTAGGCGTGTTACGTAACCTCTAGGCCATCGATCAATCTTTATTGTTTTCTGTTTTTAGTGCAAATTTCTTCTATTGTTAGCATCACTAAAAGAGATTAAATAAAATGTTGGGCATTTTGTATGGTTGTTTTTCTTTTTCTCACTGCCTTTTGGTCCTGATCCTGTTGATCGAATATGGCTCATTCCTTCTCTCTGCTTTGGTCATGCCTTGGGGGGGGGGGGGGGTAACCTAGTGGTCAGAAGATTGTGCCCTGCAATTTGACGACCCGGGTTCGATTCCTGTTTGAGGGGATTTTTCCCCTGGAGTTAATATCAGTGCTGACTCACTCTCCACCCAAAAAGTCTTTCGGAGTAGTGGCTAGTAGTAGGAAGGGAGGAGAGGGGGGGTGGGGTTTTGGATGAAAGAGAGAGGCGCCAGAAGTATTAGACAGGCTGACAGGTGCAGGCAGAGAGGTGGCGCTGTCCTATCACACTGCACGAGGCTATACTAGAGGCCTGTGGCTTACAGCTAAACAAAGGGAACCTAGGGGGCCTTGGGACCTGTCTGTCTGTCTGCTTTCTGTCTGCTTGTTTGTCTGTCTGTCTGCTTGTCTGTTTGTCCGTCTGTCTCTCTGTCTGCCTGTCCGTCTTGTCTGCTTATCTGTCTGTCTCCATGTCTGTCATGTTTGCTTGTCTGTTTTGTCCTGTCTGTATGTATGGCCTGTCTAGTTGTTTTGTCTGCCTTTCTAGTTGTCTATTCTGTCTTTCTGTCATGTCTGCCTGTCTGTCTGATAGTCTGTCTAGTATGTTTTGTCTCTGCCTGCCTGTCTGTCTGTCTAGTCTGTCTAGTATGTTTTGTCTTTGTCTGTCTGTCTAGTCTGTGTGTTTATCTGCTTGCCTGTCTGTCTGCCTATTGCCTGTCTGCTTACCTGCTTGTCTGTCTGTCAAAATAGGCTGGTTTGTCTAGACTGTCTGTCTCTCTGCCTGTCTGCTTGTCTATCTGTCTGTCTAGTCTCCGTGTTTGTCTAGTTTTCTTTCTTGGCTGTTTCCCCTGCCCGCCTGTCTGCCTGTTGGTCTTTTTTGCAGTCTGCGTTGATCTCTGGGATTTCTTTTCCCCTCCTGTTGTTTCCGTGTTAGCTAGATTATGAGTCTTTGTCTCGAGAAGTTAAG
>CM060339.1:14786770-14791770 GCA_030674155.1 Stramonita haemastoma
AACAGCAAGGCGATTCACAGACCTTTGTCAGAAGATCCACGACACCAAAGAATGGCCAAAAGAATGGACACAGTCTCTTGTAATACCCCTGCCAAAGAAAGGAAACCTCAAGCAATGCCAGAACTACAGAACCATCAGTCTCATAAGCCATCCTAGCAAGATCATGCTGCAGGTAGTCCTCAACAGACTGAAAAACCAAGCAGAAAAACTCCTGGCAGAAGAACAAGCGGGCTTTAGACCAAAACGCAGCACAATGGAACAAATTTTCAACCTGAGAATTCTGATAGAGAAGCATCTCCAACACCAAAAAGACTTGTACCACAATTTTATAGACTTCAAAAAGGCCTTTGACAGGGTATGGCATGACGGCCTCTGGCAAGTACTCAGGCACTTCAACATTGACAACTGCCTAATTGAAGTCATCAAGGCTCTGTACGAGAATGCAAGAAGTGCAGTTTTCATGAACAACCACGTGGGCGAGTTCTTCAAGACCACGGTTGGAGTCGCCAGGGCTGCCTTCTCTCACCTGTACTCTTCAACCTCTTCCTCGAAAACATCATGACAGAGACACTGCAAAACCACCACACTTCCATCTCCATTGGTGGAAGACCCCTTTGCAACCTCAGATTTGCAGATGACATTGACCTCATGGGCAGCAGCAAACAAGAACTGCAAATCCTCACAGACAGTCTAACAGACCGAGCGAGCGCATACGGCATGGAGGTCAGTACAGAGAAATCGAAGATCATGGTCAACAGCGCGAGTAATGACAGCACGGAAATAAAGATGAATGGAGAAATATTGGAAGAGGTGAGCCAATTCAAATACTTAGGCTCCATCCTAACAAAAGATGGCACATCAAACAATGAAGTGAAAGCTCGCATTGCAACAGCAACATCTGCTCTAGTCAGACTCCAGAGGATCATCAGAAGCAACAACATCAGCTTCTGCACCAAATACCACCTCTACAAATCCCTCGTAATATCTATCCTCCTATATGGCTGTGAATCATGGACTCTGACAGCAGAGTTAGAGAGAAGAATCCAAGCATTCGAGAACAAGTGCCACAGAAGACTCCTCAAAATATCATACAAAGAACACAAGACCAATAACTATGTGAAAGAGGAAATCAAAAAGCGTGCGGGCCCCCAAGAGCCTTTGCTCTCCACCATAAAGAGGAGAAAGCTGATGTGGTTTGGTCACACCACAAGACACAACACCCTAGCAAAAACCATCTTGCAAGGAACAGTCGAGGGCAAAAGAAGAAGAGGCCGCCAAAAGAAATCATGGGTTGACAACATCAAAGACTGGACTGCCCAACCCCTGCAACGCCTCCTACTAGCCACACAGGATCGTGAAGCATGGAAAAAGATCTCCGTTGCGTCTTCTCTCATGTCCCCCCTACGTCCTTTGGGACATGGGACTGAGTGAGTGAGTGAGTGTGAGGATTTGGGGCGATGCTTTGAGTCAAAATTAAAAGTCATATCGACATGGAGGCCATAAGTGCCAATTCATGTATGGCTTGCTTTATGAATAGGACCTTAATGTACCGGGCATTGCCAGAAAATAACCCTGAGTCGGACGTACATTACAGACATCAACTTGTAGCATTATATTTCTTAATATACTTTGTATAATCAAACAATATTCTAGCTCAAACTGGACATAATTAATGAATAAACTAGTCAATGAATAGATAGCTCATTGAATAAATTAATAAAATATAGATAATAATTTTCTGTACAGTCTTTTAAAAAATTCAGTCATCTGAGACAGTCTATTTCTCTCTGTATGCGTGTGCATGTGCGTGCGTGCTTGCGTGGTGTGTGTGTGTGTGTGTGTGTGTGTGTGTGTGTGTGTGTGTGTGTGTGTGTGTGTGTGTGTGTGTGTGTGTGCGTGCGTGTGTGTGTGTTGTGTGGTGTGTGTTCGTGTGTGTACGTGAGTGTGTGTGTGTGTGTGTGTGTGTGTGTGTGTGTGTGTGTGTGTGTGTGGTGTGTGTGTGTGTGGCGTGTGTGAGTGTGTGAGTGAGAGAGACAGACAGACAAAAAAGACTGACAGACAGACAGACAGACAGACAAACAGACAGACAGACAGACAGAGACAGAAACAAAGACAAAGAGACGTTATAAAAATGTGGATAAGGTTAATAAAAAACACTGTATTGGAATGAATACAAAACACACCATGCATTCAACAAAACAAACTAAAAAAAAGTTTGATGAACAACAACAACAAAAGAGCGTAATTCTTCATTATTCCTTGATAATCACAAGATCATTCTTTCTCGACTTTTCGTTTGCGCTAAAAGTGTGCTAATCACTTTAATGATACAGTTATACCGCCGCGGATACGAGTGCTGTTAAAAATAGCAATGACATAACAATGCGGGGACATAACCACAGCAATACTGCTATAATTATCGTCCTTTTAGATATGGAAGCTGCTACACCACAACAGACAACAAAGCAGCCCCGTCACACTCAGCTGCGCTGTTCATTCCTTGCAGTACAGTCATTGACCCCACTACATGGTGCTAAAGAGACCAATCCAAAGAGACCAATTTGAAGACCCGGGTTCGATTCCGGTCGAGGAGATTTTTCTCCTGGAGTTAACATCAGTGCTGACTCCACTCTCCCAAAAGTCCTTCGGATGAGACTTTACACCGAGGCCCCGTGTGCGAACGCACGCAGAACATCTTGCGCACACGTTAAATCCTGTTCCGCTTTTCGTAAGAGTAGGCCATCTTGTGCCGGTGGGAACAGATGACAATATTTACAAAACTGCATGCACACGGGGACCGGATGAAAAAAAGCACATGATTGCTTATTCTGTTATCCTCGATATAAAAGAATAAATAAAAAATAAATTTTTAAAAATCCCTAAAAATAGACACACAACCAATCACAAAATAATGTGACGCTCCACCACAAAGTGAGTCGCGTTGCACCTGAGGTCAATTTTTTTTTGTTATTGACCTGTTACTAATGTGCAATAAAATGGCTATACAATACCAAAAAAAACCGGATTGAAAATCGGACGATTCTATCAAAAGTTATTACACCTTGATATGATAGACTGCAGGAAATGACAAAATGAGAAATGGACAAGTTGAGAATCCTAATTAGGTGGACAGAAAGAAGGCTTGGGCATTTTTTAAAAACACGTTTAAAGGCAAAATGGAACAAAATTATGCCTTGATATTTCACTACAAGGTAGACTAAATGGCTATAGTTTTATAATAAATCAAAATCTTAAAATCGACAACTTGACCCCACCTGCCTTTAATGGCTACTAGCGGAAAAGTGGGCCAGGTGCTAAGCTACTCATTTCGTAGTGGGGCGTCACAAATATCTATCAACCCTTCAGAACTGGACACAGGATGGCCTAGCGGTCAGAGCATTCAACTTGCCCATCTGACTTTTCGGGTTCCAGGTGCAACCAAAACAATCGTTCCAAGAGATTGTTTTTCTCTCCAGGACTTCATATTAGTACCGACTCCACTGCCAATAAAGTTCCTTCGGATGAGAATACAAACCAATGTCATAAATAAGGACGCACGCAGAACATCTCGCACACACGTTCAATCATGTTTTGAACTTTGAAAGTGTAGGACATCGCGTGGCCAAATGGTGTACACTCTACATCTCACCATTGAGAAACCTGGCGGCTTTAGCTAACCGAGTAACGAAGAAAGAAAAGAAACAAAACACTGGACTATCTATTTACCTGCCTGCCTGCCTGCCTGCCTGCCTACCTGCCTGCCTGCCTGCCTGCCTGCCTGCCTACCTTCCCACCCACCCACCCACCTACCTACCTACATACCTACCCACTCACCTACCTACCTACCTACCCACTCACCTACCTACATACCTACCTACCTACATACCTACCCACCTACCCACCCACCTACCCACCTGCCTACCTACCTGCCTACCTACCTACCTACCTACCTACCTACCTACCTACCTACCTACCTACCTACCTACCTACCTGCCTACCTACCTACCTACCTACCTAAAAGATAACAATTCTCTCCCATGCCGAAGCGTGGTGCACTGGACATACAGGCGAACCTGTCAGGCTTTCACTGGCATTTTCTCTCATAGGACAGAAGACAACAGTAAGTTGCCGTCCGAGCGTTCTACAACACAGAAGTTTCAGTGTCGGTGTGTCTCTGTCCCAGTGTGTCATTTTTTTCCCTGTTCTTCCGCAACAGCTTCGAGGTTCATCAATGCTGAGATCTTGCGTTCGCTTCTGTTTTTACCAACCAAGAAGGTAGCCGCATTCCGACTTCGAGCATGGTGTCTTAACACGACACGTCCTGTGTATATTTTGAATTTTGTCATCCGTTTCTACCTGCACGAATTGGTCTACTCTTCCGAAAGGCGGAATGGGTTTTTTTTAAAAGTGATGTTCTGCTTGGGTTCGCACACAGGGCTTTGGTTTACAGTCACATCTTAATGACTTTCTGGGAAAATGGGGAGTCAGTACTGATTTTGTTGTTTGTTGTTGCTGTTGTTGTTGTTGTTGTGCGTTCCCCAGCTTAGCATTCTAAGGGTCACCCAAAATATGCACTCTGACTCACTCATCCCACCTGGAAATCATCGTGAGATTGAAATTACACTTTCAATGAAAAGTCTGCGTGTATGACGGTTTTCAAGTACCTCGCCATATAGGCAGCCCTTCTCCGACTTCAGAGGATTTTTTCCCCCTCTCCTTTAAAAGGAGAGTGCAGGTCGTTATGTTACGTTAAGAGCTTGTCATGGCTGAAGGCAATCTCAAGACAACATCTTTACAACATGACATCATCATAGTGTAGGCTAGGCCTTGGCAATGAGCTGACATCAATAACTGACTTGACTCAGCTTTTGACCTGGGCCAAAGTACAGAGGTTAACGACAAGGTAAAAAAAAAATCTCCTAAAACAGGCGCTTCCGTGAAGACTCGATCCCCGACTGTCAGATCACAACCCCCACTCTCTAACCACACGGCTATCCTGT
>CM060339.1:14796770-14799270 GCA_030674155.1 Stramonita haemastoma
ACCCACCTCTTTCTTTTCCCCTTTAGAGACTAGGATGTGGCAAAACTCTAAAATGAGAGCGCTGTAACTTCCAAAATTAAATCTCACTTTGCATATATCAATTCGCATGAAATATGTAGGGGGAAAGAAAAAAAAACAAACCCAACCAACCTCCAAAACAAAAGCTTCCACAATGGATTTCCAAAAAGGTGTGGACATGACTCCAATTTCCATACAGAATCTGACAAAGCTTTCAACTCGCTGGAAGCAAACAGCAGTAACGTGAAGGCAGTGCGATGATCCATTTGCATAGAGAAAGAGAATCGTCAAGTGTGAGTGAGTGAGTTGAGTGAGTGTGTGAGTAAGTGTGTGTGTGTGTGTGTGTGTGTGTGTGTGTGTGTGTGTGTGTGTGGTGTGTGTGTGTGTGTGTGTGTTGTGTGTGTGTGTGTGTGTGTGTGTGTGTGTGTGAGTGTGTGTGTGTGTTGTGAGTGTGTGTGTGTGTGTGTGTAGTGTGTGTGTGTGTGTGTGTGCGTGTGTGTGTGTGTACACGTGTGTGTGTGTGTGTGCGTGGTGTGTGTGTGTGGCGTGTGTGTGTGTACGTGTGTGTGTGCATGTGCGTGTGTGTGTGTTTATTTATTTATTTTATATTTATTTAATCTTTTAATATCGAGGATAATGCAATAAGCATTCATAGGCTTTTTTATATCCAGTCCCCGTGTACATGCAGTTTTTGTAAATCGTGTCATCTGTTTCCACCGGCACACGATGGCCTGATCTTACGAAAAGCAAAACAAGATTCAACGTGTGCACAAGATGTTCTGGTGTGTGCGTGCGTGTGTGTGTGTGTGTATGCGTTCGTGTGTGTGTGTGTGCGTGTGTGTGTGTGTGTGCGTGTGTGTGTATATGTATGTGTGTGTATGTGTGTGTGGGGGCGTGTGTGTGTGTGTGTGCGTGCGTGCGTGTTTGCGCGCGCGCGCGCGTGTGTGTGTGTGTAAGGGGAGTTTGAACATGTGCAATAAAAAGTTTAAGAACTGTCAGGAAGAGGACAGTGTCCTGTGAAAGTCTGCAGTTCTGGCAAACACTTCACTGGTACCACCCACGGTCTATCAAGCCACGGGATAGGTAAAGGTGAAGGAAGCTTTGGCAGTGGCGATCGTCTTGGACTAACCACACTGTGTTTGATAGCAATAATGATGATAATAATGACAATAATGATGATAATGATTATGATACTACTACTACTAACTACTACTACTACTACTACTACTACTACTACTACTACTACTACTACTACTACTACTTCTACTACTACTACTACTACTACTACTACTACTACTACTACTACTACTACTACTACTACTACTACTACTACTAACAATAGCAGTTATAATCCTGGTAACTACAATGATAATAACAACACACAATAATGCTAATGCTGATAATAATGCTAAGGCTAATCATGATGATGATGATGATGATGATGATGATGATGATGATGATGATGATGATGATGATGATCCCGATGGCGATGGCATTGGCGATGATAAGGATAAAGAGGGAGGAGAAGAAGAAGAAGAAGAAGAAGAAGAAGAAGAAGAAGAAGAAGAAGAAGAAGAAGAAGAAGAAGAAGAAGAAGAGGAAGAAGAAGAAGAAGAAGAAGAAGAAGAAGAAGAAGAAGAAGAAGAAGAAGAGAGGAAGAAGAAAGAAGAAGAAGAAGAAGAAGAAGAAGAAGAAGAAGAAGAAGAAGAAGAAGAAGAAGAAGAAAAAAAAAAAAGAAGAATACAAAGAAGAAGAAGAAGAATGCAAAGAAGAATACAAAGAAGAAGAATGCAAAGAAGAAGAATGCAAAGAAGAAGAATGCAAAGAAGAAGAAGAAGAATGCAAAGAAGAAGAAGAAGAGGAAGAAGAATGCAAAGAAGAAGAATGCAAAGAAGAAGAAGAATGCAAAGAAGAAGAAGAATGCAAAGAAGAAGAAGAAGAAGAAGAATGCAAAGAAGAAGAAGAAGAAGAAGAAGAAGAAGAAAGAAGAAGAAGAAGAAGAAGAATGCAAAGAAGAAGAAGAAGAAGAATGCAAAGAAGAAGAAAGAAGAAGAAGAAGAAGAAGAAGAAGAAGAAGAAGAAGAAGAAGAAGAAGAAGAAGAAGAAGAAGAAGAAGAAGAAAGAAGAAAAGAAGAAGAAGAAGAAGAAGAAGAAGAAGAACAAGAAGAAGAAGAAGAACAAGAAGAAGAAGAAGAACAAGAAGAAGAAAAAGAAGAATATAAAGAAGAAGAAGAAGAAGAAGAAGAAGAAGAAGAAGAAGAAGAAGAAGAAGAAAAAGAAGAAGAAGAAGAAGAAAAAGAAGAAGAAGAAGAATGCAAAGAAGAAGAATGCAAAGAAGAAGAAGAAGAATGCAAAGAAGAAGAAGAAGAGGAAGAAGAATGCAAAGAAGAAGAATGCAAAGAAGAAGAATGCAAAGAAGAAGAAGAATGCAAAGAAGAAGAAGAATGCAAAGAAGAATGCAAAGAAGAATGCAAAGAAGAAG
>CM060339.1:14806770-14809232 GCA_030674155.1 Stramonita haemastoma
CCCCAGCCCCCGTGTGTGGAATTTTTTTTAATTTTGTCATCCTTTCCCCAAACCCGGGCACACACGGCGACTCTTCCAAAAAACGGAACGGTTTTAATTTGCAAAATGTTCTGTTTTGGGTTCCCCACGGACTCGTTTTCCCCTTTCCAAAGCTTTTGGGGGGGGAGTCGGCACTGTTTTTAAATCCGGGGGAAAATGCTTTTGAACAAATTCAACCCGGGTCAACAATCACGCGCCGTACTCAAACCCACCAGGCTATCCCTTTTCCCCATACCGCTGAAGAACGAGAGTGGCTTCATTTTTTCCATCTCGTGTTGTTATAATACTCTTTCCCAAAAGGGGGCCGATTCTTCAAAAAAAGCCATGTTCAATCCGTCTTGACCTCAACAGGCCCCGCTTTTCTTTTCCTTTTTAGTTTGGAGGGCTCTTTTTCAATAAAAATTTGTGTTTTATCGGGAAAAAGGGGGGGGGGGAAGGAAAGAGAGAGAGAGAGAGAGAGGAGAGAGAGAGAGAAGGAGAGAAGGAGAGAGAGAAGAGAGAGAGGGGGAAAAGAGAGAGAGGAGGGGGGGGGGAGGGAGGGAAAGAGAAGAAGAAGGGGGGGAAAGGAGAGAGAGAGAAAGAGAGAGAAGGAGAGGAGAGAGAGAGAAGAGAGAGAGAGAGAGAGAGAAAAGAAAAAAGAAAGAGAGAGAGAAAAACAAGAAAGGGGCAAGAAAAGGAAGAACAGGGAAGAGAGAACAAACACAAAACCCAAAAAAATTAGAGAGAGAGGAAAGAAGAGAGGGGAGAAGAGAGAGAAGAGGGAAAGACAGACAGACAACAGACAGACGCAACAAAAAACAACGACAGACAACAAACGGGAGAAAGAAGCGAGAAAGAACACAGGAGAGAAAGAAAAAGCGTACAATAAAAATGAAAAAAAGGAAACCAAACAGAAAAACAAAATTTCCAAACACAATACCTTAAAAAACAAACAAAAAAAAAACCCAACCCCCCCGAACCAACCCAAAACCCAACCAAAACATTAAAATTAACGTCAATTTCCCTTTACAAACAAACAAAAAAAAATCTCCTGATCTCCGAAATGCTCCAACAAATTCAAAAATCAAACAAAAAAAACAAACACAAAAAAAAAAAAAAAAAACAAAACACAAATCTCCCTCCCCCCCCAAAAAAACGCTGTTTGAAAACATGGGTAAGATAGGGAAGGGGAGAAACAGGCTGTCATTTTCCTGCTATTTTTTTGTTTGTTTTATTATTGACCTCCCCCACGTAAGGAGTCGCATTGCACCCCAAGGGTATTTTTTTTTTATTGCAAGTTTTCTCAAAAAAAAGCCACTACAAAAAAAAAAGATTGAAAATCGGCAATTCTGCGCAAAGTTTTACAAATTGAAAGAAAAAACCCCCCCGGGGACAAAATGAGAAATGGTAAGTTTTTTTCGTAACATTTTCAAATGAGGGGTTGGGGTTTTTAAAACCATTTTTTAAAAAACAAAAGGAAAAAAAATTGCCCTTTATATTTCATTACAAGGGATAACGGGTATGGTTTTTAAAACATCAAAAAAATTTTAAATTGAAACTTACCCCCCCCTGCCCTTTTAAGGATCCTAGCGCAAAATTGGGAATTTCGACCATTTCGTGGTGGGGCGTCACAATTTATTTTTTTTCTCTAAGGGCTGCATTTTTTCCCTGCTTTCCCCCACCCCCCCCTTTTAAAAAAGACCGGAGACAAAAACCCCAAGATAAACAAAAAAGAAAGAAAAAAAACACCAAAATACCACGCGCAAGCACGCACGCCCCCCCCAAACCCCCCCACGCAATCGCGTGCACACGCCGCACAACTGACGACGCACGCACATTTGCACACACCACAAAAAACCACACGACCACCTCTTTCTGTGGCGTTCTGTCTGTCGTCTATGTTGTCTGTTGTCTGTATTCCTCTCTTCTCTTGTTTTTTTTGTCTCCTCTCTGTCTCTCTTGTCCCTCTCCTTCTCTCTCCTTCCTCCCCTCCTTCCCCCCCCTCTTCCCCCCCCTCCCTTCTTTTCTCCCCCCTCTCTCCCTCCCCCCTCTTTTCCCTCCCCCCCTTTCCTCCCTCCCCCCTCTCTCCCTCCCTCCCCCCCCTCCTCTCTCTCCTGTTCCTTCTTTTTCCCTTGCGAGAAATCAGTCAGAAAAGGTAAAACCTTCATGAAAATTTTAAAGGCCATCACACCCCAAACCTCAACTTTCAATCGCCCCCCCCAATCTGACACCCAACCCCCGTGACTAACCTCACGCCCCCCCCCCCCCCCCCACCCCCCCCCCCCCCCCCACCCCAAAAAAAAACACACCACCCACACACAAACCCCCCCCCCACAACACACACACACCACAACCCCCACAACACACAAAAACACCACACCCATACACCACACAACACACACACAAACCCCCCACCACCACCACAAAACCCCCACCCCCAAAAC
>CM060339.1:14823628-14826128 GCA_030674155.1 Stramonita haemastoma
GATCGATAGATCTGAGCTAATAGCCAAGGCCCAACATCAGACCATTGTGATGTTGTCCAATACTGTACTCCAATTTGTCTCCAGACTTCTTGCATGACAAAGCATTTATCACGTAGAACACCTTGTACTTTTTTCTTTTTTCGAAGAGAACAGATTCTCTGAAGACCAAGTATATAGCTACTTAGGTTGGTAAGGTTTTTTTGAAAACAATCAAACACTCCAACTTCTTAGCTAGTGTATCCCTGAAGACGAAGTATAGCTGCTTAGGTGGTAAGGTTTTGGTGTTGTTGTTTTTGTGTTTTTTACTACAGTCATAGACTCTAACTCATGGTGATTCTTGGGTTATGTGAGTAAGTCAGAGTGCATAATTATTGTGGGTGACCAACAGGATGTTAACATTGCACCACGCCCCCCCCCCCCCCCCCCCCCCCCCCCCCCTAAACACAGTTTTAGCATGTGGGGAGTTGTGTTGTATTGTGTTGTATGTTTTGTATTTATGTTTTGTATTGTATGGTATGGTATCGTACTGTATCTATTGTATGATAGTGTGTAGTGTTGTGTTACAATGTATTGCATTGCACTGTGTCACATTGTATTGTATAATGTTGTATTGTATTGCATTATATCATATTGCATCATATTACATTGTATCGTATCGTAGTGCATTGCATTATATCGTATTGCATTGTATTGTATTGCATCGTAGTGTATTGCGTCACACTGCATTCTATTGTATTTCATTGCATTGCTTTGCATTGCATTCTTTTGCATCGTCTTGCGTTGTATAGTAGTGTATTGCATCGTATAACATCGTTTTGTATAATAAATTTGTTTTGGTTTTTGGCCTTCCCACCCCCATCCACCTACTCAAAACAGAATTACCGTGTGACTTTCTTGTTTTGGAGGGAGAGGAGATGGAAGTGATTGGAAATCTTTGCCTGTTGGCACACTGGGCCGTGGGGCTCAAGACATCTGCATCAGCGTATACTGTGGCTGTCCAGCCCATCAGAGTGTGGATGCAATAGACCCTGTCTCACAATAGGTCCAGCAGATCGGGGTGTGGATGCAATAGTCCCTGCCTCAATAGCTCCAACAGATCAAGGTGTGGATGCAATAGACCCTGTCTCAATAGGTCCAACAGATCAGACTCTGGATGCAATAGACCGTGTATCAATAGCTCCAATAGATCAGACTCTGGATGCAACAGACCGTGTATCAATAGGTCCAACAGATCAAGGTGTGGATGCAAAAGACCCTGTCTCAATAGGTCCAACAGATTAAGGTGTGGATGCAATAGACCCTGTCTCAATAGGTCCAACAGATTAAGGTGTGGATGCAATAGACCCTGTCTCAATAGGTCTCTTCTCCGCTTTGATGAAATCCTGTCTGGATAGAGCCAACACTTCACTAGATTTAGGCCTGGAGTCTGGTGAAATGAGTATCTACCTCTTCTTACAGGCACAGAGAAAGAGAGGGGGAAAAGAGGGGGAGAGAGAGAGACAGACAGACAGACAGACAGACAGACAGACAGACAGACAGACAGACAGACAGACAGACAGACAGACAGAGGGAGGGAGGGAGGAAGACAGAGGGAGGGAGACAGACAGAGAGAGACAGAGAGAGACAGACTGACTGACTGACTGACAGACAGACAGACAGACAGACAGACAGACAGACAGACAGACAGACAGACAGACAGACAGACGAACACACAGACAGAGTGGTGAGGGAGATACCTAAACTCTGGTGAAATTAGTTGTTTTTTTTCTCTCAGAAAGGGGTTCTTTTTTTTGTTGTTGCCAGTTCCTCTAGCATGCTTTCCGTATTTATTTCTCTCTGCTCAACTGACCCTCACTCCTCAGCCTTTGTATATAAATTTTTTTATATATTTAAACCTGGTGATGAATTATTCATTGTTTAACGTTTGTTGGTTTCAACTGGCCTAATGATATTTTCTTGGTTTTTGTCCTCTGCGTTCCCTTTCTTGGTTGGATTTACAATGCCTTTTTTCGTTTGTTTGTTGGGATTTTTTTGTTGCTAGTTTTTGGTTGGGATTTTTGTGTCTTGTGCTGGTAAAGCGGGCGACAAACTGTACTTTTCAACCTTGCAGTTCAGACGTGTTCATTCCGACCTGAAGAGGACAAAACTGCTTGCTCGAAAACGTTTGAAAAGGTGTTCAAAATGTAAAGGTTGCTAGATGTGTGGGCTTCTAGGTTTCAATCTCATTCAGAAGTTTTGAGATTTGATTTGAGATTATGATCTGTATCAAAAAATCTGTCAGTATTGTAACTGCCCTTCATGGGATGATTAAAGTGCTTTTGACTTGACTTGACTTGACTTGACTTGACCAGGGCGTCGATACAAGCAAGACCAGTCAAGTTGGTTTTATACCCCGTTTTTTCATCTGTATACTTTATAGTCGCACACTTTTAATATGAGTTTTAAAATATGACGAGGTGACAGCCCCGATATGGCCTGTGCGGTCAGCGGGGCTATAAGC
>CM060339.1:14838628-14841128 GCA_030674155.1 Stramonita haemastoma
TGTGTGTGTGTGTGTGTGTGTGTTGACTCTGTGTGTGTGTTGTGTGTGTGTGTGTGTGTGTGTGTGTGTGTGTGTGTGTGTGTGTGTGTGTGTGTGTGTGTGTGTGTTGTGTGTGTGTGTGTGTGTGTGTGGAGAGAGAGAGACTGTGTGTGTGAGAGAGACTGTGTGTGTGACTCTGTGTGTGTGTTGTGTGTGTGGGTGGTGGTGGTGGTGGTGGTGGTGGTGGTGTGTGTGTGTGTGTGTGGTGTGGTTGTGTGTGTGTGTGTGTGTGTGTGACGGTCAGGCGGGCGGGCAGTGCAAATCACAGACCCTTGACCCTGGCGGTGTTTGGGTGCGGAAGAATCGGTTGTCCTTGTCAAAGCTCTTCTGCCTCTGGCTGTTGTCGGAACATCTCACAAAGCAGTCCTGGCCAGATTGTTCTTTACTTCTTTTACTTTTTTTTTTTCTTCTTTCTTCTTCTTCTTCTTCTTCTTCTTGGCAATTCTTCTTCTTCTTCTTTGCATTCTTCTTCTTCTTCTTCTTCTTCTTCTTCTTCTTCTTCGTCTTCGTCTTCTTCTTGCAATTCTTCTTTGCAATTCTTCTCTCTTGTTCTTGTTCTTGTTCTTGTTCTTGTTCTTCTTCTTCTTCTTGTTCTTGTTCTTGTTCTTCTTCTTCTTCTTTTGGCAATTCTTCTTGGCATTCTTCTTCTTCTTCTTCTTCTTCTTCTTCTTCTTCTTTCATTCTTCTTCTTCTTCTTCTTGGCAGTTCTTCTTGCAATTCTTCTTCACAATTCTTCTTCTTGCAGTTCTTTCTTTCTTCTTCTTTGCAATTCTTTCTTTCTTGCAATTCTTCTTCTTGCAATTTTCTTCTTCGCAATTCTTCTTCTTCGCAATTCTTTCTTCATTTTCGCAATTCTTCTTCTTCGCAATTCTTCTTCTTCGCAATTCTTCTTCTTCGCAATTCTTCTTCTTCGCAATTCTTCTTCTTCGCAATTCTTCTTCTTCGCAATTCTTCTTCTTCTTCACAATTCTTCTTCTTCGCAATTCTTCTTCTTCGCAATTCTTCTTCTTCGCAATTTCTTCTTCTTCGCAATTCTTCTTCTTCGCAATTCTTCTTCTTCGCAATTCTTCTTCTTCGCAATTCTTCTTCTTCGCAACTTCTTCTCTTCTTCTTCGCAATTCTTCTTCTTCACAATTCTTCTTCTTCTTCGCAATTCTCTTCTTCTTCGCAATTCTTCTTCTTCGCAATTTCTTCTTCTTCGCAATTCTTCTTCTTCGCAATTCTTCTTCTTCGCAATTTTGCAATCTTTTCTTCGCAATTGCTTCTTCTTCTTCGCAATTTTCTTCGTATTTTCTTTGGTGTGTTGGACAGGTGTGAGGAAGTGTTCACTGCATGGGAGAGTTCTGCAAGGCTTTGTGCTTTGACATCAGCTCTTGCCTGTCCCCCCACTTTCCACATGCTTATCCTTCCTCCCCCATCTGTGACAGCTGATGCATGATGCAGGTTGTGTTGAAGAAGAACGGGAGAGGGAGTCGCACTTGACTAGCAACATTAATTAATTGTGTTGTATGATTTGTATGCTACTTTTAAGTTGAAAAAGAAGGGAGAGTGGAGTCAAGTTGACCAGCAACATTAACTAATTGTGTTGTATTTGTAGACCACTTAAAGTTGAAATAGAAGGGCAGAGTGGAGTCAAGTTCAAATAGAATGGGAGAGTGGAGATGACAGCAACTTGAACCATAACAAATTAATTGTGTTGTATATTTGTATACACTTTAAAGTTCAAAATAAATGGGAGAGCGGAGTCAACTTGACCAGCAACATTAATTGGTGTTGTATTATTTGTATACCACTTAAAGTTGAAATAGAAGGCAGAGTGGAGTCAAGTTCAATAGAAGGGAGAGTGGAAGTCAAACTTGACCATCAACATTAATTGTGTTGTATTTGTATACACTTAAAGTTCAAATAGAATGGGAGAGCGAGTCAACTTGACCAGCAACATTAATGTGTTGTATTATTTGTATACCACTGAAGTCAAAATAGAAGGAGAGCGAAGTCAAACTTGACCAGCAACATTAATGGTATTGTATTATTTGTATACCACTTAAAGTTGAAATAGAGGACGAATGTCAAACTTGACCAGCAACATAATGGTATTGTATTATTGTATACCCTTAATGAAATAGAATGGAGATGGGTCAAACTTGACCAGCAACATGAATGGTATTGTATTATTTGTATACCACTTAAAGTTGAAATAGAATGGGAGAGGCCAGTCACACTTGACCAGCAACATTAATTAATTGTGTTGTATTATTTGTATACCACTTAAAGTTGAAATAGAAGGGCAGAGTGGAGTCAAGTTCAAATAGAATGGGAGAGTGGAGTCAAACTTGACCAGCAACATTATTGGTATTGTATTATTTGTGTACCACTTAAAGTTGAAATAGAACGGGAGAGCGGAGTCACACTTGACCGGCAACATTGTGTTGTATTAAATTTGAAATAGAATGGGAGAAGG
>CM060339.1:14856128-14861128 GCA_030674155.1 Stramonita haemastoma
CTTCTTCATTCTTCTTCTTTCATTCTTCTTCTTTGCATCTTCTTCTTCATTCTCTTCTTCTTATTCTTCTCTTCATTCTTCTTCTTTGCATTCTTCTTCTTTGCATTCTTCTTCTTCATTCTTCTTCTTTGCATTCTTCTTCTTTCATTCTTCTTCTTTCTTCTTCTTCTTCTTCTTCTTCTTCTTCTTCTTCTTTCATTCTTCTTCTTTGCATTCTTCTTCTTTCTTCTTCTTCTTTGCATTCTCTTTTTTGCATTCTTCTTCTTTGCATTCCTTCTTTTTGCATTCTCTCTTTGCATCTTTCTTTGATCTTCCTTGCATTCTTCACTTCTTGGTGAATGCTCAAACAACAATAACTGTTGTCTGTCATATGGAAGAATGTCTTTGCACTGTGTGAAAGATCAAAGACAATTGTCCCCCCGCAACCCCGCATGAAAAAAAACAAAAAAAAGGAAAAAAAAAAAAGAAGAAGGAGGTGACAGGAAGAAAAGGGGCAAGGCAGAAACAAAGAGAGGGATAGAAAAGAGAGGAATTGCTGGCACAGAGATTTTCATGAGGTAGATGCTATTTACACTTACAGGGCCCCCTAGCTTCTCCACGGGGAGGTGTTTTCTACACGTGGCAAGATATAGGGAGGATAATGGCTGTGATGTTTGTGACTGCCAGTAACATAGCAGTTCTGGAACTAGGCACAGGGTACGGAATGCAGAAGAGACTTGATGGCCTGAGAAGCGTGAGATGCTCATAGCAGCACAGCAGAACCAGGGTGAAGCAGGACAATACAGCATGACTGTGGGGTAAACATGTCCATGACTTGTGTTTCAAAACACAAATCAGATTTGAATGTAAAACTATTTCGAAAAGTGAATGTTATAAAGAAATCTTTCTTTGACATTTGAAGGAGGACGTGACACAAACAATACAAGGAGATGAAGGTTAATTCACAAAATATGTGTAGAAAACTATAGAGCTATTAAGCACCGTGTGCCATTAGGTGCATTGATGTGTTGAGTTAGTTTGATTGTTGCCTTCAGCATCATTTTGCATAACCAGCAGAATAGCATCATTACTTTTTCTCCTTTGCGTTTGTCTTCTGTTGTTGTTGTTGTTGTTGTTGCTGTTGCTCTTCTTTGATGTTGTCCTTCCTCTATTTGTCCTTCTACTTCCTTGTTGTTGTTGCTTTTGTTGCTTTCGTTGCTTTTATTGTTGTTGTTATTGTTGTGTTGTTGTTGCTCTTCTTCTTCTTCTTCTTCTTTCTTCTTCTTCTTTCTTCTTCTTCCTTCTTCTTCTTTTTTCTTCTTCTTCTTCTTCTTCTTCTTCTTCTTCTTCTCTTCTTCTTCTTCTCCTCCTCCCTCCTCCTTATCATTACTATTCTTCACAAATAAGGGCAACATAACAAATAAAACTATTCTTTCTCAGCATACTTCGTGCACATAATACACTAACACATTAACAAACCATTACTATCTTTTCAATGCACCAAAACATAAAGCACATGATATCGTCACTTACACCATGTATTCAAAAACCTTTTTAAGAGTAAGCAACAAAAAAAACAAATACCCTTTCTGTCATCAGTACATTAAATTTACAACTAAAACATCTCATTCATACATACATACATACATACATACATACATACAACATACATACATACATGACAACACACAACATACACACATAAAAAAACATATAATAATATGCACACACACATACACAACACACACACACACACAACACACACACACACACACAACACAACATATATATATATATATATATATAATATATATATATATATATATATATATATATATATATTATATATATATAAACACTATCCCACGAAGAGAAACCCAACGTTTTCGCTATTAGTTGAAAGTCCATCTCCCTTCGCACTCGGCGATATCCAACATTTTTACCTAGCCACACACACACACAAAAAAGTAACAAATCTTGTCCCCGAGCCTAAGGCTCACAGGCCGGTGCTTATCCCGCTGTAGTCTAGTGATTAGGGCGTTGGACTCGTAATCTAAAGGTTGCGAGTTCGATCCCAGCTTTCGGCTGTGGCGTTGTGCCCTTGGAAAAGGCACTTTACGGCTATTTTCTCACCCCACCCAGGTGTAAAAGGGGTACCAACCTTGTGTTGGGGGTTAACCCTGCGATAGACTGGCGTCCTATCCAGGGGGGGGGGGGGGGGAGTCTATGACTCTCAGTCGCTTAACGCCACAGAAACCTGGAAACACCCCCCCCCCCCCCCCTCTAAATCTGGCTTTGTGTCAGAACCAGTAGCTGGGGGGAATGTGGCACGGTGTCTGTGTGTGTGCCTTCATGCACGTGGCTGTGGAGGTTTGTGGGCTGCTGCACTTCTTTCTCCAGGCGGGGAATGGAGGGAGGTGAGGTGATGCTCCTGAGAGAGGCAGAGTGTACGTGTGTGAGCAGCATCCCCTGCTGGCACACCATGCATAGCGTGCACACAGTTAAGTTCCTCGCCACACATTCCGGTTTCTAATGCTGCAGGAGACGAGAAGAGTTTATGTATGTATGGTCAGGCAGTGTTGCCAAAAAGAGAGAAAGCTTGGATTGTTTTTCTTGGGGTGTAAGGTTTTGTTCTTGGTAGATAAAAGAAAAGGTGTTTTTGTATCTGCTTGTTTTAAGAACAAAGTCTTTAAAAGTTGGATTTTTTGTTGTGTCTTTGTTTTTGTTGGGTTTTGGTTTGATCCATCTATCTATGTGTACATCTACCGTTATATTATATACTATAATGTATATGTATGTATTAGTATGTATGTATGTATATTATGTATGATATGTATGTATGTATGTATGATATCGTTTTTTTTGTTTTTATGTATGTATGTACATTTATAGCTGTCTATCTGTTGTTGGTCGTCTGTCTATCGTCTGTTGTCTGTCTGTCTGTTTGTCTGTCTGTCTGTATGTTCGTCCCTTCATCTGTCTCTGGGTAGTGACAGCAGCACAAGGGCTAGTCTGAAAGCCATAATTATCATCATCTCAGAAATCATGTACTTCATCTTCAGCTTTATTTTGGCGGGGACTCATAAGCATCTCTTTCCCCATCCCCTACCCCCACCCCTCACCCCCACCCCACCCTCTGCCATACATGTTACCCTTGGATCAAACCCCTGCCGGAAAACATCAGCCCTCAAGTTGACGTCGATACCATCATCAACAGCCCTCGTAAAGGGCTCCAAAAGCAGCATGGGAACTCTCAGAATGGTTTCTACGTGTGTAGTTAGTTACTTTCTGTGGCTTGTGGTAACAGAACGGAATCACATTAGGCCAGAAAGGATGGATCTAACTACAGGCCTACACTCTTGACAGAACGCAGAGTCGTTGTCTGTCTGTCATGTGGGTGAACCATTGTTGTTGTGGTGTGGTGTGGTGTGTAGTGAGAGTCCTCGATGGTAACTATGGAGCAAGCTCGACTCGAACGCCAGTTTGGAGGATTTAATGGACGGACTGACTTGTCTGAGGTCATTGTGGGCTTTGCTGCTTCTTGTGTGGAGCTGTGGCTATTGGTTTGTGTGTGTGTGTGTGTGGGGGGGGGGGGATGTTTGTGTGTGTGTGTGTGTGTGTGTGTGTGTGTGTGTGTGTGTGTGTGTGTGTGTGTGTGTGTGTGTGTGTGTGTGTGAGCTTGCGTGCATGTTTGTGTAAGTGTATGTATATGTGATTTCTGTTTTGAAAGATAAACGGGCACCATTTTCTTCCCAGTGCTCCAAGGTCTCAGAGATATCTTTATAGACGATTTTATCCAAGAACGCCTAAACAGACGAAAGTTGCTCTGTGAATGGGGTCGAACGGGCACACCCAGGTTTGAGCCTCTGTGATGATCTGCCTGCTAGGATCTGCTCTTTCCCTGTCCATGCAATAATAAAAACTGAGGCCTCGTGTACCGAAAGTACAGAGAACGCCTTGTGCACACGTTTAATTAAATCCTTTAGGAAGGGTAAGCCATCTGTCGGTAGGGACGCATGACAAAGAGAGTTTATTATAAAGAATATGGACACAGGTGTGGTGTTTTAGACATAAAAACCGGAGACAGTTACCTCAACGGTGGGTAAAACAGCCCGCATACGTCACAATCTCACTAGTGGTGAGCCTTGGAGCTGTATGGGAGGAAGGACAACAATCAGCACGTGCACCCCTTTGGTGGCAGAGACACGTGCACAACGTGTGTGTCCCCGAGGTGCTGGTGTGAGACTGTTCCCAGTGCTCCTCCTGAACAGTGTGTTTTGCATGTCCCCCCCAGCTGTAGGCCTTGTGTCACGCTTTATTATCTGTCTCAACAGCGGCAATGTTTTCTTGTGCTATTATTAAAACAAACTTAACAGTCGTCGTCGTGGTGTGTGTGTGGTGCCATCTGCTGATGTCTCTCATCTCTCTCCTCTCACTCTCTCTCTTCTCTCTCTCTCCTCCCTCTCTCTCTCTCTCCTCCTCTCTCTCTCTCTCTCCTCTCTCTTCAAGTTTGAATGATGTGTTACTTGTAAACTATTGGTTAGAAAGACAAGAGTTGTTTGTTATGTAAAGAGGTTGCTATATGGCTGAAGATAGTCTTGAACATAACAACTCTCTTCAAGTTTGAATGATGTGATTTATTTGTAAACTATTTGTTAGAAAGACAAGAGTTGTTTGTTATGTAAGGAGGTTGCTATGGCTGAAAATAGTCCGAACATAACAAATTACAACATTGTAGCATTTTAATGAGGGCTAGGGCACTTGCCTGACATCGGTGGTCTATGTGGTCACGCACCTTGCCTAGAAAGCAAAAAGTCCGGGTCGGAGTGTGCGGGGTTCGTACCCCGTTTGGACCCCAAACTTTTTCCCCATCCACTAGACCCTGAGTGGTGGTCTGGGCGCTAGTCTTTCGGATGAGACGATAAACCGAGGTCCCGTGTGTTACACATCACTATTTAGCGCACGTAAAAGAACCCACAGCAACAAGGGGGTTGTCCCTGGCAAAATTCTGTAGAAAATAG
>CM060339.1:14868628-14871128 GCA_030674155.1 Stramonita haemastoma
GTGTCTCTGTCTCGCTTTCTATCTCTCTCCGTCTCTGTGTGTCTGTGTGTCTGTTTGTCTGTCTGTCTGTCTGTCTGTCTGTCTGTCTGTCTGTCTCTCTCTCTCTCTCTCTCTCTCTGTTTATCTCTGTCTGTCTCTCTCTGTCTCTCTCTCTCTCTCGACTGTCTCTGCCTCTGTGTGTGTGTGTGTGTGTGTGTGTGTGTGTGTGTGTGTGTGTGTGTGTGTGTGTGTGTGTGTGTGTGTGTGTGTGTGTGTTGTCTCTCTCTCTCCTCTCTCTCTCTCTCTCTCTCTCTCTCTCTCTCTCTCTCTTCTCTCTCTCTCTCTCTCAACATTAAACAATTTCAGTGTTCAGTGTTCAGTGTTCAGTGTTCAGTGTTCTCTCTCTCTCTCTCTCTCTCTCTCTCTCTCTCTCTCTCTTCTCTCTCTCTCTCCCTCTCTCTCTCTCTCTCTCTCTCTCTCTCTCTCTCTCCTCTCTCTCCCTCTCTCTCTCTCCCCTCCTCCCTCCCTCCTCCCTCCCTCTCTCCCTCCCTCCCTCCCTCCCTCCCCTCCCCCCTCCCTCCCCCCCCCCCCCCCTCCTCTCTCTCTCTCTCTCTCTCTCTCTCTCTCTCTCTCTCTCTCTCTCTCTTCTCTCTCTCTCTCTCTCTCCCTCCCTCTCTCTCTCTCTCTCTCTCTCTCTCCCTCTCTCCTCCCCCTCTCTCCTCCCCCCTCTCTCTCCCTCGATAAAACACAATACTATTGTAGCCGAGCCCTCCAATCTAAAAGGCAGAAAGAAAGCGGGGCCTGTTGAGTGTCAACGACCTGGATGAGAACATGGCTTTCTGCTGAAGAATCAGGCCACTTGATGATATGAGTCATCTATAACAGCACAGATGATGGCAAAGATGATAGCCACTCTCATGTTCATGTCAGCGGTATGGGGGACAGGATAGCCTGGTGGTTAGAGTGAACGCGCGCGTGATCTGCTGACCCGGGTTCGAATCTCGTTCAAGAGCATTTTCCCCCTGGAGTTAACATCAGTGCCGACTCCACTCCCCCCCCAAAGTCCTTCGGATGAGACTGTAAATCGAAGTCCGTGTGCGAACGCACGCAGAACATATTGTGCAAACGTTAAAACCCGTTCCGCTTTTTCGGAAGAGTCGGCCAGTGTGTGCCGGTTGGGAACGGATGACAAAATTGAAAAAAATCGCCTACACACGGGGACTGGAGGTAAAAAAGCTCATGAGTGGTTACTCCATTATCCTCGAAATAAAAAAAGAATAAAGAATAAAGTATACTTCACATCTAGATGATTCCTTCTTGTCAGTTTTCTCCCAGATTAATTAGTTAATATCCAATACAGTGACATCCACAATAACAAAAAATATCACCAAACACAAAAACTGCATTTTTATAGTCATTTATGTATGTGATTTTTTTTATTCCCAAATCTGTTTTAATCGGCATATAACTGCAAAAGCTTTAATCTGAAATATTTTGAACGACAAGTTGACATCCTCAATAATTGCTTTCCCCTGGAGTTAACATCAGTGCTGACTCTACTCCCCCCCCCCCAAAAAAAAAAAAAAAAAAGTCCTTCGGATGAGACTTTAAACCAAGGCCCCGTGTGCGAACGCACGCAGAACATCTTGCGCACCCGTTAAATCCTGTTCCGCTTTTCGTAAGAGTAGGCCATTAGTGTACCGGTGGGAACGGATGACAAAATTTACAAAATGCGTACACACAGGGACTGGATGTAAAAAAAAAACAAGGAGTGCTTATTCCATTATCCTCGATATAAAAGAATACATACATTATGGCCTTTGTGGTGGGCGGGGCTACAAACAAGAAGGCAGCAGAAGTCCATCTGTCCGACCTGTGTCTCTCCACTCAAGCAGTCATTGCAGGATTTTTTATTTTGTTTCGTTTTTTGTTTGTTTGTTTGGGACAATGGGACAAAGGGTCCAAGAGTTATTTTGTTGGGTTCTTTTTTTTTCACGGATTTACAAGATATTCAGCACATTAATAGAACTGTCTACATCCACGCTTATCACATCTTTTTTTTAAAAAATATTTTTTTGGATTTAGAGGATGTTCAGTACATGAATAGAACTGTCTACAGCGAGGCTTAGCACATCTTTTTTTTTCTTCTTTTTTTTAAACCTGTTTTCTCCAGGTTTCTTCTCTCTTGTCTTTTTGCATGTCTGCCTGTCTTTATTTATAAAATAATCCCTCTGTGTCATTCGGTGTGTGTGTGTGTGTGTGTGTGTGTGTGTGTGTGTGTGTGTGTGTGTGTGTGTGTGTGTGTGTGTGTGTGTGTGTGTGTGTGTGAGTCTATGTGTCTGTGTGTCTATGTGTCTATGTGTCTGTGTGTCTGTTTCTCTCTCTCCTCTCTCTCTCTCTCTCTCTCTCTCTCTCTCTCTCTCTTCTCTCTCTCTCTCTCTCTCTCTCTCTCTCTCTCGATCTTTTTATATACATTTTTATTAAACTATTTATTCACTTATCTATCTATCTATCTATCTAT
>CM060339.1:14883628-14888628 GCA_030674155.1 Stramonita haemastoma
CTATGAGTGAAAATGCCAGTGAAAGCCTGACAGGTTCGCCCTGTATGTCCAGTGCACCACGCTTCGGCGTGGGAGAGAATCGTTATCTTTTAGGTAAGGTCAGGTCAGGTCAGGTCAGGTCAGGTCAGGTCAGGTCAGGTACGGTACGGTAAGGTAAGGTAAGGAAAGGTAAGGTAAGGTAGGTAAGTAGGTAGGTAAGGTAAGGTAAGTTAAGGTAAGGCAAGGTAAGGCAAGGTAAGGCAAGGTAAGGTAAGGTAGGTAGGAAGGAAGGTAGGTAGGTAGGTAAGGTAAGGTAAGGCAAGGTAAGGTAAGGTAAGGTAAGGTAAGGTAAGGTAGGTAGGTAGGAAGGTAGGAAGGAAGGAAGGAAGGTAGGTAGGTAGGTAGGTAGGTAGGTAGGTAGGTAGGTAGGTAGGTAGGTAAGGTAAGGTAAGGTAAGGCAAGGCAAGGCAAGGTAAGGTAAGGTAAGGTAGGTAGGAAGGAAGGAAGGAAGGAAGGTAGGTAGGTAGGTAGGTAGGTAGGTAGGTAGGTAGGTAGGTAGGTAGGTAGGTAGGTAGGTAGGTAGGTAGGTAGGTAAGGTAGATGGGTGGATGGGTGGATGGGTGGGTAGACAGGCAGGCAGGTAGGTAGGTAGGCAGGCAGGCAGGCAGGCAGGCAGGCAGGCAGGCAGGCAGGTATAGTAGGGAGGTAGGTAGTTAGGTAGGTAGGTGGGTGGGAAGGTAGGCAGGCAGGCAGGTAGGCAGGTAGGTAGATAGTCCAGTTTTTTGTTTCTTTTCTTTCTTCGTTACTCGGTTAGCTAAAGCCGCCAGGTTCCTCACTGGTGAGATGTAGAGTATACACCATTTGGCCACGCGATGTCCTACACTTTCAAAGTTCAAAACAGGATTGAACGTGTGCGCGAGATGTTCTGCGCGCGTCCTTATTTATGACATCGGTTTGGATTCTCACCCGAAGGAACTTTATGGGAAGTGGAGTCAGTACTGGAGAGGGGAAAAATCTCTTCGAACAATTGTTTCGTATGCACCTGGAACCCGAAAAGTCAGATGGGCAAGTTGAAGGCTCTGACCACTAAGCCATCCTGTGTCCAGTTCTGATGGGTTGATAGATATTTGTGACGCTCCACCACGAAATGAGTCGCTTAGCACCTGGCCCACTTTTCCGCTAGTAGCCATTACAGGCAGGTGGGGGTCTAGTTGTCGATTTTAAGATTTTGATTTATTATAAAACTATAGCCATTAGTCTACCTTGTAGTGAAATATCAAGGCATAATTTCGTTTCCTTTTGCCTTTTAAACGTGTTTTAAAAATGCCCAAGCCTTCTTTCTGTCCACCTATTAGGATTCTTAACTTGTCCATTTCTCATTTTGTCATTTCCTGCAGTCTATCATATCAAGGTGTAATAATTTTTGATAGAATCGTCCGATTTTCAATCTGTTTTTTTTGTATTGTATAGCCATTTTATTGCACATTAGTAACAGGTCAATAACTAAAAAATTGACCTCTGGTGCAATGCGACTCACTTTGTGGTGGAGCGTCACATTATTTTGTGATTGGTTGTGTGTCTATTTTTAGGGATTTTTTAAAATTTATTTTTTATTTATTCTTTTATATCGAGGATAACAGAATAAGCAATCATGTGCTTTTTTTCATCTGGTCCCCGTGTGCATGCAGTTTTGTAAATATTGTCATCTGTTCCCACCGGCACAAGATGGCCTACTCTTACGAAAAGCGGAACAGGATTTAACGTGCGCGCAAGATGTTCTGCGTGCGTTCGCACACGGGGCCTCGGTGTAAAGTCTCATCCGAAGGACTTTTGGGGAGAGTGGAGTCAGCACTGATGTTAACTCCAGGAGAAAAATCTCCTCGACCGGAATCGAACCCGGGTCTTCAAATTGGTCTCTTTGGATTGGTCTCTTTAGCACCATGTCGTGGGGTCAGTGACTGACTGCAAGGAATGAACAGCACAGCTGAGTGTGACGGGGCTGCTTTGTTGTCTGTTGTGGTGTAGCAGCTTCCATATCTAAAAGGACGATGATTATAGCAGTATTGCTGTGGTTATGTCCCCGCATTATTACGTCATTGCTATTTTTAACAACACTCGTATCCGCGGCGGTATAACTGTATCATTAAAGTGATTAGCACACTTTTAGCACAAACGAAAAGTCGAGAAAGAATGATCTTGTGATTATCAAGGAATAATGAAGAATTACGCTCTTTTTTTTTTGTTGTTCATCAAACTTGTTTTTAGTTTGTTTTGTTGAGTGCATGGAGTGTTTTGCATTTATTTTAAACACAGTGGGTTTTTTTTAATTAACCTTATCCAGATTTGTATAACGTCTCTTTGTTTCTGTCTCTGTCTGTTTGTCTGTCTGTCTGTCAGTCTTTTTTGTCTGTCTGTCTCTCTCTCTCTCTCACTCACACACTCACACATGCACACAACACACACACACTCACGTACACACACGCACACACACACACACACGCACGCACGCACGCACGCACATGCACACGCATTCAGAGAGAAACAGACTGTCTCAGATGACTAGATTTTTAAAAAAAGACTGTGTGCAGAAAATTATAATCTATATTTTATTTATTCAATGAGCTATCTATTCATTGACTAGTTTATTCATTAATTATGTCCAGTTTGAGTTAGAATATTGTTTGATTATACAAAGTATATTAAGAAATTATTATAATGCTACAAGTTGATGTCTGTAATGTACATCCGACTCATGGTTATTTTCTGGCAATGCCCGGTACATTAAGGTCCTATTCATAAAGCCAGCCATACATGAATTGGCACTTATGGCCTCCATGTCGATATGACTTTTAATTTTGACTCAAAGCATTGCCCCAAATCCTCAATGTATAATTATATAATTATTATAGCTCAAGGCCAGTACATATCAAAATTCTGAGCTCGAGCTCTCTGTCTTTCTCTCTCTTTCTCTCTCTTTCTCTATCTATCTCTCTCTCTTTCTCCCTCTCTCTGTCTCAGTCTCTTTCTTCTCTCTCGCTCTCTCTCTGTGTCTCTCTCTCTTTCTCTCTCTGTCTCTCTCTCTCTGTCTCTGTCTCTGTCTTCTCTCTCTCTATATCTGTCTCTGTCTTTCTCTCTCTCTATCTCTGTCTCTCTCTCTTTGTCTCTCTCTCTCTCTCTCTCCTCTCTCCTCTCTCTCTTCTCTCTCTCTCTCTCTCTCTCTCTCTCTCTCCCTCTGTCTTTCTCTCTCTCTGTCTGCCTGTCTCTCTCTCTGTCTCTCTCTGCTCTGCCTGTCTCTCTCTCTGTCTCTCTCTCTCTCTCTGCTCTCTCTCTCTCTCTCTGCCTGCTCTCTCTCTCTGTCCTCTCTCTCTCTCTCTCTCTCTCTCTTCTCTCTTCTCTCTCTCTCTCTCTCTCTCTCTCTCTCTCTCTCTCTCTCTCTCTCTCTCTCTCTCTCTCTCGTGCCTCTCTCTTTCTCTCTTCTCTCTTCTCTGTGTATTCATGTCTGAGCCATACAACTGAAGATCGTTTTCTGCGCATGACAGGGCGTCTGCTGACGTCACAGAGCTGGAGACAATCGATATCTTGGTTTGGAAAAATGGTGAGAGAGAGAGAGAGGGGGGAGAGAGAGAGAGGGGGGGGGTAGAGAGAGAGAGGGAGAGAGCAGAGAGACAGAGAGAGTGTGTGTTCAGACTTGAACTGTACAGAGAGAGGAGAGAGAGAGAGAGAGAGAGAGAGAAGAGAGGAGAGGAGAGAGAGAGAGGAGAGAGGGAAGAGAGAGTGAGAGAGAGAGAGAGAGAGAGAGAGAGAGAGAAGAGGGGGGGAGGGAGAGAGAGGGGAGGGAGAGGGGGGGGGGATTTAGAGAGAGAGGGAGAGAGAGAGAGGGGAGGAGAGAGAAGAGAGAGATTGAGAGAGAGAGAGGAGAGAGAGAGGGGGGAGAGAAAGAGAGAGAGGGAGGGAGAGAGAAGGAGGGGAGAGAGAGAGAGAGGGAGGGGAGAGAGAGAGAGGAAGAAGAGGGGAAAGAAGGGAAGGGAAGAGGGAGGTGGAGAGAGACGAGACAGGGTGAGAGACAGAGAGTGAGCAGATAGACAGCGAGACACAGAGACAGAGAGATTTTTTTTTACCTTGTCACATGAAGGTAGATGGATCGATGATTGTTTTCCCCCTACTACTGCCTTTAGTACAGGTAACCGCTCTGATTCTCTTTGTCTCTCTGTCCCTGTCTGTCTGTCTGTCTATCTGTCTGTCTGTCTGTCTGTCTGTCTGTCTGTTTTGTTTTTGCTGTTTCTTTCTCTGTTTGTTTGTCTGTATTTTTGTGTCTTTCTGTTGGTCTCTCAGTTTGTCTATGTCTGTCTGTCTCTGTCTGTCTGTCTCTGTGTCTCTTTGTGTATGTGTCTCTGTCTGTCCATCTGTCTGTCTGTCCCTCTCTCTCTTTTTACTTTCTCTCTCTCCCTCCTCTATCTCCCCCTTTCTCTCTCCCCTTCTCCCTCTCTCCCCCTCTCCCTCCCTCCCTCTCTCCCTGTTTCTTTCTCCTCTCTCTGTCTATCTGTCTATCTGTCTGTCTATCTGTCTGTCTGTCTATCTGTCTGTCTGTCTATCTATCTGTCTGTCTATCTGTCTGTCTATCTGTCTGTCTATCTATCTATCTATCTATCTATCTATCTATCTATCTATCTATCTATCTATCTATCTGTCTGTCTGTCTGTCTGTCTTTATATCTATCTATCTATCTATCTATCTATCTATCTATCTGTCTGTCTGTCTGTCTGTCTGTCTTTAGATCAATCGATCGATCTATGTACCTATCGATCTATCTATAGATCTACCCATTTGTGTATCTATCTATCGATCGATCTATCTGTCTCTATCTCTCCCTCTCATGTTTCTTGTTTTCAAAAAGCTTTGCATCTGATTTGTAAGGAATCGCTGGGCAGTCAGGTATATCTATTTACTTTATCGATTCGTTATCAAACTTGTTTTGGTCGCAGTGTTAAAATTATATGATCATCATATGTTCTTTTTATTTC
>CM060339.1:14896128-14898628 GCA_030674155.1 Stramonita haemastoma
CTCGAAAAATCCTTTCGTAAATTATAGACATGGTTTCCCACAAGCTTTCTCCAGTGATTGGTTGCCTTCCTGAAGACTAAGTGGAAGATTTAGAGGTGTAGTATCTTCAGCATCAATGTCCATTGCAGCAGCTTTTGCGGAACTGTCAGCCCGTTCGTTTCCATGAATCCCGCATTGTGATGGAATCTAGCAAAAGGCAATGGTAGTACCTCGTAAAGAAAGGAAGTGTACACGATGAGTAATTTCAATGATTAATTCTCCTCTTACCTTTTTTGCTATTCGTTTTAAGTGTTCGCAAAACAGATTTAGAATCAATGCAAGACAAACCGTATACATATTTATTGGTATATCTAATAAACAAAAAAAAAGTAAAGCCATAATTAACACAATTGTAAGTTCTGCAATAAATATAGAACAACTTTCACCTAAATGATAGGATTTGTCTATTTTCAGTGTTGGCACTGCTAATGCAGATCCAAGCAGGCAGGAGAGACAGAGAGAGAGAGACAGAGACAGAGACAGAGAGACAAAGAGAGAGAGAACACACACAGAGAGAGACAGAGGACAGAGAGAGAGAGAGAGACAGAGAGAGAGAGGCAGGCAGGCAGGCAAGCAGACAGGCAGGCAGGCAGACAGGCAGACAGACACACACACACACACACACACAACACACACACACACAACACACACACACAACACACACACACAACACACAGAGACACAGAGAGGACACACAGAGAGAAACACAGAGAGACCCAGAGAGACCCAGAGAGAGAGATGTAATGGAAAAATGGGAGGGGGGGGGGGGGGCACACAGACGTTGGCAGACGTTGAAATACAAATGCCTGGTGACGTTAATAGCCATACTGAGGCAGAAGTTTGGGGATTAAGCGTAATCGAAAGGCGTAAAAAGCGTCCCACGAAGGACGGAAATTGCCGAACAAAATATCTTAGCAGCGCATGCGTTAACGGAAATGACGTTTGGAAGGAGCCTGGGATGATTACCGGGTACTAGAAACACAGCAAATACGCCCAATTGTCTCCAAATTTGCTGTCATTATGTTTTGTTGTTGTGAGTCATCGTCATAGTTTTGTTTTCTTAGTACGAAAACCTAGAGATAATATTCGACAGATGTTTTGGGGAGTGGGTGTGTATGTGTGTGGGGGGGGGGGGGGGGGGGGGGGGGGTTCTTTTCTAGTTCTGCAGGATTGATTGAATCTGACTTCTGTTTTCATGTCACTAAAAATTAATGATTAACAAATTTCTGTGTGTGCGAGGCTGGCAAAAAGAAAGTGGGAAGAACTAGCAATTCTGTATTTCTCCCAAGTTGCATGTGGATGGATATCATAGAAATTCACATGCTGGATTTTGTGACGTGTAGTGTAAACTTAAGCTGTTTTCCTGTATGTTGAATATTTGGATTGCTTTTTGGGTTTGGGTATTTTGGTTTGTTTTTTTTTTGGGGGGGAGGTGCTTTTTTTGTTTTGTTTTTTATTTTTCTTGAGGGGAAGGGGGGGGGGGGGGGGGGATAACCTAGTGGTCAGAACATTGCGCTGGCAATTTGACGACCCGAGTTTGAATCCCGTTGGAGGGATTTTTCCCTGGAGTTGTTAACATCAGTGCTGACTCTACTTTCCCCAAAAGTCTTTCGGATGAGACTTTAAACCGAGCCCCGTGTGCGAACGCAGGCAGAGCATCTTGCGCACACGTTAAATCCTGTTCCGCCTTTCGTAAGAGTAGGCCATCGTGTGCCGGTGGGAACAGATGACGTTTTACAAAACCGCATACACACGGGGACTGGATGTAAAAAAAAAAAGCACGAGAGTGCTTATCCCATTATCCTCGATATAAAAGAATAAATAAATCAATCACATAGATCTCTCTCTTTCTCTCTCTCCCGCTCTCTACTCCCCCTCTCTTACTCTCAACATCTTACCCCCCCCTCCCCTCCCCCCCTACACACACACTTATCAGCAATCAACCCCCCCCCCCCCCTCTCTCTCCTCCCTCATCCATTTCACTTCCCCTCTCTCTCTCCCTGTCTTATTTCTCTTCTACCTTCCTTCCTACCTTACACTCCCTTCTCCATTTATCCTCCTCCTCCCCTCCTCCCCCCCCCCCACCGCCACCTCCCCCCCCCCCTCTCGTTCTTGATACCAGTGGTGGATCCCCGATGGCTCTCTTGTCAGGGCCCTGTCCCTTGCTGATGGGGTCGATAGATAGAAAAGAGAAAGGAGCAACACGCACCATGGTCCAGCGCCACACACACACACACACGCGCGCACACACACTGCACACACACATACAGACACACACATACACATACATACTACATTCACACAATACATTCACACACTACACACACGCACACACACACACTTTTACACACACACACTACACACACACACACTACACACACACACACACACTCTACACACACACACACACTCTGCACACACACACACACACACTCTACACACACACACACACGCACGCACG
>CM060339.1:14912853-14922853 GCA_030674155.1 Stramonita haemastoma
GAGGCAGCAGCTTCTCCATAGCCGATGAAGAATGCATGAAAGAAAACGTGTGACGTTCTGATGAAATTTTCTGCACAGCCTGACCCCACCACTACACCACTATCTACTGTTGTCCGGAAAGGACTTATTAAGTGTTGCTTTATACCACTGTACCACTTCATGTCGCAGCAGATTTCTCTGCGTGAAGTTCGGGATGCTCTCCTCTCCCCGGGGGGAGCGCGTCGCCACAAGAGCAGCGCCTACCCATTATTATTATTATTATTATTATTATTATTATTATTATTATTATTATTATTATTATTCAATATTATTATTATTATATTTCCTGTCTGCAACTGTATTTGTTTTCCTATCAGAGTGACTTTTTTTCTACTTTTTTCTGCCTGGGACAACCCTCTTGTTGTCGCGGGTTTATTTACGTGCGCTAAATAATGAAGTGTAGCACACGGGACCTCGGTTTATCGTCTCATCCGAAAGACTAGAACCCAGACCACCACTCATGGTCTAATGGATGTGGGAAAAGTTTTGGACCCAAACGGGTTTCAAACCACCGCACACTCCGACCCGGACTTTTCGCTTTGTAGGCAGGCGCGCTACCTCTAGACCACCGATCCACCACGGGTCTGCGTAGGATGGATATCTTTTTTTCTTGTTTTCCCCTTTTTTATATCGAGGATAATGGAATAAGCACTCAAGTGGGTTTTTTTTTTACATCCAGTCTCCGTGTGCATGCAGTTTATAAATCTTGTCATCTGTTCCCACCGGCACACGATGGCCTACTCTTACGAAAAGTGGTACAGGATTTAACGTGTGCGCAAGATGATCTGCGTGCGTTCGCACACGGGGCCTCGGTTTATAGTCTCATCCGGAGGACTTTGGGGAGAGTGGAGTCAGCACTGATGTTAACTCCAGATTAAACAGACAAGACACCTCACAGTTGGTACACAATCACTGCAGGGCCTTCTGGTCTGTGGTCTGACGGCGCCCTCATGTTGATAAGCTGCTTGTTAACTTTCCACCCTGAACATGCAACATGGAGAACGCACGCAGAACATCTTGCGCACACGTTAAATCCTGTTCCGCTTTTCGTAAGAGTAGGCCGTTGTGTGCCGGTGGGAACAGATGACAAGATTTACAAAACTGCATACACACGGGGACTGGGTGAAAAAAGCACATGAGTGCTTATTCTATTAACATCGATATAAAAGAAGGAACAAACTAAGATAAAATAAAATGTGATTGGAAATGAACGACAAGGGGACAAACAGCAGAACATGGAACAAAACCAAAGAAAACAAACAAAAACAACAACAAATAAATAAGTAAAAGGAATGAGATGAGACAAAGACGACAAAGGAACAGCTAATAAGCACTATATTATATATATATATAATTTATATCGCTTTTTGTGTTTTTATATATATATATTATATATATATATATATATATATATATATATGTGTGTGTGTGTGTGTGTGTGTGTGTGTGTGTGTGTGTGTGTGTTGTTCCCAAGCATTTTGGTTGTCGCCTTCCTCAAGGGATGCTTAGTACGGTGTCGCGATGGTATGACATCAACCTAAATTATACGTCATTGTGAAACATTGTTCTAAAATTGCAACTTAAACGTCATACTGAGACGATATCAGACACAAAGAGAGAGAGAGAGAGAGAGAGAGAGAGAGAGAGAGAGAGAGGGAGAGATATGTTGAACAATAATATACATACATACATACATACATACATACATATATACATATATACATATATATATATATCTATATCTATATCTATCTATCTATCTATCTATCTATCTATCTATCTATCTATCTATATATATATATATATATATTAATATATATATATATATATATATATATATATATATATATATATATAGTGACGACCCGAGTTCGATTCTCGTTGGAGGGGATTTTTCCCCTGGAGTTAACATCAGTGCTGACTCCACTATCCCCAAAAGTCTTTCGGATGAGACTGTAAACCGAGGCCCCGTGTGCGAACGCACGTAGAACATCTTGCGCACACGTTAAATACTGTTCCACTTTTCGTATGAGTAGGCCATCGTGTGTGGGTGGGAGCAGATGACAATATTTACACAACTGCATACACATGGGGACTAGATAAAAAAAAAAAAACCCCACATAAGTGCTTATCTCATTATCCTCGATATTAAAGAATGATTTTTTTTTTAAAATCTCTCTCTCTCTCTCTCTCTCTCTCTCTCTCTCTCTCTCTCTCTCTCTCTCTCTCTCTCTCTCTCTCTCTCTCTCTCTCTCTCTCTCTCTCTCTCTCTCTCTCTTCTTCCCCCGCATGCCCCCCCACCCCCACCCCCCTCTCCTCGCTTTCTGTCACAATATCAGGAACAGAGGAAAAGTATACCCAACTTTGCAATGTTACATTCTTGAAACTCCTCTTTCTCAGACATCCTATTTCTCTACCTCTTAAGAGCCCCTAGGTCTTAACCGTGATATATCACTGTCCCAGTGATGCTGCTACTCCAAACACAGTCTGTGACGTACAGAATACACTCTGGAATCAAATCACCCTCCCTGGTCTATTCAGGTTCAAAATGCCCAGGGAATAGATCGGGAGGAGGGTTGGGAAAGCTGCACGATTTGAAAAACCATCTTCTTTGTTTGTTTTTTTTTCTCATGTTCATGCCAAAGCACAGGTTGGTCACAAAGGCCTGGTTCTGATCTTGAGCAGAGAGTAAAGGGATGCTAGGGATATTTCTATTTATGGAGACATATATATGTATGTGTACATTCTCCACCTTTCCCTGTGTGTGTGTGTGTGTGTGTGTGTGTGTGTGTGTGTGTGTGTGTGTGTGTGTGTGTGTGTGTGTGTGTGTGTGTGTGGTGTGTGTGTGTTCCTATGCATGTAATGATGTTCGTGTGCGTGCTTTTACATGCATGCATCCAAGGGAGATTGCAAATGCCTTTTATATTTACAGGCATGCCTACTCCTCCAAATAAGCGAAACAGGTTTGAACATGGGTGCAAGATGTTCTGCACACGTTCTCACATGGGACCCCAGTTTATAGTCTCATCCAAATGACTTCATTTTCAACCGGAAGATTAAGTATTAGGAGTTAAGATTTCAATTTGAGAGAACGTTGGTTTCGTTACAAGCAGATGTTATGTCCAGTATGTTGATTTCTTGACTTGACAGTGCAGACTAATGCAGTCACAACACTGCTTCTTTGTCTTTACTTCTTGGCACTACACACCTTTCTCTTCTTTACTCATGCTAATTAATACTCAAGTTTCAGTTTCTTTGGAAACATACAGGGTTGTTGTTTTTTTTACCCCAGAATACCTATAACATGTTTTACTTTTCCCAGAATTCGTTCTATAAGTTATAGGTTTAAGCTGTTCCGCCATTGGGAGACATGTCCTCTTGGTGTCTGACCCATACCTGGGGGCTGGTTCTTGGGCATCAGGGCGTATCTATCCACACACTAAGTGGGCCTGCATACTGCATGTTATGGGGTCCAAGTCACCTCCCTCGGAGAGTTGTTTTATTTTCAGTCTTTCCGAAAATAAAAGGCACAGAATGGACCAAGAAGGCAGAAAATAGACAAGAAGGAAATAACGGGAAGATAATTATGGAGCAAGGTAAGATTAAGGACAGAGACAGGAAAGAAGGAATTCCTTGCACAAAGATCTAAATGATAAGGGGGTAACAGGAAGAACTGGAACAAGGCAGAAACAAAGAGAGAGATAGGGGGGGAAAAAAAGGAATTCTTTGCCCAAAATTTCCAGACGGAGGAAACGCTATGAACTTTATACCGACAGACACCCCGGCATTCCCATAGGGTTTTCTCAACTCGCCTGAGACCAAACTTATTGATCTCTGATGATGTGTCTGTGAATATGTCACGTATACTGTATGCTGCCCTGATCGACATTTTACACACAAAAAGGAAGACATTCTCTGCCCTTCTCCAAATCGTTTCCTTTGAAAAGGTGGCTGAGGAAAATATGTCACTGGCGTTTTGACGTAATCGTTTTCTCCACATTGATTTCTTCCTGCAGCTGAGGAAAATATGTCACTGGCGTTTTGACGTAATCACTTTTTTCTATATTGACATCTTCCTGCTCTCCCTAAGCCTGTCTGCAGTTTTTTTGTTTGTTTTTTGTTCGCTCTGTTTCGTCTGTCTCTTTCTTGCTGTGTGTCTGTTTTTCTCTGCTCCTTTTCCCTTTTTCTGTCTGTCGGTTTCTTTCTATGTCTCTGTCTCTCTCTCTCATGGTAGCCGGCATGTTTCGTTTCATTTACATACAAAGTCTACCTACACAATAAAAAAAAAATCAATCGGCCCTCTTGCCCACATCCTCTGCGCGCGCGCGCGCGCGTGTGTGTGTGGTGTTTATAATATGTGTATATATGCACAGTAATACGTACATCCGTATGTGTACACACACACACGCACACACACACACACACACGATCACACACACACACACACACACACACACACACACACACACACACACACACACACACACACACACACCACACACACACACACATACACACACACACACACACACACACACACACACATAAACACACACGTAAACACACACACACACACACACACACACACACACACACACACACACACACCACAACACACACACAACACACACACACACACACACACACACACACACACACAACACACACCCCACACACACACACACACACACACACACACACACACGTAAACACACACACACACACACACACACACACACACACACACACACACACACCACAACACACACACACACACACAACACACACACACACGTAAACACACACTACAACACACACCACACACACACACACACACACACACACACACACACACACACACACACACACACACACACACACACCACAACACACACACACACACACAACACACACACACACACAACACACACACACACACACACACACACACAACACACACACACACACACACACACACACACACACACACACACACACACACACACACACACACACACACACACACAGATGGAGAGAACGGAAGAAGGAAGACATCACTCAGCAGAAGTGTAGACAGAGAGGAAGAGACAGCTGTGTGTTTTAAATGGACCGCGCGCCCCTCACTGTACTGACTGATTGGCTGAAGGGGAACCAACCAAACCGCCTGATGGAGAGGAGAGGAGAGGGGATGAGAAGGGAGGAGAGGAGAGGAGAGAGAGAAGAGCGGAGAAGAGAAGAGCAGAAGAGAAGAGAGAGGAGGGAAAAAACAAATAAACAACAACCAAACAACAAACAAAAAGGAGAGGAGAGGGGAAGAAAGGAGAGGTGAGGAGAAAAGAGGAGAGGGGAGAGGAGGAGAGGGGAGGGGAGGAGAGGAGAGAAGAGAGAAGGAGAGGAGAGGAGAGGAGAGAATAGGGGAGGAGAGGAGAGGGGAGAAGGAGAGGAAAGGAGAGGGGAGGGATGGAGTGATGAAGACACACATCGCCTGCAATGGAAAACAATATCGGAAAGGCAATAGGTTGACAGTGTAGTGTAGTGTAGTGTAGTGTAGTGTAGTGTAGTGTAGTGTAGTGTAGTGTAGTGTAGTGTAGTGTAGTGTAGTGTAGTGTAGTGTAGTGTAGTGTAGTGCGGTGCGGTGCGGTGCGGTGCGGTGCGGTGCGGAGTAGAGTAGAGTAGAGTAGAGTAGAGTAGAGTAGAGTAGAGTAGAGTAGAGTAGAGTAGAGTAGAGTAGAGTAGAGTAGAGTAGAGTAGAGTAGAGTAGAGTAGAGTAGAGTAGTGTAGTGTAGTGTAGTGTAGTGTACAGTACAGTACAGTACAGTACAGTACAGTATAGTATAGTATAGTATAGTATGGTATAGTATAGTATAGTATAGCATAGTAGAGTACAGTAGAGTACAGTAGAGTACAGTATAGTGTAATACAGTATTACAGTAGAGTACAGTATAGTATAAAACAGTATAGTATAATACAGTATAGTATAGTACACTATAGTGTAATGTCGTAAATTATAGTACAATTTAGTATAGTACAGTAAATTATAGTACAATATAGTATAATATAGTTTACTATAGTATAGTATAATAAATACATTATAGTGCAGTAGAACATAAGACAGTATAGTATAATACAGAATAGTACAGTATATTATAACACAGTGTATTATGGTATGGTACAGTATAGTATAGTACAATACAGTATAGTATATTATAGTATAGTCTAATACAGTATAGTATAATACAGTATATCATAATACAGTATATTATAATACAGTATATTATAATACAGCATAGTTTAGTACAGTACAGTATAATACAGTATTATATGTCATAGTACAGTACAGTATAATGCAATACAGTACAGTATAAGATAATACAGTATATCTTAGTACAGTATGTTATAGTACAGTATATTTAAGTGCAGTATAGTATAAGGCACTATATTATAGTACAGTATAGTATAGTATAATATAGCATATTATAGCATATATAACACAGTATTGTATTGTATGATGGGGTGAAGTGCGGTTCGGTTTAGCGGATATGGTGCGACATGGCCTGACATAACATATAGCATTGCACGGCATAGTATAGTAGTGTATAGTGCTGTATTGCATAGTATTGTATTGTATTGTGCTATGATTGATACCACGTATTCATAGAAGAAGTGAAACAAAGGCGATGGAGGTGGCTGGGCCATGTCCTCAGGATGAACAAGACCCAACATCCACATGCTGCACTCAGATGGGCACCACCTGGGAAAAGGAAGAGGGGCAGGCCGTTAGGTACATGGAGGAGAACTATAGAAGAAGAAATGAAAATAATGGGCAAAACATGGAATGAGATCAGCCGGCTTGCCCAAGACAGAGATGGCTGGAGGAGACTTGTTGGCGCCTTTTGCTCCACCCGGAGCGAGGAGGATTAAGTAAGTAATTCATAAGACTTACATGTTAGTTAACACTGACATCTTTGATGAAATCATGTGTAAACACACTGTTAGGGATAGGTTCATGCTCAAGTTGGGCTAGTATTATTCATTATAAAAGAGCAAACACGATCAGGATCACCAGGATTCAAACCACCAACCCGTGATGTGACATCCCGGAATCGAACCACCAGTCAAACACAAGTGGAGGGGACTTTCCTCTGTAGTTAAAACACCAGTGGAGGGGATTTTCCCCTGTAGTTAAAACACCAGTGGAGGGGATTTTCCCCTGTAGTTAAAACACCAGTGGAGGGGATTTTCCCCCTGTAGTTAAAACACCAGTGGAGGGGATTTTCCCCCTGTAGTTAAAACACCAGTGGAGGGGATTTTCCCCTGTAGTTAAAACACCAGTGGAGGGGATTTTCCCCCTATAATAAAAACACCAATACAGACACCAGTGGAGGGGATTTTCCCCCTATAGTTAAAACACCAGTGGAGGGGATTTTTCCCCTGCGGTTAAAACACCAGTGGAGGGGATTTTCCCCCTATAGTTAAAACACCAGTGGAGGGGATTTTCCCCTGTGCTTAAAACACCAGTGGAGGGGATTTTCCCCTGTGCTTAAAACACCAGTGGAGGGGATTTTCCCCCTATAGTTAAAACACCAGTGGAGGGGATTTTCCCCTGTGCTTAAAACACCAGTGGAGGGGATTTTACCCCTATAGTTAAAACACCAGTGGAGGGGATTTTCCCCCTGTAGTTAAAACACCAGTGGAGGGGATTTTCCCCTGTGGTTAAAACACCATTGGAGGGGATTTTCCCCTGTAGTTCAAACACCAGTACATACACTAGTGGAGGGGATTTTACCCCTATAGTTAAAACACTAGTGGAGGGGATTTTCCCCTGTAGTTAAAACACCAGTGGAGGGGATTTTCCCCTGTAGTTAAAACACCAGTGGAGGGGATTTTCCCCCTGTAGTTAAAACACCAGTGGAGGGGATTTTCCCCTGTAGTTAAAACACCAGCGGAGGGGATTTTCCCCCTATAGTTAAAACACCATTGGAGGGGATTTTCCCCTGTAGTTCAAACACCAGTACATACACTAGTGGAGGGGATTTTCCCCCTATAGTTAAAACACCAGTGGAGGGGATTTCCCCCTGTAGTTAAAACACCATTGGAGGGGATTTTCCCCTGTAGTTAAAACACCAGTGGAGGGGATTTTCCCCTGTAGTTAAAACACCAGCGGAGGGGATTTTCCCCTGTAGTTAAAACACCAGTGGAGGGGATTTTCCCCCTGTAGTTAAAACACCAGTGGAGGGGATTTTCCCCTATAGTTAAAACACCAGTGGAGGGGATTTTCCCCTGTAGTTCAAACACCAGTACATACACTAGTGGAGGGGATTTTCCCCTGTAGTTAAAACACCAGTGGAGGGGAGTTCCCCCTATAGTTAAAACACCAGTGGAGGAGATTTTCCCCTGTAGTTAAAACACCAGTGGAGGGGATTTTCCCCTGTAGTTAAAACACCAGTGGAGGGGATTTCCCCCTGTAGTTAAAACACCAGTGGAGGGGATTTTCCCCTGTAGTTAAAACACCAGTGGAGGGGATTTTCCCCCTATAATAAAAACACCAATACAGACACCAGTGGAGGGGATTTTCCCCCTGTAGTTAAAACACCAGTGGAGGGATTTTCCCCCTATAATAAAAACACCAATACAGACACCAGTGGAGGGGATTTTCCCCCTGTAGTTAAAACACCAGTGGAGGGGATTTTCCCCTGTAGTTAAAACACCGGTGGAGGGGATTTTCCCCTGTAGTTAAAACACCAGTGGAGGGGATTTTCCCCTGTAGTTAAAACACCAGTGGAGGGGATTTTCCCCCTATAATAAAAACACCAATACAGACACCAGTGGAGGGGATTTTCCCCCTGTAGTTAAAACACCAGTGGAGGGGATTTTCCCCCTATAGTTAAAACACCAGTGGAGGGGATTTTCCCCCTGTAGTTAAAACACCAGTGGAGGGGATTTTCCCCCTATAGTTAAAACACCAGTGGAGGGGATTTTCCCCCTGTAGTTAAAACACCGGTGGAGGGGATTTTCCCCTGTGGTTAAAACACCATTGGAGGGGATTTTCCCCTGTAGTTCAAACACCAGTACATACACTAGTGGAGGGGATTTTCCCCTGTAGTTCAAACACCAGTACATACACTAGTGGAGGGGATTTCCCCTGTAGTTCAAACACCAGTACATACACTAGTGGAGGGGATTTCCCCTGTAGTTCAAACACCAGTACATACACTAGTGGAGGGGATTTTCCCCTGTAGTTCAAACACCAGTACATACACTAGTGGAGGGGATTTTCCCCTGTAGTTCAAACACCAGTACATATACTAGTGGAGGGGATTTTCCCCTGTAGTTCAAACACCAGTACATACACTAGTGGAGGGGATTTTCCCCTGTAGTTAAAACACCAGTACAGACTCCACTCTCCTAACAGTCCCTCGGGGGAGACTATAACCGAGGTCCTGTGTGTGAAGGTATGCAGAATATCTTCCGCACACTTAAAAATCTGGTCCAGTATTTTCTTTTGGAATTAACATCAGTGCTGACTCCACTCCCCCCCAAAAGTTTTTCGGATGAGATTATAAACCGAGGCCCCGTGTGTGAACGCACGCAGGACATCTTGCGCACACGTTAAATCCTGTTCCGCTTTTCGTAAGAGTAGGCCATCGTGTGCCGGTGGAAACAGATGACAAGATTTACAACAACAAAAACTGCATACACACGGGGCCTGAATGTAAAAAAAACACACGAGTGCTTATTCCATTATCCTCCATATAAAAGAATAAAAGAAAAAAAAACTGGTCTACCTTTCAGAAGAATAAGCCATTTCGTGCTAATAAGAATGGATGTCAAACTTTTTCAAAGCCATGCACACACGTGGCCCCGAAGTCGGAATACCGCTACCTTAATAGCGGGCAGAAGCGGTTGCATACGCAAAATTAATCTCGTGAACCTCTTGAACTCTAGCCGAAGAATAATAAGA
>CM060339.1:14927853-14935998 GCA_030674155.1 Stramonita haemastoma
CTGTGCACTTCACTTCTGTCTCTAGTCCGCAGCCCTGCTCCGCTTCTTTCTCTCTTACTCCTCTTCCTGTTTACTCCCGGGTTTTATTTCCCCTGCTCCTCTTGTCTATGAATGTTTGTCTCCTTCACTTTTGTCTTGCTCTGTCTGTCTATCTGTCGGTCTATCTGTCGGTCTGTCTGCCTGACTGTCTCTCTGATGCAGATGATCATTTGAGTGTAGGCTAAAATGATTCCACTCTGCTTAGAACGTGTTTTGTTTTCATGAGATTCTTTCAATTATCTATCAGCTGCGGTATTCCACTTCTGTCCACTTCTTTCTACGAGACAAAAGATGAGAGGTTGGGATGTGAAGAACCTCAAATAAATACTCAGTTTATAGTCCATCATCTGATGCACACAACCCCCCTCCCCTGTCTATCAGACTGTCTGTCTGTCTGCCCAGACTTTCTATCTTTGTTTCACTCCAACCCCCCCCCTCTCTCTCCCCTAACAAAGATTTTAAAAAAAGAAGGAAAAAACAAACAAAAAGGCAGACATAAAAAACGGGGAAAAAAAATACTGCAATACGAAAGAAAAAAAATAACAAAGAAAGAAAGAAAGAAAGAGAGCTTGCGTTTCATAAAGTAGAACGAAGAAATTCCATAGACAAAGAGATGTCAATACATAAATGAATGAAGTATAAAAAAGAACCCACATGATATATCTTATGCCTTCTGTATTTACATATTAAGGGAAAGAGGAGGGGGGGAGGCAAAACAGCACGGACAAAAGAAAACAAGAAAGAGAAGAAAAGGGCGAACACATGAAAGAACGAAAGATAGGAGGAGAAAGAGCGAAAGGCATGAACAAATAGACAAAGAAACAAAGGAAAAATACAGATTTACAGAAAAAAGTCAGGTACGGATGAAACAACTCAAAGATAGGATGAAGGAGCAAAAGAATAAAAGAACGAGAGAAAGAAAAAAAGAAAGAAAGATAGGGAAAAAAAAGAAAGAAAGGAAAAAAGAAAGAAAGAAAGAAAGAAAGAAAGAAAGAAAGAAAGAAAGGAAAGACAGACAGACAGACAAGACAGACAGAAAGAAAGAAAGACAGACAGACAGACAGAAAGAAAGAAAGAAAGAAAGAAAGAAAGAAAGAAAGAAAGAAAGAAAGAAAGGAAAGACAGATAGAAAGAAAGAAAGAAAGTAAGAAAGAAAGAAAAAGAAAGACAGACAGATAGAAAGAAAGAAAAGAAAGAAAAAGAAAGAAAGAAAGAAAAGAAAGAAAGAAAGAAAGAAAAGAAAGAAAGAAAGAAAGAAAGAAAGAAAGAAGAAGAAAAAAGAAAGAAAAAAAAAAAAAAAAGAAAGAAAGAAGAAAGAAAGAAGACAGAAAGAAAGAAAGAAAGAAAGAAAAGAAAGAAAGAAAGAAAAAAAAAAAGAAAAAGAAAAAAAAAAACAGAAAGAAAGAACATAAAGAAAAACAGAAAGAAAAAAAGAAAGAAAAGAAAGAAAGAAAGAAAGAAAGAAAGGAAGAAAAAAAGAAAAGAAAAAGAAAGAAAGGAAAAAAAGAAAGACAGAAAGAAAAAAAAAACAGACAGACAGAACAGACAGACAGAAAGAAAGACAGACAGAAAGAAAGACAGAAAGAAAAAAAAAAAAAAGGAAAGAAAAGAAAGAAAGGAAGGAAGGAAAGAGAGAAGAGAAGAGAGAGAAGACAGAGAAGAGAGAGAGAGAAAGAAGAGAGAAGAGAGAGAGAAGAGAGAAGAGAGAGAGAGAGACAAGACAAGACAAGACAAGACAAGACAAGACAAGACAAAAAAGACAAAAGAAAAGAAAAAAAGGGAAGAAAAGAAAAGAAAGAAAGAAAACAGAAAGAAAGAAAAAAGAAAAAAAGAAAGACAGAAAAGTAAAGAGAAAAGCCAAAGAGAAAAGAAACAGGTAAAAAAGGAAGACACCAGACAGAAGGGTCGCCACACCGACACCAACAAGATCCAAACAAGAAAAAAAACAATCACTAACAACAAAGTAACAAACATACACCAAAGACCAATAATGAAACGGTTACACCGATAGGTACGACTTATCCACTGCTGTCTGTCTGTCTGTCTGTCTGTCTGTCTGGTCTGGTCTGTCTGGTTTTGTCGGTTGGTCTGGTCTGGTCGTCTGGTTGTCTGGTCTGGTCTGGTCTGTTGGTCTGGTCTGGTCTGGTCTGGTCTGGTCTTGTCTTGTCTTGTCTTGTCTTGTCTTGTCTGTCTTGTCTTGTCTTGTCTTGTCTTGTCTTGTTGTCTTGTCTGTCTGTCTCTCCTCTCTTCTCTTCTCTCTCTCTCTCTCTCTGCTTCTCTCTCTCTCTCTCTTCTCGTCTCGCTCTCTCTCGTCTCTCTCTCTCTCTCTCTCTCTCTCTATGTTTACCTTCCCCTGCCTCAACATGTTTTGTATGTGGCCTAGCCGATGTACAATAACTTTCATGTTCAGTACCTGTTCAGTATTCAGTGTCTAGTGTCTTGTCTCTGCTCTCTCTCTCTGCTCTCTTGTCTTCTCTCTCTTTCTCTTCTTGTCTGTCTGTCTCTGTCTCTCCTGTCTCTCTCTCTGTCTGTCTCTGTCTCTTCTGTCTCTTCTCTCTCTCTCTCTCTCTCTCTCTCTCTGTCTTCTCTCTCTCTCTCTCTCTCTATGTTTCTCCCTGTCAGTTTTGTTGTGTGACTGTGTGTCGTGCGTGCGTGGCCCTTCGTTGCTTTCTCTCTCTCCGTCGTCGTCCTGTCTCTGTCCCTTCTCTCCTCCTCTCTCGTGCTCCTGCTCTTCTCTTCTTCTCTTCTGTTGTGTGTGTGTGTGGGCGTGCGTGGTGCGTGGTGCGTCGTGGTGTGTGTGTGTGTGTGTGTGTGTGGTGTGGTTGTGGTGTGGTGTGACAACCAAACACACAGAAACAATGAAAAAGAGACAGAGAATATATGCGTACGCATGCGTGTGAAAACGAAAGCTGCAAACCTAAACTAAACTAAAAAAAACAACAAAAAAACAAACCGGGACAGATTCACAGCGAAAGGGATTTTCCTAGCTAATGAACTGGCTGGAGTCTAAGCCACCAGTTTCCCTAAACTTGTCTCGTTTTTCTCTTCCACGATTTCCAACGGCCATTTTCTGGGTATTTGGCTGGGAGGGAGGCAGGAGATAGCAGTGACTGATACAGAAGGAGATGTTTGGGGCTGGGAGGGCGGGATGGGTGACCGTCTGCTGTATTATGCCTTGCTGTCTGTTGCCTACTACTCTTTCGCTGGTCTCTTTTCTTCTCTTTCTCTCTTTCCTCATCTCTTCTCTTCTATCTTATGTTCTGTTGTTGTATGTCTCTGTGGCTTTCAGTGTGTGTGTGTGTGTGTGTGTGTGTGTGTGTGTGTGTGTGTGTGTGTGTGTGTGTGTGTGCGTGCGTGCGTGCGTGCGTGCGTGCGTGCGTGCGTGCGTGGTGTGGTGTGTGTGTGTGTGTGTGGTGTGGGTGTGTGGGTGTGGGTGTGTGTCTGTGTGTAGGTGTGGGTGTGTGTGTGTCTGTGTGTGTGTGTGTGTCTGTGTGTGTGTGCGTGTGTGTTCATTTTTCTTGTTTATTTTTCTTTAATTTTATTCTTTTTTATCGAGGATAATGGGATAAGCACTCTTGTGCTTTTTTACATCCAGTCCCCGTGTGTAGTTTTGTAATTGTCATCTGTTCCTGTTGGCACACGATGGCCTACTCTTACGAAAAGCGAAAGTGAGGAAGAGAGAGAGAGAGAGAGAGAGAGAGAGAGAGAGAGAGAGAGAGAGAGAGAGAGAGAGAGAGAGAGAGAGAGAGAGGAGAGTGTGTGTGTGTGTGTGGTGTGTGTGTGTGTGTGTGTGTGTGTGTGTGTGTGTGTGTGTGTGTGTGTGTGTGTGTCTGTGTCTGTGTCTGTGTGTGTGTCTGTGTCTGTGTGTACGTTTGTGTGTGTGTGTGTGTGTGTGTGTGTGCATGTGTGCGTGCCTGCGTGCTGCGTACTTGTGTGCGTGCGTGTGTGCATGCGTGCATGCCTGCCTGCCTGCCTGCCTGCTGGGTGCGTGCATGCGTGCGTGTGCATGCGTGCGTGCGTGCATGTGTAAGCGTGCGTATGTGTATGTATTGTCCACTTTCCGCTTCTCTGCTCCGCTGTACAATTCAGACCCGGGGAAAAGCCACACACTGTACAGCTAGCTGCGTCCTCTGCTTGGAAAAAGACATGGAATACAGAGATGGGCGGCTGATAGGGGGGATGGATGGAGGTAATGTGGTCATTTGGCCAGCTGCTGTTATTTTTGTCCTTTTCTTTCTTTCTTTCTTTCTTTTTTATCTTTCTGTTTTTTTTCTTTCTTTCTTCTTTCTTTTTTATCTTTCTCTTTTTTTTTTCTTTCTTTCTTTCTTTCTGTCTGTCTGTCTTTTTTCCGGTAATGTAGTCATTTGGCCAGCTGCTTTTTTCCTTTTTTTTCTTTCTTTTCTTTTTCTTTCTTTTTCTTTCTTTCTTTTCTCTTTTTCTTTCTTTTCTTTTTTCTTTCTTTTTTTCTTTCTGTCTTCCTTTCTTTCATTCTTTCTTTTCTTTCTTTTTCTTGCTTTCTTTCATTCTTTTCTTTCTTTTTCTGTCTTTCTTTCTTTCTGTCTTTCTTTCTTTCTTTCTCAGAGCCATTGCAGGTACAGTGCAGCAGAGGGGAATGGAGGTGGGGTGATGGATGGCTGGCTGTGGCTGATAGAGGGAGAGATAGCAAATGAAGTTACTTCTCTCTGTCTCTCGGTCTGGCACAAATGGCCGTGTTTTTTCTTCTTTTGTGTGATCTGGCCTTCTGTTTATGTGTGTATATGGGGGGGGGGGGGGGGAGGGGGGGGATGTGTGTGTGTGGTTGTGTGTGTGGTGTGTGTGTGTGTGTGTGTGTGTGTGTGTGTGTGTGTGTGTGTGTGTGTGTGTGTCTGTGTCTGTGTCTGTGTCTGTGTCTGTGTATATGCCTGTGTGTCTGTGTATAAGTCTGTGTGTGTGTCCTGTGTCCATCTCTCTGCCTGCCTGTCTCTCTTTTTCTGTCAAACTACTGCGTCTTTTGGAAGAAAGGAAGAAAGGAAAATAAAAAAAATGAAATCAGGAAGGAAAGACAACAGGAGTGAACAAATAAAAAAGGCAAAAAAGAAAGAAAGAAAGACGGTGAACTACTGCACAGAATAAAACTGAACGGTGACTAAACAAATTATGGACCATCCCTTTCTGAATTGACACCAACATCATTATTCCTCTTGAGTGCATCCTTTTCTTATTTACAATCTCTCAGGGGGAGTGGGGGGGGGGGGACACACAACAATCATTATGCTATTTCAACTCATTACTTCTGCAGCAGAAAGAGGTACTTTAGCTGTGTGCCTTTTTGGTGTGTGCTAGGAACATCGTGTCAGCTGCTTCCACGTACTGACTTACTGTTTGATGACTGGGGTTGTGAATGCAGAGATCACTGGAAACTTAACTAGTTGAGTATATTCACTGAATGCAGAAAAGAAGAGGGAAAAATCCCCAACAGGTATCAAAGTAAAGAACGAGGTGGAAAAGAAAGCACACTAACACGCGCGCATGATTTAGAGTGAATGAATGACTTGTGTGGCAGAAAATACAATACACTGAAATTTCAGCATAGACCAACCACCATGCATCTGTGGTCAGTGTATTGTGCTCCTGAATGGCGACCAACACGCTGGAAACCCAAGTTAAGTCAAGTCAAGTCAAAAACAATTTAATCACCCCATGAAGGGCAATTACAATACTGACAGGCTTTTTGATACGAAACGTAATCTCAAAAAGACACAAGATAGCTACATTTCATATTTGCTCAAAACATTCTAAGATAACTTTAAATAAAAAATATCACAAACACACGCACGCACGCACAACACGTAGGTACGTACGTACGCACGCACGTGCGCGCACGTACACACACACACACACACACACACACACACACACACACACACACACAGAGTCAGCTGGGAACAGATTACATTTACAAAACTGCATACACATGGGGACTGGATGTAAAAAAAAAAAAGAAGCACAAGAGTGCTTGTCCCAATATCCTCGATATAAAAGAATAAAATAAAATTAATAAAAAATAAACACACAGACGCGCGCGCGTGCGCGCGCACGCACGCACGCACGCACGCACACACACACACACACACACACACACACACATATTATATATATATATATATATATATATATATATATATATATATATATACATAGGAATGCAATGTTATTTAACCCTTGGCTAAAAGAGACATATGAATGGACACAAACAATTAAAAAAATTCAATAAAGAATAAATCAATAAACTGAGGCTGCACAGTCCAGTACAACCCAGTGTGCAGATGTAATATGAAGAGTGTTGATCAAACTACTTAACAACACTGCAGGTGCATGTGTCACTTTGGGCGGGGAATTTGTTGTAACAGAAAAAGTAGAGTACTTTTTCACGTAGTCTCAAAGCAAAGTGCATTTTATACCATCATCTTCACATCATCATTATCATCAATGACACACCCACACAACACACACACACACACACACACACACACACACACACACACACACACACACACACACACACACACATACACACACACACAACACACTTGTAATTGGAACTATAATAGACATTTAACATACCAGCCTTATACCACACTCACAACAATACTACTTGGTTTAAATAAAAAATCACCCCCAGAATCAATGTCCTTTAAATAACACGATATCCCTGTATACATGATACTGCCAAGATTAGCAAAGAGATAACTAGGCCTACTCCTGTTATATGAGCAGCACTGTGGGAGTCTAGACATTGTCATTACGACTTGTGGAGTCCATTTGGGTTTGTCTGACAAGGCAGGCCAGCTTACAACCCTGTCTGTATTGTGAGGGAGGAGGATGGGGGATTTCTATCTGTGACACCATGGCACGGTAATAGGACTTTCCTCCCTGGATTAATGTAGGCCTCTGACCCTGCCCGGGTTATTGTCCTTAGATGTCTGTCTGTCTGTCCGTCTGTCTGTCTGTCTGTCTCTCTCTCTCTGTATATATATATATATATATATATATATATATATATAATATATATATATATATATATATATATATATATATATATATATATATATAATATACGTGTGTGTGTAAGTGTGTGTGTGTGCGTGCGTGCGTGCGTGCGTGCGTGTGTGAAATGAATGTGGAGAATGAATGTTTTGTGAATTAATATATATATGGGGGGGGGGGGGGGGGGGCGGGGTTGATGGGGCAGTAAGTAGATTACCTCCCATACGATCAGAGCCCTGTTGCAGCGTTGTGTTTCTAAACTGAAAGACACCTGTGATTTGCACGCTGCTCTGTTTCGTTGGGCGGTGGTTGAAAACTCTCCATTGCATACACCTGGCCTTCACAGCGGAACGTAGCATTTATGCAGCCTCTGTTAAGAGGTCACATCCTGACTGTCTAGCCGTGCCCACCCGAGGTATTGTGCAAGAGGTAGGGACATCAAAAATTGTCAACCCTGTAACGTAATACATGTAATATATACACTATATAATACATGTATATATATATATATATATATATATATATATGTTCTTCTTCTCATTGGTTTAATGTCCGTTCACTACAAGGTGATTTAGACAATGGTACACTCACGTTAAGAAAGCACTGAAAAGGGGATGAGGGGGAAAAGTGAAAGGATAAAGAATATAATGGATGATGATAAGTTTATACAATTTCATTTATAGTAACTGACCTACTGTGACTGGCAAATACTTTCTGCAACTGATACTAGGACATGCGACTCGGAATCATACAGAACACTTTGGATATTTCCGTATTTTTTTCCTTAGATCTATCCCTTTGCTTTTATACGAGGCAATGAAGCACAGGGCAATCAAACAATATATGATGGACTGATATAATAGCAAGAACAAGTGCAGAAAACATTTTTTGAATATTTAGTTTTCCAAGCATTTAGACGTAATTTATGAATTATAATTTCTACATTTTCGTGTGTGTGTTGTGTGTGTGTGTGTATGTATGTATGTATGTTTTGTGTGTGTGGTGTGTGTGTGTGTGTGTGGGGTGTGTCTGTCTGTCTGTCTGTCTGTCTGTAATGACAGAACGTCAACACGTGTATTC
>CM060339.1:14936098-14943598 GCA_030674155.1 Stramonita haemastoma
CCCCTTTTCTCCTGAGAGAAACTGACTTTTTAATTAATCAACATCTTGATAATCTTGAAGGTTGTGACACAACCTCCCCCTCCTCCCCTTTTCGTTTCCCTCTACTTCTGTCTCTCTTTCTCTCCCTGTTTAACGTGTAGTCCCTCCCTACTTTGGGCAAGGGCCAGATGAAAACAAAGGATATCAATTTTTTTTTTTTAACTGCAACACTTGGGAGTAAAGATTATCAATCGATCAATCAATAAATTTATCAATTCATTGATCTGTGCCTGTATTTCTGCAGTTCTTCGTCTGCTTGTATCTCTCTTTTGTCTGCTTCTCTGTCTCTGTCTCTGTCTCTGTCTCTCTCTGTCTCTGTCTCTGTCTCTGTCTCTCTCTCTCTCTCTCTCTCTCTCTCTCTCTCTCTCTCTCTCCTCTCTCTCTCTCTCTCTCTCTCTCTCTCTCTCTCCCTCTCTCTCTCTCTCTCCTCTGTCTGTCTGTCTGTCTGTCTGTCTGTCTGTCTGTCTGTCTGTCTGTCTGTCTGTCTGTCTGTCTGTCTGTCTTCTCTCTCTCTCTCTCTCTCTCTCTCTCTCTCTCTCTCTCTCTCTCTCTCTCTCTCTCTCTCTCTCTCTCTCTCTCTCTTTCTGTATTTGTCTCTGTCTCTGTCTGTTTCTCCTTGTCTCGCTGTGTTTCTTTTCTGTCACAGCCACTGTGTCGTTATGTTTCTGTCTCTGTCTGTCTCTCGGTCTCCCTCCCTCTGTCCCTCCCCTCCACCCCCCCCCCCCCCCCCCCCCCCCCCATCCCCCCCTTCTTTCTGTGTCTGTGCTGTAATCCCCTCTACCGACCCCCGGAAACAAAGAAGGAGGGATCTGTCTCCGCTGATTGAAGACTTCCTTCCACTGTCCAAGTTGGAGAGTTGCCGGCTTCAAATTGCCTCCCCCTCCAATCTGCAGCTATTTTCAGCGCAACACTGAGGCCCTGAAGGGGATATCTAAGAGGGATTAAATGGTTTAGCGGTGACATATCCTTTTAGAATGTGATGGGTTTGGGGTTCGATTTTTTTTTTATATCTTGCGGTGCCATCTACAACAGAAAGAGGATTTTTTTCAGTGGCACATGTACATATACATTTGCTGCAGGATACAACAATATATTATCATAGTGCAGTGCAATGCTAAATGATGCAAAAAAAAACAACACGATTTCCAATGCATCTTTACTGAGAAGTTGTTACAACACATCACATCATAGCAGCACGACACACCAGGAGGCAGCATTACTAGAGAACGTGACACGTAAGAACAAAACGTGTTGCTTAATTAATATTCTTGAAGTGAACATTGGCTTTTATTATGTATTTTCAATTCTGATCATCAGTTGTGTGTGTTCATCATCATCATAGTCAAATTCTTCTCTTTTTGTTGTTGTTGTTGTTGTTCTTCTTCTTCTTCTTCTTCTTCTTCTTCTTCTTCTTCTTCTTCTTCTTCTTCTTCTTCTTCTTCTTCGCAATTCTTCGCAATTCTTCTTCTTCTTCTTCTTCTTCTTCTTCTTCTTCTTCTTCTTCTTCTTCTTCTTCTTCTTCTTCTTCTTCTTCTTCTTCGCAATTCTTCTTCTTCGCAATTCTTCTTCTTCGCAATTCTTCTTCTTCGGAATTCTTCTTCTTCTTCTTCTTCTTCTTCTTCTTCTTCTTCTTCTTCTTAATTCTTCGCAATTTTCTTCTTCTTCTTCTTCTTCTTCTTCTTCTTCTTCTTCTTCTTCTTCTTCTTCTTCTTCTTCTTCTTTCTTCTTCTTTGCAAGTCTTCTTCGCAATTCTTCTTCGCAATTCTTCCTCGCAATTCTTCTTCGCAATTCTTCTTCTTCTTCGCAATTCTTCTTCTTCTTCTTCGCAATTCTTCTTCTTCTTCGTAATTCTTCTTCTTCTTCTTCGCAATTCTTCTTCTTCGCAATTCTTCTTCTTCTGTATGATATTGTATGGTAATGCATTGTATTGTGTACCATTCACGGCAGTTTAATCTGCGTGAAAGTTGGGCTACTCTCCCCGGGGAGAGCGCGTCGCCACTAGGGCGGTGCCACCCGTTGTTTTTTCTTTTTCTTTTTCCGCCTGCATAAATTATGTATTTGGACTCCTATCAGAGTGACTTTTTCTACAGAATTTTGCCAGGTTTAAGTCTCTCGTTACCATAGGTTCTGTTACGTGTACTTAAAGAGTGTTGCACACGGGACCTCGGTTTATCATCTCGTCCGAAAGACTAGCACGTAGACCACCACTCACTGTCTAATGAATGGGGGGAAAGTTTCGAGCACAAACGGGGATCGAACCTCCATTTTTTTTGCTTTCTAGGTAGGTGCGTTACCTCTAGACCACCTATCCACCTAGGATACATTACAGGATAGGAGATATTCACACCCAACAGAGTTAACAGGTTCTTTTTGAACATCTTAGCTATCCCCTTTTCCCTTTTAAACCGCTTTTTCTGTATATCCCGGTCTTACGCGGTATGCACAGAAATAGACAGAGAGGTGGGGAGTGGTGGAGTGGGGGTAGACAGGCGGAGGGGGGTGGGAGGGGATAAAGGCAGTAAGAAGGGGGAGGAGTGGGGCATATCCCGCATTTCCTGCCCTGATGCTGTCACATTTACAGCTTTCAGAAACGTCTCCAGCGCTACTGGTTGATTCTGTGATGGCTGCCGTGACCCAGTCCTGCTTTCTGATGGCGTAATTTGTGTTGCTGTTGCTGCTTGTGATGATGATGATGATGGTAATTGTGACGAAGTATTTATCAGTTTGTTTCGCACAAGTCTAGTCTGTTTTTTTTTTTTACAGTTTCCCCAATCTCTCCGTTATCATCGTTATCATGGCGTCGAAAGAAACAAGAACCACGATACCACTACGCTGGTTTTCCTCCATTCCTCAAACCTCCGTGTATGGTAGCCTAAGGATAATTGACATATGAAACATGTTCCGAGGTTAGAAATGTTTGTCTTTCTATTTGTCTGTCTGTCTGTCTGTCTGTCTGTCTGTCTGTCTGTCTGTCTGTCTGTCTGTCTGTCTGTCTGTCTGTCTCTCTCTCTCTCTCTCCTCTCTCTCTCTCTCTCTCTCTCTCTCTCTCTCTCTCTCTCTCTCTCTCTCTCTCTCTCTCTCTCTCTCTCTCTCTCTCTCTCTCTCTCTCTCTCCTCCCTCCCTCCCTCCCTCCTGCTCTTCTTTCCTCAATTCGTTCACTGAACCCTGATGACAAGGACTGGAGGGTGCTCTGCCCTTACTTCCTGTTATCGACAACTTCTTTCACCTTCCTTTACTTGCGGAGTTGGGAACTGGCATTTTTTCTTACAGAAAAAAAGGTTGTACCAAATCATACAATCAGAACTTTTTTGTTATGTTAGAATAAGTGGAGAGAGTGATGAAATAAAACGAACAAACAAAAATCGTAGCCGGGTGTGCGTGTGTGTGTGGCTTAAAGAGAGAGAGAGAGAGAGAGAGAGAGAGAGAGAGAGAGAGAGAGAGAGAGAGAGAGAGAGAGAGAGAGAGAGAGAGAGAGGAGAGAGAGAGAGAGAGAGAGATTAGACTAGCATTAGAGTTATTTCCCTTTAACGCTTTTGTTTGTATGTTAGATTTGGAAAAGAAAGATCGGTAATAGCAACTTTGAAAAGCCATAATATTTGCACATTTCATTGATATAATTGTTGAAAGTCTTATCTTTGCATGGTTTATCTCGAGCAACAGTGACAGGCCTTTATTCCTTTTGATTACTATTTCCCCTGTTGCATCATACCAGGTTATAGCGCCTTGATCTCTAGATCGGTAACACATTCTAAATTCTTGTTAGTAACCTTTTTCAATGAATAGTTTAGTGCTATCTAAAATAATACAGAATAAACCTAATTTCGATGCATACGACATTGTTCAGTTAAAGCGATAATAGGTTATATCTCCTAAGATTTATGACGTCTTTCGACATTATGACGGTTTAACTCTTTTGTTTTTGCTTACAGTTCAAATGAAGAGATCTGAATGTGCAGCAGATTAGCATAGATCTGTGTGTTTTCGCATCGCTGTTTAAATATAAATATCTTCTATCATAGACATCTTTGGTTAATGATATGTATATCTATAAAAACTGTGGGTTCCATCTTTTTCTTTCTGTCATAAAATATTTTGTCTTATTGGGTTTTCAGTGGTTAATTGTTCAAAGTTGTTTCTTAACGCCGTTTAAAGAAAATCCATTTTAGACATACACACACACACACACACACACACACACACACACACACACACACACACACACACACGCGCGCGCGCGCGCGCGCGCACGCACGCACGCACGCACACAGTTTCTACACATACATGCAAACACGTGGCCATGCACCCACGAACTTAACAAAAACTGCATACACACGGGGGCTGGATAAAAAAAAAAAAAAAAAAAAAAAAGCACGAGTGTTTATTCCAGTATCCTCGATATAAAAGAATAAATAAAAATTAAAAAATGAATAAATTTTACTAAAAGTTAGGCCAGAACATACGCGTGCATGATACGACATTCAGACACGTTGGGGTAGGTATGGGGGAGTGAGAAGGGGGTAGCATAGACATAAATTATGACTTCACAGAGAGCGAAGGGATAAGCTGACACAAAGACAGACACAGACGTTGACTGCATAGTGATATACAGAAGCTGACACAAAGACAGACACAGACGTTGACTGCATAGTGATATACAGAAGCTGACACAAAGACACAGACGTTGACTGCATAGTGATATACAGAAGCTGACACAAAGACAGACACAGACGTTGACTTCATAGTGATATACGGAAGCTGACACAAAGACACAGACGTTGACTGCATAGTGATATACAGAAGCTGACACAAAGACAGACACAGACGTTGACTGTATAGTGATATACAGAAGCTGACACAAAGACAGACACAGACGTTGACTGCATAGTGATATACAGAAGCTGACACAAAGACACAGACGTTGACTGCATAGTGGTATATACAGAAGCTGACACAAAGACAGACACAGACGTTGACTGCATAGTGATATACAGAAGCTGACACAAAGACACAGACGTTGACTGCATAGTGGTATATACAGAAGCTGACACAAAGACAGACACAGACGTTGACTTCATAGTGATATACGGAAGCTGACACAAAGACACAGACGTTGACTGCATAGTGATATACAGAAGCTGACACAAAGACAGACACAGACGTTGACTGTATAGTGATATACAGAAGCTGACACAAAGACAGACACAGACGTTGACTGCATAGTGATATACAGAAGCTGACACAAAGACACAGACGTTGACTGCATAGTGGTATATACAGAAGCTGACACAAAGACAGACACAGACGTTGACTTCATAGTGATATACAGAAGCTGACACAAAGACACAGACGTTGACTTCATAGTGATATACAGAAGCTGACACAAAGACACAGACGTTGACTGCATAGTGGTATATACAGAAGCTGACACAAAGACAGACACAGACGTTGACTGCATAGTGATATACAGAAGCTGACACAAAGACACAGACGTTGACTGCATAGTGGTATATACAGAAGCTGACACAAAGACAGACACAGACGTTGACTTCATAGTGATATACAGAAGCTGACACAAAGACACAGACGTTGACTTCATAGTGATATACAGAAGCTGACACAAAGACACAGACGTTGACTGCATAGTGGTATATACAGAAGCTGACACAAAGACAGACACAGACGTTGACTGCATAGTGATATACAGAAGCTGACACAAAGACACAGACGTTGACTGCATAGTGATATACAGAAGCTGACACAAAGACACAGACGTTGACTGCATAGTGGTATATACAGAAGCTGACACAAAGACAGAGACAGACTGTGACTGTACAGTGATACAAAGAAGCTGACACAAAGACAGAGACAGACTGTGATTGTACTGTGATACAAAGAAGCTGACACAAAGACAGAGGATAAAGACGGGATCACAGCAAAGACAGATTAGCATACACAGCAGGTGCACAGAAAGATCCTATTACCGTTGCTTTTAGCCAGGAAAATGGGACTGCCCCCACACCCTCTGTACACTTTCCCTCCCTGTTCAGCAAAGAAGCCACGGGAACTGGCTCAGTCCTCACTCTCTGCAGCACTGACTGTTCACACTGTGCTGGGAGCTTCAGTGTATCCAGCAATTTTTTTATTCTTAAAAAAAACAACATGATTTGGGGCACTTTTGGACCCGTGTCTACCCTTAAACCAATGACTAGAAAACATTTTTCAGTGCCTTACCACTGTCAGACAAGATAGATTTTCCCCTCCTAGAACCGTTATTTTTGTGGCAAGATAGAAGCAACCCATTGATGCCACAAATGACCTGCTTTATCAATGAAATAATGTCTTTTCTGTGGTTTGGCTTTGCAATCTGCTGCAGCCACACTGTGGTGTCTGGTTGTGTTCCTTTTCTTAACTGCAGTAATGCTCGTGGATGTCATTTTTTTTTCTCCACCTGTGTTTCATCTGTCACACACGCACGCACGCACGCACGCACGCACACACACACACACACACACACACACACACACACACACACACACACACACACACACACACATTTTCAAAACAAAACAAAAGCCCACTGCAGATTAAAAAAAATTTTTTTTAAAACAGACTAGCTTTCTTCACTGTTGTAAACCTAGCACTATTCTACAGCAGTTTCTTAATCTGACTGCGTCAGTGTTACAACTTCCATAAAAGAAAAGGCAGTCTGCTTGGGCGTCTTTTTCTTTTTCTTTTTTTCAGATTACAAAAGAGCTAAACACAAGCCCCACAATAACTGTTTACTCTTAACACAGGGAATAAAAGCTACCTGTAACTGAGTACTGACGTTCATGAAGCCATTTGTGTATAGCAAGAGTGAAGCACTTTCTTTTGAAGAGGCGGCGTTATCCTTTATACAGACATACAGACAGATACAGAAACAGACAAACCAACAGACAGACACAGACAGACCAACAGGCAGACGGACAGAATACGCAGAACAGAGAAATCTGTCTCTTTTTTCTCTCTTAAAGCCTACACGTTTCTAAAAAAACAACGAAAAAACAACAGTCACTGCCACATTGCCATGCCCGATACACAGACTGATGCGCACGTTAAGTCTATCCATCCCATCGGAATATCCAGCGTGAGTGTTTTACCTCCAGAAGGCTTATAAATGCATATCTCAAAATGGATTGAGCACCAGAGAGAGAGAGAGAGAGAGAGAGAGAGAGAGAGAGAGAGAGAGAGAGAGAGAGAGGGGAGAGAGAGAGAGAGAGAGAGAGAGAGAATATATATGTATGTATGTATGTATGTATGTATATATATATATATATATATATATATATATATATATATATATATATATATATATATATATATATATATATATAACCAAAGCGAAAGTAGAACAACCAGCATGCATAGGTGTTCCCCAATATTTCGGCTTTCGCCTTCCTCGTGAGGTGTTTACTGTGATGG
>CM060339.1:14946098-14951098 GCA_030674155.1 Stramonita haemastoma
ATAAAAATCAAAGAAAACAAAAACAAAATAATTTTAAAACACATATCTGAAAACAAATCTCATTATACTATGAATGCAAATACATGTAAAAATAGAACTCTGTGGAGAAAAAAAGTTGGAAGGAAAGAACAATAAGACAGCATCTTTAAAATGTCATTATTCAAACACTAAACGAAGAAAATGAGCACCTATAAAGCACAAATGATTAGAGACAAAATTGACAAAATGGAAAGAGAAAACTACTTATACAAACAAATTGTAGCAGGCACGGAGAGAGAGATTTGATTTGATTTGATTGAATTTGGTTTATTATTTTATATCGAAGATAATGGAATAAGCCCTCTTGTGCTTTTTTACATCTAGTCCCCGTGTGAATGCAGTTTTGTAAATGTCATCTGTTCTCACCGGCACACGATGGCCTACTCTTACGAAAAACGGAACAGGATTTAACGTGTGCGCAAGATGTTCTGCGTGCGTTCGCACACGAAGCCTCGGTTTAAAGTCATCCGAAGGACTTTTGGGGAGAGTAGAGTCAGCACTGATGTTAACCCCAGGAGAAAAATCTCCTCGACCGGAATCAAACCCGGGTCGTCAAATTGCCAGCGCAATGTTCTGACCACTAGGCTATCCGTCAGAGAGAGAGAGAGAGAGGAGAGAGAGAGAGAGAGAGAGAGAGAGAGAGAGAGAGAGAGAGAGAGAGAGAGAGAGAGAGGCAGGCAGGCAGGCAGGTAGGGAGGCAGGATTCGGATGTAATACCAGACACACACAAAAAATTCATGTGAATGTGCCTGTGTATTTTTGTTTATAAGAATCAGTAATACTTTTGTTTCAAAATATTTGAATTTGTTTAACATCAATTTAAGCTGAAATATTATCCCGTAATAAACCACCAGAGCAAGCAGAGCTAGATTTGAACAGATCAATTCTGGGCAGTGATAACATAACTTGTGAAGATGGTGGCACTCATTAATCTTAAACTTGTTTTTCAATGAAGGTGGAGCAGGGCCAGACATATTTTGAACACAAGAAATACTCTTTTGTATTTCAATTTCCATTTCAAAGTAAGAATATCAAGCTATGTGTTATCAGCACATGACAATAATGATTGTTTCAGTAGAGTACTTTAAGAATTCGCCTCTACAGGCTTTCAAATAATTCTAAAGATTATAATTACGACAATGTGAATTTCGGGAATAAGCTGCCCACCCGAGGTGGAGACCTTATCAACAAAGTACTGGACACGGCTTATCAGCTGTTTGGACTCAAATTATTGGCACATATCGTAGAAACGTCCAAAAACACTCAGTGAAAGATTACAGAGATTCATTTTCAAAAGATCATACATAATAATGTTAACGTTTATAAATATGAGAAGCAGCTGTTTTCAACTTACTCATCTTTCAACGCTTTTATCCTAATTGTCCTAAACATGAATTTCTAGTGTTCATTTCTTCTGATCAAGGGCTCCTCTTGTTCATATCTTACGTTTTCACCTTTTTCTCTTTCTTTCTCCTCTTCCTCTTTATATTCTTCTTCTTGCTCGTCTTCTTATCTTTTCTTCTTCTTCTTCTTGTTCTTCTCGTTTTTGTTCTTTCTTCTTAGTTTTCTTCTTCTTCTTCTTCTTCTTCTTTCTTCTTCTTCTTCTTCTTCTTCTTCTTCTTCTTCTTCTTCTTCTTCTTCTTCTTCTTCTTCTTCTTCTTCTTTCTTCTTTCTTCTTCTTCTTTCTTCTTCTTCTTCTTCTTCTTCTTCTTCTTCTTCGCAATTCTTCTTCTTCTTCTTCTTCTTCTTCTTCTTCTTCTTCTTTCTTCTTCTTCTTCTTCTTCTTTCTTTCTTCTTCTTCTTTCTTCTTCTTCTTCTTCTTCTTCTTCTTCTTCTTCTTCTTCTTCTTCTTCCTTCTTCGTAATTCTTCTTCTTCTCAATTCTTCTTCTTCTTCTTCCTCTTCTTCTCCGCAATTCTTCTTCTCCGCAATTCTTCCTCTTCTTCCTCTTCTGCTGCTGCTGCTGCTGTTGCTGCTGCTGTCACAGAATAAAGTGGATTACTTACATTAGGACGGGAAGTCCTCACACCTAATAAAACTAACGGGTTCTTTTTGAACATCTTACCCGCCCCCTAAAACCACTTTCTTTATACCTCTACCCTACATGCTGCGGCCAACAACAGAGCAGGGGGGAGTGGGAAGGGGAGGGGGGTGGGAGGGATGGAGGCACTTAGGATCAGAAGGAGTGGGACATATCCTGCATTTCCTGCCATTAATGCTGTCAGATTCACCGCTTCCACAGTTACCTCCCTGCCTATGCAATCACGCTATTGGCTGCTTTTATCTGGAGGTTGTACTGACCCAGTCATTCATGTCTTGCCATTGCGGGATTTCGCTGTTGTTACTTTGGTGTCGTTATTGATGTGGTTGTTGTTGTTGTTGCTGTTGTAGTTGGTCTTGCTGTTGTCGTTTTTGTTGTTGTTGTTGTTGTTGTTGATGATGATGATGATGATGATGATGATGATGAATGATGATGATGATGATGATGATGATTATAATAGTGTTGGTCTTGGTGATGATGATGGTAAGGATGATGAGGATGATGAGGATGAGGATGATGATGAGGAGGAGGAGGAGGATATTTTTGTTGAATTGTTTATTTGTTTCATGTATTTCTGATCTAGTTTTTATATTTTTTTCAACTTTCTTGTCCTACACCTTTCAATTATTATCATCATCATTGCGTGGAGAAAAATAGGGAAGAAAGAAAGAAAGAAATGGAAAAAGAAAGACAAAAAGATTACATAGGAAAGCCAGCCTACCACCCAACCAATCATACAACAGAAAAACACACGCATAAACAAAACAAAAATAAAGAAGAAAAACTCTCTCTTTCTCTCTCTCTCTCTCTCCTCTCTCTCTCTCTCCCTCTCTCTCTCTCTCTCTCTCTCTCTCTCTCTCTCTCTCTCTCCAGTGTAGTTGTTTGCTTGCAATAATTATTTACTTTTAATTTTCGATTATTTGATATATTTTTTTTATTTTTCTTTGCAAAAGAGTGGTGTTTGTTGTTTGGTTGAAATGTTTTTGTTTGTTTTGTGTTCTTTCCGGCCAGCCGCTTGTAAATAAAAACCGCATATTTGCTTATGCTGTAACCCCATTTAAACAAAATTCAGATCAGTTCAGTTCTGTCTGTCTGCCTGTCTGTCTGTCTGTCTGTCTGTCTGTCTGTCTGTCTGTCTGTCTGTCTCTCTCTCTCTCTCTCTCTCTCTCTCTCTCTCTCTCTCTCTCTCTCTCTCTCTCTCTCTCTCTCTCTCTCTCTCTCTCTCTCTCTCTCTTTCACTGGGAGAAAAACAGTCACCCATCCACTTGGTAACCACGCTCGATGCTGCTTAACCCTAACTTGGTGTGAGTGAGTGTTCTGACCACTGAGCTATCCTGTTCCTTTCCTCTTTTCATTATTCCTGCAGTTAAAGCAGTCAGCTATTGGCTAAGATTGTCGGAAATGTCAGAGGATATTATACCCAGACATCCTGTAATATATCAGTGAAGATTGGTGAGGATGGCAATAATAATACATAGGCTATGTCTGTTAGAACGAGGGCAATAATAGACAGGCTATGTTTGTTAGGACATTTCTGCTTTCCCATGGTTTGACCACATTTGGCTAAACCACCAGAGTCAGTTTGTATGGCACTGCATTTAGCAAGATAAAATTTAATCGAAACTTCCCATCAACACTGACAAACAAACTAAATTAACCATACATTAATTTATGTCTGTTCAAATGAAAGAAGCATATTTTGGAACTGTAGACAAAGGTATCTACGAGATGTTCATGGTCGTCTTTTCTGGGTATAGTTATCTGATTTTCTGGACTATAATTACAATGTGACCAATGGTATCCTGAACCCAAAGTGTAATTCCAGTAACGAAACAGAGATACTTTTTCTTTTGATTTGTCATTTCTATGTGTGTATGACTGTGTGCATGTATATATATATATATATATATATATATATATATATATATATATATATATATATATATATATGTGTGTGTGTGTGTGTGTGTGTTGTGTGTGTGTGTGTGTGTGTGTGTGTGTGTGTGTGTGTGTGTGTGTGTGTGTGTCTTTCTCTCTCTTGCTCTCTTATATTTTTATTTTCCTGAAGGGGAGATGGACTGAAAGGTGACACTGATGGTTTCTTGTGGTTTGCCATCTGTTCCACCTCTGGTTAACTTTATTACATATATACTGCAGATTCCACATGTACACTCACTTAGTCACTTACATAGAGTCCACCAAGATGCATTTAATCAGTGATAGTTCATTCAAAGGGGGAGGAGAGGGAAGGTGGTGCTATTATGTAAATTTATGACAGGCTGCTGGTCTGGAGCTTTTGACACATCAACCTTAGACACATCATGAGACAGATTGATATGCTTAGGGCAGATCTGGTGATGCTATTACTGTTGTTATTATCATCGTCATCATCACTTTGATTATTTATTATTATTATTATTATTATTATTATTATTATTATTATTATTATTATTATTATATTATTATTATTATTATTATTATTATTATCATTATTATTGTTGTTGTTGTTGTTGTTGTTATTGTTGTTGCTATCATTATTATTGGAATAATAATAATAATAATAATAATAATAATAATAATTATTATTATTATCATTATTATCATTATTATCATTGTTATTATCATTAGTAGTAGTATTAGCTCAGGGGTAAACAAATTGCGCAGAAGCATGCACATTTATGCAGATGCACTGTAAAGTAACAAGCCCTTTATTTTCCTTACTGATAACTCAAGTACACATGTGTGCATGTTGGAGTGCATGCCTTTTACCACCTCATGTACTAGATCTGTTGTAGGAAAAGCACTGTCCCTTCTTACAAACCTTACACGTAAAGGCAGACTCCCCTGTAGGCAGCTTAGGTTACTCAGCATCCAGGATGTTCAGTAGTCTCTTGAAATCATGGGGTTTCTATGCAACCAGG
>CM060339.1:14956098-14958598 GCA_030674155.1 Stramonita haemastoma
GTTGCTAATCAACTCTCCTATTCACTATCTTAATGTGGTAAGTTTTTTTGGTTTGGTTTGGTTTTGGGGTTTGGGGTTTTCGTGTGTGTGTGTGTGTGTGTGTGTGTGTGTGTGTGTGTGTGTGTGTGTGTGTGTGTGTGTGTGTGTGTGTGTGTTTTGTTTGGGTGGGGGGGGGGGGATATAATGGATTCACCTTTCGGTCTTTTGGGCATTTTCTTTTCTTGTCATTATCATAATTTCCCTTTCCTTGAAAGAACTTGACCTTTTCTATGGACTCCAAGAATTTAAAGTAGTAACAAAACCTCTGCTCTCTTACTTCAATCTCTGTCTGTCTGTCTGTCTGTCTGTCTGTCTGTCTGTCTGTCTGTCTGTCTTCTTCTCTCTCCTCTCTCTCTCTCTCTCTCTCTCTCTCTCTCTCTCTCTCTCTCTCTCTCTCTCTCTCTCTCTCTCTCTCTCTCTCTCTCTCTCTCTCTCTCTCTCTCTCTCTCTCTCTCTCTCTGCTGTGTGTGTGTGTGTGTTTGCGTGTGTGTATGTGTGAGCGCGTGTGCGTGTGCGGGTGTGTGTGTGCTTGTGTATGTGTGCGTGTGCTTGTGTGTGTGTGCTTGTGTGGGTGTGGGTGTGCGCGCGCGCGCGCGCGCGCGTATGTGTGTGCTGAAGTCAGTCTATCTGCTTTTCTGTTACTCTGTTTATCTGTCTCTTGTCTGTCTGTCCTTCTCTGTTTCTGTCTCTTCATCTCATCCTCTGTCCCTCCCTCTGTGCCCCCCCTCCCCCCATTGCTTCTGTGTCTGTGCTGTAATCCCCTCTACCGACCCCCGGAAACAAAGAAGGAGGGATCTGTCTCCGCTGATTGAAGACTTCCTTCCACTGTCCAAGTTGGAGAGTTGCCGGCTTCAAATTGCCTCCCCCTCCAATCTGCAGCTATTTTCAGCGCAACACTGAGGCCCTGAATGGGTTATTTTCTACGGATCAAAATGCTTTATTGCTGACACATTCGTTTTTAAAATGTGAGGGGTTTGTAGTTCTTTTTTTTTCTGCCATCGATTGCGGAAAGAAGATTTCCACTATCATGCATGCATTATATATACATTACAAAACAGTACAGTAAATATTAATATAACATGCTGCAATGCAATATAGCACAATACAATACAATAGAACAAAATTTACAATACAATCCAACCTGGAAACTGTTATAAAGCGATACAGCAAAGCACGACACACCAGAATGCTACATCACTACAAATCGCAATAAAAGTCTGAACAAGACCTTGTGCCCGAAGTCACATAAATTTTCAGTGCTACTCTGTTTGCTCGTCCGTTCTTCGATTTAACCGTTTTCACTGCAAGATATATTAGACAGACCGAGGGAGGCAGCTAGGGGGAAATGAAGGAGAAAAGAGGATGCATGTAAGTGACAGAAAGTTTCGGTTTTGTTTCGGTGTGTGTGTGTATGTTGTGTGTGTGTGTGTGTGTGTGTGTGTGTGTGTGTGTGTGTGTGTGTGTGTGTGCGCGCGCGCGCGCGCGCGCGGTGCGCGCGCGTGCGTGCGTGCCTGCGTGTGTTCGGTCTTGTATTTAACGTCTGTTCACTATGTGATATTAGACGGGAAAAAGTCATGTAACAGGTATGAAAAAAGTCAATGCAACATCTAAAAATGCGAATAGGGAAAATAATAACAAAGAACTTTAAAGAAACGCGAAAACTGGGCTATGTGCAAGAGACTTCGTAACAGCGAAAAGAATGTTTTCATCTGAGAGAATGACATCTAAATTTTCTTGAGAAGGATTTTTTGGTAAAATGTGTGTGTGTGTGTGTGTGTGTGTGTGTGTGTGGTGTGTGTGTGTGTGTGTGTTGTGTGTGTGTGTGTTCGATTCATTTAAAGTCTCTTCACACAAGTTGTGATATCAGACGTACAAACAGGGTGTGGAGAGGGGGGGGGGGGGGGGGGGGGAGTCTGGATCATTGTTTGGAGGTGGATACGCACATATTTTGAATAAGGGAGGACAAATGAAAGGAAATCAGATGACTAACCTACTATGAAAGCTACAATATGCAACTACTGAATAATATTTAAGTACAACAGGCAACAACAACAACACAATTTCAGATAAATAAATAAATAAAAACAAAAGATTCATATTTGTAACTAGATCATATCAAGTAAACAGTGAAAACCGTATGTCTAACAATAACCAAGAAATGAAAAACTATTCCACTAAAAATGAATGTCTTTAAAGTCGGTAATCATCACAGTAAGGAACCAACTGAACTGTGCAAAAACGATTTGTGTGTGTGTGTGTGTGTGTTTTGTGTGTGTGTGTGTGTGTGTGTGTGTGTGTGTGTGTGTGTGTGTGTGTGTGTGTGTGTGTGTGTGTGTGTGTGTGTGTGTGTGTGTGTGTGTGTTTCTATCTATATCTGTCTGTTTAGTCTGTCTCTCTGTTTCTGTCTCTCTGTATTTTCTTTTGCTCTCCCCTCCTCTCCTCTCTCTCTCTCTCTCCTCTC
>CM060339.1:14963598-14971965 GCA_030674155.1 Stramonita haemastoma
TATATGTATATATATACATGTATATATATATATATATATATATATATATATATATATATATATATATATATATATATATATATGTATATGTATATATTTTATATATATATATATATAAGTGCTGACTGTGACCTACTTTTTACTGGCTTGATGGGGGTTTCGGTGTTCTCATTCATGGTTTTTCTGTCTCTGTGTTGGTTTGTGTCATTTTCTTCTCTTTTTTTTTCTCTGTCTGCTATTTTCGGTTTTATTTTTTCCGTTTCTATCAGTCTGGCTGTCTGTCTTTTTAATTTGTCAGTATGGTACTGTCCGTACCTGTCTGTGTGTCTGTCTTTGTAATTTGTCAGTATGGTACTGTCCGTATCTGTCTGTGTGTCTGTCTGACTGTTTGTCTCTCTCTGTCTCTCTGTCTCTCTGTCTCTCTGTCTCTCTCTGTCTCTCTGTCTCTCTGTCTCTCTCTGTCTCTCTCTGTCTCTGTCTCTCTCTCTCTCTGTCTCTCTGTCTCTGTCTCTGTCCTCTCTCTCTCTCTCTCTCCTCTCTCTCTCTCTCTCTCTCTCTCTCTCTCTCTCTCTCTCTCTCTCTCTCTCTCTCTCTCTCTCTTCTTCCTTCCCACTAGAATGGAGTTTACATATACATCCCCCCACATCTACCCCTACCCCACCCCCACAAAGAATGAAAGAATGAGCTCATAAAATCATAACACGCGCACGCACACACACACACACACACACACACGCACACACACACAACACACACACATACACACAAACACACACACACACACACACACACCACACACACACACACACAAACACAACACACACACACACACACACACACACACACACACACACACACACACACACACAACACAAACACACACATACACAACACACACACACACACACAACACACACACACACACACACACACACACACACACACACACACACACATGCGCACCTCTGTAGGCAAATTCAGATGAGCACAGTTTTGCTGGTAGTAAGGGAGAAAGAATGCTGGGGAAAAGAACACAGTAATAATGGCACAGCATCATCAGACTGGCCACAGCTGGGCTGACAGCACAGCACAGCACACAGCCAGCAGTTCTGGGGGGCAGTGTCACCTTCTGGCTTTAGAGGGAGATTGGAAAAGATCCCAACTTTAACTACTTCACGTAAACACCGTATCTCTGTCTCTTTGTCTCTCTCTATGTATGTGTGTCAAAGTCAAAGTCAAACTTTTATTTCCAGATGGTACATTGAGTAAGCAGTGGAATTGCTTTTTTTTTCATCAAGCCATCCGTCTAAGAAAAAAAAATCACATATATATATAATTATATATATATAATTATATATATATATATATATATATATATATATATATATATATATATATATATAAAAATATATATATATATGCATATTTGAAGATGTTTATCGATTTTCTTGCCTTTTCTCCAAAAGCAATCAAAATAAACATTCCCTGTGAGTGTTGATGTCAAGTAAACTCCCCAAAACTTTATCCTTTCCTCATGCTCAGTAAGCTCACCAAACAATTTGAAAGTCATAATTTCTTAGGATTATTGCCTGGATTTAACAAGGCCGTATTTGTTTTCACTGTAGATAAAAAGACAGCGTTTTTAGGATCTTATATTTCCAGATTATCACTATAGGATTAATGCTATCTCCTCACATAATCCAAAACCCTTTTTGAAGTAGAAATTTCAAAAAAAAAATTACACAGAGATAATATCAACATACCGTACCAGAATTATACGATGTTGAAGTGCTTTAAAATATTTTGAATAAGAAGATTTAATAAATAGCTCATTTGTCTCCATCGCAGCTGTCGTCAGTAGGAGCTTTCCGCAATGCCACCAGGGTTCGCCATCTCTCTCTGTCTCTGCTGAGTTCTACCATCTCCTGTAGCCCTCCCAGACCCCTGATCTCAGTGATGTTCCTTGCAGGAAACATCTAACATGCACACGTCTGTTGTAAGATCTGCTGATATCAATTATAAAATAGATTTATATACATTGGTGTGGTCTCGTAACAAGTTTAACTGCCCTTGCGAAAACAGTTCGTGGTGGTACTGTTGGTTAGGTAGGACAGATAGGATGGAGAAAGATGAAGACGAGGAGGAAGAATGCAAAGAAGAAGAATGTGACAAAAAGAATGGAAAGAGGAAGAATGCGACGAAGAAGAAGAAGAATGCGACGAAGAAGAATGCGACGAAGAAGGAGAAGAAAACGAAGATGAAGAAGAAGAATGCGAAGAGGAAGAAGAAGACGAAGAGTAGTAGTAGCAGTAGTAGTAGTAGTAGTAGTAGTAGTAGTAGTAGTAGTAGTAGTAGTAGTAGTAGTAGTAGTAATAGTAGTAGTAGTAGTAGTAATAGTAATAGTAATAGTAGTAGTAGTAGCAGCAGCAGCAGCAGCAGCAGCAGCAGTAGCAGTAGTAGTAGTAGTAGTAGTAGTAGCAGCAGCAGCAGCAGCAGCAGCAGCAGCAGCAGCAGCAGCAGCAGCAGCAGCAGCAGTAGTAGTAGTAGTAGTAATAGTAGTAGTAGTAGTAGCAGCAGCAGTAGTAGTAGTAGCAGCAGTAGCAGCAGCAGCAGCAGCAGCAGCAGTAGCAGTAGCAGCAGTAGCAGCAGCAACAGCAGCAGTAGTAGTAGTAGCAGCAGCAGAAGCAGCAGAAGCAGCAGTAGGAGTAGTAGTAGTAGTAGTAGTAGTAGTAAGTAGTAGTAGTAGTAGCAGTAGAAGCAGAAGCAGCAGCAGCGGCAACAGCAGTAGTAGTAGTAGTAGTAGTAGTAGTAGTAGTAGTAGTAGTAGTAGTAGTAGTAGTAGTAGTAGTAGAAGAAAGAAGAAGGAGAAGGAGAAGGAGAAGGAGAAGAATCAGTTTGTCTCAGCGGAATTATAGCACTTACTGTCTAGATAGCACTCATATACTCTTATGGTCGTTCATCAGGCTGGCTCCATTGACATGTGGCTGGGGCCATTGTCCTGTAAAACCCAATTGTCCTGACGCAGCAGGATATGATTTTGATTCATGATAGAGCCTGGTGGTTTAGGGTTTACAGTTTTCACGATTTCTTTATCACTTTATGCCTCATCCCCGTCCCCCCCCCCCCCCCCCCCCCCCCCCCCCCCCCCCCCACCAACCCCAGTTCAAAATGAAGTACGAGTCTGAAGAACAAGGTTTCAAGCTGACAGACAGAAGTCTGGTTTAGCAGTCAGTTGGCTAACATTTCAATTTAGAAACACATGGTCTCTTTCATGAGACACTCCTCGTATATTATATATATATATATATAATATATATATATATATATATATAATATATATATATATATATATATATATATATATATGTATGTATGTATGTATGTATATATATATATATATATAAGAGAGAGAGAGAGAGAGAGAGAGAGAGAGAGAGAGAGAGAGAGAGAGAGAGAGAGAGAGATAGATAGATAGATAGATAGATAGATAGATAGATAGATAGATAGATAGATAGATAGATAGATAGATAGATATTGCCAAAATATAAAAATATAAAATGCATATGTGGTGAAAAACTTTCCACTGTTCATGTTTTGTATCATTGTCAAGGTTTAAAACAGTTCTTACCACCATTTCAAGATAAATCTCTGCAAGAAGTGTTAATCAATCCAAAGTTACTGTGTGAGATAGCATTGTCTCTGATGCGATCCCCAGTATTCTCTTTTTTTATAAAGTACGACTGTGAAGACTGTGAAATTATAACACCCTACTGTGGCAATGTACTTTTTGCTTTATTCACGGCAGCCATCACAATCATGTCATTAGCAATTGTTCATCTTACAGTTTTAGATTTTAATGTTATTGTTGTTCGATGTATTTGTTATTATTTGTGTTTCTTATGCCATGGTTTGCGACATGCTAGTTATATAGATTTGTAATCAGTCTTCTTATGCACATAATTACCAATACACCTTTTTATAAAAAAAAATTTGTATTTTATAAAAAAAAATTTAAACCCTCATCTCCTTCTTGCCCCCCCCCCCCTTCCCATCCTTCCTTCGTCTAATATCACTTTAAGTGTACAGACGTAAAATCAAAGACACACACACTCCTCGTATCTGTAACGTCAAAACAATACCAAGAGTTAAAAATTCTCCATGTTCATACTGAATAGATATTTTCAAAGATTTGTCTCCTATTTCAAGTCGTGCTCAAAATGATTTGAGAAGTGAATTAGTAATTCGTTGTCAACTCTATTTGTCTGTCTCTCATTTTATTTTATTTATTTATTTATTTATTTATTTATTTATTTATTTATTTATTTATTTCTTTCTTTCTTTCTTTCTTTCTTTCTTTCTTTTATTTATTTATTTATTCTTTTATATCGAGGATAACAGAATAAGCATACATGTGCTTTTTTTCATCCGGTCCCCGTGTGTATGCAGTTTTGTAAATATTGTCATCTGTTCCCACCGGCACACGATGGCCTACTCTTACGAAAAGCGGAACAGGATTTAACGTGTGCGCAAGATGTTCATAGTCTTCATGTATGTTTATGTTGGTATATCGTATTTCTATGCCAGTTCTTATTATTCTTAGCATGCATTTTGTCTTTTTTTTTTACGTAAAGAGAGATGGTGTTTGAGGATATGGTGACAGGAAGTTATTTTTCCCCTCAATGAATACACGTGTTGACGTTTCTGTCATTACAGACCAGACAGACAGACAGACAGACACACACACACACACACACACACACACACACACACACACACATACATACATACATACACACCACACCACAACAACACACACGAAATGTAGAAATTATAATTCATAAATTACGTCTAAATGCTTGGAAAACTAAATATTCAAAAAATGTTTTCTGCACTTGTTCTGCTATTATATCAGTCCAATCATATATTGTTTGATTGCCCTGTGCTCATTGCCTCGTATAAAAGCAAAGGGATAGATCTAAGGAAAAAAATACGGAAATATCCAAAGTGTTCTGTATGATTCCGAGTCGCATGTCCTAGTATTCAAGTTGCAGAAAGTATTTGCCAGTCACCAGTAGGTCAGTTACTATAAATGAAAATTGTATAAACTTATCATCATCCATTATATTCTTTATCCTTTCACTTTTCCCCCTCATCCCCTTTTCAGTGCTTTCTTAACGTGAGTGTACCATTGTCTAAATCACCTTGTAGTGAACGGACATAAACCAATGAGAAAAGAACATATATATATATATATATATATATTATATATATATACATGTATTATATAGTGTATATATACATGTATTACGTTTACAGGTTGGACAATTTTTGATGTCCTACCTCTGCACAATACCTCGGGTGGGCACGGCTAGACAGTCAGGATGTGACCTCTTAACAGAGGCTGCATAAATGCTACGTTCCGCTGTGAAGGCCAGGTGTATGCAATGGAGAGTTTTCAAACCACCGCCCAACGAAACAGAGCAGCGTGCAAATCACAGGTGTCTTTCAGTTTAGAAACACAAACGCTGCAACAGGGCTCTGATCGTATGGGAGGTAATCTACTTACTGCCCCATCAACCCCGCCCCCCCCCCCCCCCCCCCCCATATATATATTAATTCACAAAACATTCATTCTCCACATTCATTTCACACACGCACGCACAGCACGCACGCACGCACACACACACACTTACACACACACGTATATATATATATAATATATATATTATATATATATATATATATATATTATTATATATATATATATATATATATATAATATATAAACAGAGAGAGAGAGACAGACAGACAGACAGACGGACAGACAGACAGACATCTAAGGACAATAACCCGGGCAGGGTCAGAGGCCTACATTAATCCAGGGGGAAAGTCCTATTACCGTGCCATGGTGTCACAGATAGAAATCCCCCATCTCCTCCCCTCACAATACAGACAGGGTTGTAAGTGGCCTGCCTTGTCAGACAAACCCCAAATGGACTCCACAAGTCGTAATGACAATGTCTAGACTCCCACAGTGCTGCTCATATAACAGGAGTAGGCCTAGTTATCTCTTTGCTAATCTTGGCAGTATCATGTATACAGGGATATCGTGTTATTTAAAGGACATTGATTCTGGGGGTGATTTTTTATTTAAACCAAGTAGTATTGTTGTGAGTGTGGTATAAGGCTGGTATGTTAAATGTCTATTATAGTTCCAATTACAAGTGTGTTGTGTGTGTGTGTATGTGTGTGGTGTGTGTGTGTGTGTGTGTGTGTGTGTGTGTGGTGTGGTGGTGGTGTGTGTGTTGTGTGTGGGTGTGTCATTGATGATAATGATGATGTGAAGATTTATGGTATAAAATTTCACTTTGCTTTGAGACTACGTGAAAAAAGTACTCTACTTTTTCTGTTACAACAAATTCCCCGCCCAAAGTGACACATGCACCTGCAGTGTTGTTAAGTAGTTTGATCAACACTCTTCATATTACATCTGCCACTGGGGTTTTACTGGACTGTGCAGCCTCAGTTTATTGATTTATTCTTATTGAATTTTTTTAAATTTTTGTGTCCATTCAAATGTCTCTTTTGCCAAGGGTTAAATAACATGCATTCCTATGGTTATATATTATATATATATAAAATATATATATAAATATTATATATTGTGTTGTGGGGTGTGTGTGTGTGTGTGTGTGTGCGTGGGGTGCGTTGGGGGTGCGTGCGCGCGCACGCGCCGCGCGTCTGTGTGTTTTTTTTTTATATTTTATTTTATTTTTTTTATAAACGAGGATTTGGGACAAGCACTCTTGTGCTTCTTTTTTTTTTTAAAAATAGTCCCCTGTGTTCAGTTTTTAAATGTAATCTGTTCCCAGCTGATCTGGTGTGTGTGTGGGTGTTTGTGTGTGTGGTTGGGGGGTGTTGTGTGTGTACTCGCGCACGTGCGTGCGTAAGTACTACCTACGTTTTGCGTTGGGGTGCGTGTGTTTGTGATTTTTTTTATTTAAAGATCTTAGAATGTTTGAGCAAATAAGAAATGTACTATCTTGTGTCTTTTTGAATTACGTTTCGTATCAAAAAGCCTGTCGTATTGTAAGCCCTTCATGGGGTGATTAAATTTTTTTTGATTTGCTTGACTTAACTTGGGTTTTTCCCAGGTGTTGGTCGCCATTCAGGAGCACAATACACTGACCACAGATCATTGGTGGTGGTCTTGCTGAAAATTTCAGTGTTTGTATTTTCTGCAACAAGTATTATTCAATCAAATCATGCGCGCGTGTTAGTGTGCTTTCTTTTCCACCTCGTTCTTTACTTTGATACCTTTGGGGATTTTTCCCTCTTTTTTCTGCATTCGTGGGAAATTACTCAACTAGTTAAGTTTCCAGTGATCTCTGCTTCAAACCCCAGTCATCAAACAGTAAGTTCAGTTACGTGGAACAGCTGACACGATTTCCTAGCACACACCAAAAAGGCACACAGCTAAAAGTACCTCTTTCTGCTGCAAAAAGTATGAGTTGAAATAGCATAAGATTGTTGTGTGTCCCCCCCCCCCTCCCCCTGAGAGATTGTAAATAAAGAAAAGGTGCCTCAAGAGAAAAAATGTGTTGGTGTCAATTCAGAAAGGGATGGTCCATAATTTTTTTGTCACCGTTCAGTTTTATTCTGTGCAGTAGTTCACCGTCTTTCTTTTTTTTTTTTGCCTTTTTTTTTGTTTCACTCCCTTTTTCTTTCCTTCCTGATTTTATTTTTTTTTTTTCCTTTCTTCCTTTTTTCCAAAAGACGCAGTAGTTTGACAGAAAAAGAGGACAGGCAGGCAAAGGGATGGACCGGGGAAAAAACAACTTATAAAAAACACACAGGCATTTTCACAGACACACACAACACAGACCCCCCACCCCACACACACAAAACACCACAAAACCCCACAAACACACACACACACAAACCAAAACCAAAAACCCCCACCCCCCCCCATCCCCCCCTCCCCCCCCCCCCCCCCCCCCCAAAAAACATAAACGAAAAGGGCCGTCCAAAAAAAAGAAAAAAAAAACACGGCCTTTTGCCAGACCGGAGACAGAGAGAAGTAACTTATTTGCATCTCTCCCCCATCAGCCCAGCCAGCCATCCAACCCCCCTCCTTCCCCTCTGACTGTACCTGCAATGGTCGAAAAAAAAAAAAAAAGAAAAAGCAGAAAGAAAGAAAAAAAAAAAAAAAAAAAAAGAAAAAAAAGAAGGAAAAAAAAGAAAAAAAAGAAAAAAAGAAGAAAAAAAGGAAAAAAAAAGAAAAAAAAAAAAAAAAAAAAAGAAAGAAAAAAGGGAAAAGGGAAAAAAAAAGAAAGAAAAAAAAAAAAAAGAAAGAAAAAAAAAAAA
>CM060339.1:14987065-14989565 GCA_030674155.1 Stramonita haemastoma
CGCAAGACTATGGAGTTGGGCTCTACGCTCTAGAACGCAAAGCCTGGGTAAATAAGTATGGAGGGCAAGCTGTTACCCATGCAGCAGACCCCCCCCTTCTCTCTCCACGTTGCTGGAATGGTCCATTGGAAAGGCAATCGCCGATACAAATGGTTCCAGTGCCGTCTCAGGAGCCGCCAGAACGTTGTCATATACAGCCCCGAACCGCCCTGGAGACTACAACTCCCTGATTTTTCCTCAGGGATGGTGTCTAAAAACGACACCTGTGTGCATGCTGGTTTTTATTTTATTGTCATATGCTCCTACCGGCACACGATGGCCTGCTCTTTCGAATGACAGAACGGGATTTTAATGTGTGCACAAGATGTTCTGCGTGCTTTCGCACACTAGGCCTCAGTTTATAGTCTCATCCGAATGACCGTGACACTCAGTTCGATTGTATAGTCAAACTGGAAAGAAAGGACTAGGCTGGGAATCGAACCCAGAACCTCACAGTTTTCGTGTTGGAATAGTACAGCCGCCAAAGATTTAATTCTGACATGAAGAGTAACAGCAAGTCGGTTTGCTTACATATATTTACTATCATAATGAACAATATTAGCGTGGGAAACAATGAATCTGTACTCCATGGGAGACCTGGTAAACACTGAGGCTTTGAAATACCTCTGAGACTGGGCAATTTGGACACTTTGGGTTTACCGTAGATGTTCAGCACCTGCATTACTGCCCCGGCCCCCATCCACCCAGATACATCCCCTCCTTCCTTCCCTCTCTCCTACCCCCTCCTTCTTTTTCATTCTGTGCTAGGAATTCCCTCTCCTCTTTTCTATCCCTCTCTTTGTTTCTGTGTTGTTCTTTTCCTTTGAGTCACCTTTTTCTTGTCTATTTTCTGCCTTCTTGAGCCATTCCCTTGCCTCTTTTTTTCCGGAGACTTAAAAGATAGAAAGTCCCTCCAGCACCAAAGTTAGATGCACTGGGCCTGACTCGTCACATGCTTAGTGGCAATGCAACGTATTTTTGCTAATATGACAGACAATAGTTGTTGTCTGAGCATTAGACAAAGAAGACAATGCCTTCGTGGTCAGTGGGGCTATGCACCATATAAAATGAAGTAAAATCAAATGAGCGTGCCACCACAAAGGCAGAGCAATAAAACTGTTCGTTTCATTTTATTTTCTTACAGTTAGTTGACGCCTGTCTGTGTAACTGTTTCGCTGTAAGAAAAGGAGGAGGTCACGAGGGAGGGAGGAGGATTATAGGTGAGGGAGGGGTTTATGAGTGAGGACGGGGGTAGTTGAGGGTGATAGGATTGGAGGGGGGAGAGAGATTGAGGAGTGGGGGACAGATTAAGGAGGAGAAAGAAAATATCTAGCACATAGCAAAAGATGAACTAATAATGGAGAGAGAGAGAGAGAGAGAGAGGAGAGAAGAGAGAGAGAGAGAGAGAGAGAGAGAGGAGAGAGAGAGAGAGAGAGAGAGAGAGAGAGAGAGAGAGATTCTTTTATTCGAGGATAATAGATAAACACTCGTGTGCTTTTTTACTTCCAGTCCCCGCCCTTTCCAGGGATAACATCAAGTTGAAAAGATACTAAACAATAAAACTATACACAGTACCAAGCAACACACAAGAATAAGGACACTATATATAATAAGGTAATAAAAAGGCACTCGTTCAGAAGACGAAAATCAGAAGTCACAATAAAATGATTTTGATTATGGAAGAAAAAGAAAAGCGTTAAAAGATAAAGAGCAAACAAGAGAACAAAATGAAATAAGCAACTGAAACCATCAATCCACCACCATTTGTCAAAAGTTATACATGTCATATAAATCATACATTTGGATAAAGGGAAAAAAATTAACTAATATCCTTATTGGAGGGGGGTGGGAGACATACTACCAATAAAGAGAGAGAGAGAGAGAGAGAGAGAGAGAGAGAGAGAGAGAGAGAGGAGAGAAGAGAGGAGAGAGAGAGAGAGAGAGAGAGAGAGAGAGAGAGAGAGAGAGAGAGAGAAGTACAAAAGGCACACACAGAATATCGAAACTGGCATAGTCAAATTCAATTACTCTGCCTTTCTTTTCAGAACCTTTATAGGCAAGAAGAAGTTACCATGGACAAAAATGACAGCGTAGTTTTCACCTGAACATCCATTACTTTAAGAATAGTGAAACATAGAGATCACCCAATATTTTCCTTGACTTTTTATGTACGTGTTTACAAGAAGGGTTTGTAAGGCTTGGCTTGGCCTAGAATCTGCATTCTTGTGTATTAAAGATCATTCATTCATTCATTCATCCATTCATTCATCCATTCATTCATCCATTCATTCATTCATTCATTCAGTCATTAATTCATTCATTCATTCATTCAGTCAGTCAGTCAGTCAGTCAGTCAGTCATTCATTCATTGGTTTATCATTGTTGGTGTTGTTTGATTAGAGGGTTTTCTTTATCTTGATCTTATCTCTGATGAGGGTGCACGGCTTCTCATTTCAGTCTC
>CM060339.1:14992065-15004565 GCA_030674155.1 Stramonita haemastoma
TTTCCCGTTCAGTTACGGAAATCTACGAAAGTATGGATATTGCCGGAAACACAACTGAAAATCAAATAAAATTAAAAAAGAATAAACATAACCCCCCCAATATTTTTTGATCATTATGGTAGAATAGAACACAATACAGCATAATATATATTGTCTATATCCTACATGCTTCTCAGTCTGAATTCAGATATATATTTCCCAGTTCCAGTTAACTCAGAGACAGGCACCGTGGCCTGTTGGATAAGACGACGGACTTGTGGTCTGTATGTTCTTGGTGTCATGGGTTCGAATTTCAGTGAGAGTTTTACTGACTTCTAGAAGTTGTTAAAATTATTCCCTTTAAAAAAAAAAAAAAGGTACAGGGAGGGTGGAGGAAAATTAGGGGGGTATAGTGGGGGAAGGTCTCAGAGGAGGAGGAGGTGGTATGGTGGGGGAAGGGAAAGGGGGAGGAGGAGGTTTAGGGGGGAGGTGTATGGTGGGGGGAGGTGTAGGGAAGGAGGAGGTTTAGGGGGGAGGATGGGGGAGGGTGGTGGGGGGAGAGTATGGTGAAGGTGGTGTAGATGGGGGAGGAGGTTTAGGGGGCAGGAGTATGGTGTGGTGAGGGTGGTGTATGGAAGGAGGAGGTTTAGGGGGGGGGGAGGAGGGTGGAGGTAGGTGTAGGGAAGGGTAGGGGTATAGAAGTTTAAAGGGGGGAGAATGGTGAGGTTTAAGGGGGGTGGGGGGGGTATGGTGGTATGGTGGGGATAGGTGTAGGGAAGGAGGAGGTTTAGAGGGGAGGAGTATGGTGGGGTTAGGTGTAGGGAAGGGGAAGGAGGTTTAGGGGGGGAGGATGGTGGGGTGAGGTGTAGGGAAGGGGGTATGGTAGGGGTATAGAGATTCAAGGGGAGGAGGATGGTGAGGTTTAAGGGGGGGGGGGCTGTATGGTGGTATGGTGGGGATAGATGTAGGGAAGGGGGAGGAGGTTTAGGGGGGAGGATGGTGGGGGGAGAGTATGGCGTGGGTAGGTGAAGGGATGGGGGAGGAGGTTTAGAGGGGAGAATGGTGGGGGTAGGTGTAGGGAAGGGGGAGGAGGGTAAGGGGGAGTATCATGGGGGTAGCAGTAGGGAAGGGGGAGGTTTAGGGGGGAAGGAGGTTTAGGGGGGTGTATGGTGTATGGTGTAGGGAAGGGGGAAGAGGTTTAGGGGGGAGGATGGTGGGGGTAGGTGTAGGGAAGGGGGAAGGAGGTTTAGGGGGGTGTATGGTGTAGGGATGGGGGAGGAGGTTTAGGGGGGAAGGATGGTGGTGTAGGGAAGGGGGAGGAGGTTTAGTGGGGAGGTTGGTGTTGGGGTATGCCAAAAAACATGTGTCACCCCTATTTGCAGGTTTTGCCCAATATCCTTGCATTAACTGCTAGACTAGAATGCAAGCGTCTTTACCATCCCGTCATGTTTTGTGAAACAGAGCCAAATTGATTTTGTTAGAAATACAAATGAGCTATATTTAACTAATTCACAGCCCAGGGGAAAGGGTGTTGTTTGCTTTTCACAATGCTAGAACAACTACAGGTGTAATGGCAGCAGACCCCCAAAGTATTGCTACCCTTGAACCAGTTTACCTTTCTGGTGATATGAAATCTTGTTCTTGCGTTTTATCCTTCGTCCTCTTTCTCTTCCTCTTCATGCTTCTCCTCCCTATCTTTCTTCTTTTTTCTCTTTTGTTTCTTTCTTTCCTCCTCCTCCTCTTCCTCCTTCTCCTCCTTTACTTCTTCTTCTTCTTCTTCTTCTTCTTCTTCTTCTTCTTCTTCTTCTTCTTCTTCTTCTTTTTCGTCCTCTTCTTCAAAATTTCTTTTTCTTCTGCTTCTGCTTCTGCTTCTTCTTCTTCTTCTTCTTCTTCTTCTTTTCTTCTTCTTCTTCTTCTTCTTCAGAATTCTTTTTGGTTTTCTTGTTCTTCTTGTTCTTCTTTTCCGCAATTCTTCTTCTTCTTCTTCTTCTTCTGAATTCTTTTTCTTTTTCAGAATACTTCTTCTTCTTCTTCTTCTTCTTCTTCTTCTTCTTCTTCTTCTTCTTCTTCTTCTTCTTCTTCTTCAGAATTCTTTTTCTTTTTCAGAATACTTCTTCTTCTTCTTCTTCTGTTTAACTCATGGCGGGTCATGTCACGATGTCCAGTGTAACCATTGTTGCTGGTCGTGAACCACGACTTGACCTCTACAAGAGGGTCACCTCTGATTTCTTTAACATCATCAACATTCAACATCCAACATTACATCTATGTCTTCAGTTCAAGCTCATTTTTACCGAGCATTATTCTGTTTGCTTGGCATAGGAGCCACTGTAGGCAGTGGCAGCTTCTTTCTGTATGTGTTAACTGCTTTATGGAGGAGGATGTTTGTATGCATGTCACCCCAGCAAGGCCTTGAGGGCAGGTGAGATCTGTGATCAGCATTAGGCTTTGACAGAGGACAAGAAAGGTAGGCAGCCAGAGGCCAGAGCGAGAAAACACGGCACCCCATCAAAATGAAACAATGCATTTGCAAGGGATGGAAATGAATGGACAGAGAGAGGAGAGAGAGAGAGAGAGAGAGAGAGAGAGAGAGAGAGAGAGAGAGAGAGAGAGAGAGAGAGAGAGAGAGAGAGAGAGAGACGAGACAGACAGACAGACAGACAGACAGACAGACAGACAGAGAGAGACAGAGAGAGAGAGATTGAGAGAGAGACAGAGACAGAGACAGAGAGAGTATTAACAGGTTGTTTTTTTCTCTCTCACTTCAGATTGGTTTGGGAGAGTTTCCATCAGAAAATTGTTTTGTTATGGCTTCGGGTTTCCTTCAGAAGCAGAGCGGATAAAAAGATGGACGTATCTTGGCCTGCACTTGCAGAAAACAGGAAACTTTGCCCTGAGGGCAGTGATGTGGTTTTATACGGGGTAAGTTTGGATGGATTTCAAAAGTCGATTATCCATTAACTGTGTCTGCTCGATATTATTGTAGCCTTATATCTATGCCTCTCGTGTATTATTTCTTTCTTTTCGTTTTACTTTTTTCTATGTATACACAACAGACGCAGTTAAAGAGAGAGAGAGAGAGAGAGAGAAGAGAGAGAGAGAGAGAGAGAGAGAGAGAGAGAGAGAGAGAAGAGAGAGAGAGAGAGAGACAGACAGACAGACAGACAGACAGACAGACAGACAGACAGACAGACAGACAGACAGACAGACAGACAGACAGACAGACAGACAGACAGACAGACAGACAGACAGACAGACAGACAGACAGACAGACAGACAGACAGACAGACAGACAGACGAGAGCGAGCGAGCGAGCGAGCGAGCGAGAGAGCGAGAGAGAGAGAGAGAGAGAGAGAGAGAGAGAGAGAGAGAGAGAGAGAGAGAGAGAGAGAGAGAGTTGAAGTAATACGCTGATTACCAGTATTATTCCTTTTTTTTATATCGCTGGCTTGGCATAGCGACCCTGATTAGCTTTTTCCCATAAACTGACGTGTATGTGTGTTTACCATGTGTGAACGTCTTGCTTTACGTATGATGTAGTAGCTTCAATCAGAACAGCTTACATCGTGGGCTGAAGTAGTCTGAGAAATCAAATATTTCTTTTTTTTCTTCTCCTTTTTCTTCCCTTCTTCGTGTGTGCTAACATTCAATGCCAACCTCCCCCCCTCCCCCTCCCCCCCCCCACTTCACTCCACAGATTTGGGTTTTTTCTTTTCTATTTTTTTCCCCAAAGAAATATTTCTTTTGGCGAAAACTACGAGAAAAGAAGAAGGAGAGTGTAGCTGTAAAATAGACTGGAGAAGGAAGGAAGGAAGGAAGGAAGGAAGGAAGGAGGGTAGGAAGGAAGGAAGAGGGTGAATTGAAGTATGGAGTGTGTGGACAGATATAAGGAGGGAGAGGCTGGAGGGAGAACTCAGTCTGTTACATTGATGTATTTCTGTTTGCTGGAATTGACACTGGAGGTGTAAAGTGCAAAAGTGCAATTGATAGAATGTGTGTGTGTGTGTGTGGGGGGGGGGGGGGGGGCTGGCTGACTGGCTGTGTGATTGGGTGCATGTAAGAGGTAAACAGGTGGATAGGCAGACAGATATCATGGAAACTCCTACGCGGATTCCAACGTGTTTTTCTGTGGTTTTAGTTTTCGCAGCTAATCAGATGTGGTTCTAATCTATATTCTCCGGTCACGAAATTATAAAAGTGAAGTTTTGTGTTATCTTGTTTCTGGTTAACCCCAACGTTTCGTATAAAACTCCAAGCTTCGTTTGTACTGCGTGGAACAATTGGTGTACTTCAAGTGGCTTTTGGTTTTCTCAAACGTGTTTTAAAGCTAATTCGATACAGAACTATCTTAACTGTGCTGATCCAACGACCATATTTATCTTTGTGATATAATTATATAATCATATAATATTCTGACAGAGGAGTTTGTGTCTATCTCTGTTACATATATCTAAAAAGATATTGACTTAGAACTCAAACAGCCAGTGGAAATCTTCCAAGCTCCTCTAAATTGGGTAATGCCATCGCTTTTTTATGTATTCCCAAAGTTTGTTTACAAAAGTTGACATGAATGTTTTCGTAAGGATACTTACTCGATGTGCTTGATTGAAAAAAAAATGAATATGAAAGTCTGATTGGCCATTGAAACAAAAAGGAAACCACACTTCTGCTCCATAAGTTAAGATAGGGGTTACCAATGAATCAAATAAATGCATTATGGTATTAACCTTAACCCCTTGCCCATGAATTGCTTTTTTCAAAGCATGAGCTGTTTTATTGCTTTGCTTTGCCAAATGTTCCTGAGTTGCTTGAAACTCTCCGTTCTGGTCAAATACTACACCCAGGTATTTATAAGTTTTAGTTGTTTCAATTAGATGTTCTCCACATTGGAAATGAATTGGAATTTTAGGAGGTGATTTGGGGGAAAACTTTCGTGTTTGCTTTATTTTTAGTCCTCATTTGGAACACTAGTCATTTAACCTCTTAAGTTCAGTTTGAAGTCCTAGTTTGGTTGTTGGTAACAATGCTAGGTCATCAGCATTAAACAAACTCAGATAATTATATTGTCTGCAGTACTTTACTGTAAATCTTTTCCCTCAATGAAGTAAACAATATCATTGATGTAAACATTGAATAGTGAACGACTTAGTGTGCTGCATTTGCACCTAACTTATTTAAATTTTGCACCTAACTTATTTAAATTTAATTTTTACAAAGAAAGCCTGATGCCATACATTATCAAATGCTTTCTGAAAATCTACAAATCAGCAATGCAGTCTGTTATTTTTGCTTTAAATGCACTGTATTCAGTCTATTTAGGATAACAATGTGGTCCACTCTTCTACATGTACATTTTTTTCTGAATTCAGCTTGTTCTCTGACAAGATAATTGTTTTGTTCCAAACAGTCTGAGATTCTTGTATTCAAAATTTGGCAGAAGAGCTTTCCAACTGCATTAAAAAAAATTTTTTATCCCCCTGTAGTTTTTAGGACGAACGGTGCACACACTTTTATAAATGGAGATACTAACACCCAGTTTCCAGTCACAAGGATTCACATCTGTATCTAACACAAGACTAAATACTTTCATCAGACTGTGTGACATTGATTTGAGCATTTTGTTTATTATACCACCTTTACGAGGTGACTTGGTATTTTTTAACTTTTTGCTTGTTCTTGGTATTTCTTCTATAGTGATTTGTTTGTTTAAGAATGGATTATTGTTTGTTTTCACGTCATCATACTGGTTTGTAGAAATTGCACTCATTCTAGATCTCTTTGTGGTTCCTCTCCAATGATCTTTTTAAAGTGTTCAGTCCACTTTCTTCTATCGATGTGGTTTACACTTGTGGTATCTTCTAACATTGGGAGGAGGTTGGAAGACGGAATACCTCCTTCTTTTTCAGTGATTTGCGAGTGCAAACATTCAATCACTTTCTTTCCTCCCCCATACTTATTTGATTTCTTTTTCTTCTACATAAATATTTTCTGTGGCTAAACTCGCAAAGACGGAAGAGGGAGAGCTCACTGTAAGAGAATCTGGTGTGAATAGAGACGGAAGGAAGGAAGGTAGGAAGGAAGGTAGGAAGGAAGGAAGGAAGGAAGAAAGGAAGGAAGGAAGGAAGGAAGGAAGGAAGGAAGAGAGAGGGTGAAATAATTCTGGAGTGTGTGAACAGATGTAGGAAGCTAGAGGGTGGAGAGAGAGAGCTGTCAGTCTGTCGGACTGCTGTATTTCTGTTTGCTGGGAATGACACTAGAAATATTTTGTGTTCTGGCCAATTAACAGATGAAGAAACTGTATTGAGGTAAAAGTACGCGCGCGCGCGTGCGTGCGTGCGTGTTAGAGTGAGTGAGTGAGTGTGTGTGTTTGTGTGTGTGTGTGTGTGTGTGTGTGTGTGTGTGTGTGTGTGTGTGTGTGTGTGTGTGTGTGTGTGTGTGTGTGTGTTTGTGTGTGTGTGAGCGAGCGAGTGAGAGAGAGAGAGAGAGAGAGAGAGAGAGAGAGAGAGAGGAGAGAGAGAGAGAGAGAGAGAGAGAGAGAGAGAGAGAGAGAGAGAGAGAGAGAGACAGAGACAGAGAGAGACAGAGAGAGACAGAGAGTGAGACAGAGACAGACAGAGGCATGTTTCTCACGTTTTTTTCTTGGCGCATGGCGCACGCGCGCGCGCGCGCGCGCGCACACACACACACGCACGCACGCACGCACGCACGCACGCACGCACGCACGCACAGAGTGTAACCTGAAAAGTAAACTACCAACAAGCAAGTGTCTGGACACGCCTTCCTACTGCTTTTAATTGTCTAGTTATCTTATTTCCACTACACAGACAATCTTTTGAGTATATTATTTTATGTCTTGGTGTCTGTCCATTTATTTTGATTATTACTACATATGGTGCATGCTGTGAGTAAACCACTTTCGGGTCCGTTTCTCTCGCCTGCTGGTGTCTGCAGGTATGATGTTAGCCCCTGCTCCTAGTAACACCTACATGATCCTCCTTCTCCATCTGCCCCGTATATAATATTATATGTTTTGTGTATATGCCTAGGTATGCCAAAGTCTTACCAAAGCTTGCGAGAAATCATATTTCAGTTTTTTATGTATCTTTCCATTTATGCCCTTTAAAACGTCTTGTGGCCTGAGACTGATGTATGTTAAACATTTTCAGAGTTTAGAATTCTCCCCCCCCCCCCCCTCTCTCTCTCTATCTCTTTTTTTCTTTTTTTTTTCTCATAGACAAAATGCAAAATACAAAAAAAAAGTCTTTCTCAAACTGTTTCAATTATGTCTCTCTCTATATATATTATTTTCTGTCTGTCTGTGTGTCTGTCTGCTTTTCTATCTCTCTTTTCCTCTCTCTGTGTTTCATTCCATCAATGCATGGTCACATCCTGTAACTCTCTCTCTCCTCGTGGATAATCATTCCTAACTGTCCCTTCATAACAACGCCAAAGGAGTAAGTACACCGACAACAGTGTTCATAAACACCACCCCACTTTCTACACAGCCCAAGCTCTCTTTCAACATCGTTATAACGTTCATTGGGATTCATTCTGTACAGAGGGGGGAGGACATCAGAGGTGTAAACACTGCTAGCACTGGCCGATGATAACAGTCATTTGTCCCAACAGCGTGTGGACAGTCTGTCTGTACTATACCTCGCCCAGTCCTTTTCCCTTGCCACGCTGAAGCGGTCTGAGGAGCAGACTCAGACAGACAGAAGTATTGATGAACACAGCCATTGTTGAATACTGGAGGAGGGGGGGGGGGGCGTACTTTTTTTACTTTTAATCTCTCTCCACTGAACGTGGCCTGACTGAGTGACTGACTGGCAAACAGTCGGCTGCTGGATGTACACAGACTTCACGGTAAACAGAAATGGTCGGGCCAGAAAGAAATAGGCCCTGGATGTAAAGTTGGTAAAAGAAGATGATGCATAGGAAAGTATGGTCTGCACGGGTCAAGTCATGTCAAGTTACATTCGATATACACTGCCCTCCATGGGGAATTTGGTGTGCACCAAAGTGTATGGTCTAACACAGTTGTAAAGAACCTCTCTGAATATTTGGCTTTATTGATTTATCATTCTGTCAGAGTAAAGAAGCTCTGTTTATATATTGATGAGTACATTGTTAGAATGTGAAATGATGTCGTTAAAAGAATATTTGCTGATTTTCTAGCTCTCTTTCATTCCTAAAACTGTCGTAGAAGACTGATATGAAAGCGGTGACAGAACAGGTACTGACAGTGACAAAACAGGTACTGACAGTGACAGAACAGGTACTGACAGTGACAGAACAGGTACTGACAGTGACAGAGCAGGTACTGACAGTGACAGAACGGGTACTGACAGTGACAGAACAGGTACTGACAGTGACAGAACAGGTACTGACAGTGACAGAACGGGTACTGACAGTGACAGAACAGGTACTGACAGTGACAGAACAGATACCAGCAGTGACAGAACAGGTACTGACAGTGACAGAACGGGTACTGACAGTGACAGAACAGGTACCAGCAGTGACAGAACGGGTACTGACAGTGACAGAACGGGTACTGACAGTGACAGAACAGGTACTGACAGTGACAGAACGGGTACTAACAGTGACAGAACAGGTACTGACAGTGGCAGAACGGGTACTAACAGTGACAGAACGGGTACTGACAGTGACAGAACGGGTACCAGCAGTGACAGAACGGTTACTGACAGTGACAGAACAGGTACTGACAGTGACAGAACAGGTACCAGCAGTGACAGAACGGGTACTGACAGTGACAGAACGGGTACTGACAGTGACAGAACGGGTACTGACAGTGACAGAACGGGTACTGACAGTGACAGAACAGGTACTGACAGTGACAGAACAGGTACTGACAGTGACAGAACGGGTACTGACAGTGACAGAACGGGTACTTATACCTCCTCTTACATACATTACTCTGGCATTTTTTTCAGGGGAGTCTTGCACCAGGGGAGTCTGTCCATTCATGTGGAAATTCCCGACAAAACTCTACTGGAAGTAAACCTGCCAATTTTGATACCTTTTATGGACACAATAATTTATATAAAGTCGACGCAACAGCATTGTTCTTGAATACCTGTTGTTTTGCAATGAAACAGTTCTGTGATCGCGGATTGGGACTTCGGAAAATTCAGCACAATGAAGACATTGACAAGATATATAGATCTAGATCCTTTTGACATTTACAAAACTGCATACACACGGGGACTGGATGTAAAAAGAAAAAGCACAAGCGTGCTTATCCCATTATCTTCGATATAAAAGAATAAATAAATAATGAATAAATAAATAATATATAATAAATATATATATATATTATATATATTATATATATATATATAATATATATATATATATATATATATATATAATATATATAATATATATATATATATATAATTGTGCTGAAGGAGAAAATGCTAGATTTGGTTTTGAGGAGTGATGGATATTTCCGAGTCATCGTAGAGTGAAACTAAAAGTGGTTGGTGTACTTGTAGTGGGTACTGTATGCCTTTAATATAAAAAAAATGGACATACACCAAGCCACGTGAGAGATACTAAGAATACACGTCAATATCACATAAAAAATAATATAATATAATTATGTAAAGATGAAGAAGATAAACGGAATACTGGAACAGCGGTAGAAAGGTATGTCCAAGTCCAAAGACTTGCTTGCCACATTAGTTTCTCATGTTAAAGTTGTGTGTGTTTGTTTGTTTTGCTTGTTTGTTTGCTTGTTTGTTTGTGTGTGTGTGTGTGTGTGTGCGCGCGCGTGCATGCGTGCTTGTGTGTATGTATGTGTGTGTGCGTGCGTGCGTGTGTGTGTGTGTGTGTGTGTACGCGCGTGTGTGTATGTGTGTGTGAGAGTGTGCGCGCGCGCGCGCGCGTGTGCGTGCGTGCGTGTGTGAAGAACAAAAATGGTAAGTAAACATTATCATTGCTCTAAGCCTTAGGCTTTTTTTTAAGAAAAGAAAACTCTAGTATAGTATGTGCTGTGTTTTTCTTCTGATGTGCTTATTCACTGTATCTTGGGGCTACATACAGGCCTTGCTTTTATCATATCGTATTGCATGGGGAGAATGGCCTCAGCCACACAGAGAACGCCATGTTGATGACACCGGCACAGCAGAGCATCAGAAGCCTTGTAACGTGCAGTGCAGAGGTGCTGCTATTAGGGCTGTCTGTCTTCACTCACGGCCAGTTTCCAGTGCCAGCGTCTACCTTGAAAAGAGAAACAGCTCTCTGAAATAGGAGTTTGCCTGTGTTCATCATTATGGAAAAGCGCGAAAGCTTTCTTTCTTGTTGATATGTCATTGCTCCTTTTTTGTCGTTGTTGTTGTTGGTGATACTGTTGTTGTTGCTGCTGTTGTTGCTGTTGCTGCTGATGTTGTTGCTGCTGCTGTTGCTGCTGTCGTTGTTGCAGTGCAATTAAAGATAAAATGTTCAGCCTCCCCACTCCAGCAACCGTATAGCAGGCCTTCTGCGCACGTAGACTAGTTAAGTCTGTCCCGAGCCTAAGGCTCATCAGGCCGGTGCTTATCCCGGTTTCTGTGGCGTTAAGCGACTGAGAGTCATAGACTCCCCCCTGGATAAGACGCCAGTCTATCGCAGGGTTAACCCCCAACACAAGGTTGGTACCCCTTTTACACCTGGGTGGGGTGAGAAAATAGCCGTAAAGTGCCTTTTCCAAGGGCACAACGCCATAGCCGAAAGCTGGGATCGAACCCGCAACCTTTAGATTACGAGTCCAACGCCCTATCCACTAGACTACGGCGGCGGCTCACGTAGACTAGTGTGCTTATTCGATTTTTTGTTTGTTGTTCTTGTTGATGTTGTTGATGATGATAAAGATGCTGCTGCCGGTGCTGGTCCTGCTACTACTAATGATGATGATGATGATGATGATGATGATGATGATGATGATGATGATGATATTTGCTGTTCTTCTCCTGCTACTTCTGTTGCTGACGTTTTGTTGTTTCAATCTTCCATTTCTACTTCCTTCTTTGTTCCTTCCTTCCTTCTTTCCTCCTTCTTTGTTATTCTATTTAAACATAGTGTAAACCACCCTCTGCATACAAAACTGAACGGCATACAGAATCTTCTCTAACGATGCACGAGTCACTCCTATGTCAAGACGAAGACAAAAGAAGGGAAGAAGGGAGCCACGAGGGTTAGTCATCAGCTGAACATACAAGCTGACAGTCTGTCAGTCTGTCTCTCTGCACTAACGCAGTTTCCCCCTTCGATGCTCTCAACTGTAGCAGTCAGCTCAGCAAACCCAATAGAGGGAGTGAGTGACTCTGCAATGCCACAAGTGTGGTGTCGTTAGGAGGTGGTTGTCATTAAGTGGACAGGCTCGACAGAGATAAGAACTACCCTCCCTCCTCCTCTCACTGTCTCGAAAAAGTTCTTCCCGTATAAGTGTGTAACGTATGTAGTACACGACTGACACCACAGCAAGGCCAAGGCTTTCTCTTCCCCTCAAAACTCCGTTTATGATGAAAATAATTTAGTTCATAGCTGCGAGTATTTGTATCTGTTAAATGCTGAAATGAATGGGCTTACTTTCTCTCTAACCTTCACCAGGTGGGCTGCCATTGCACTGACTGCAAATAGCAAAACAGACGGGGGGGCAAACTGGATCACGCTAAATGATTTTTTTTTCTCCTGTGTACCTAAGATGCGCTTCCATCTGTAATAATACTTAGCGATGTGATCTTCAGTTTTAGCATGGTAGATGTCAGTTACTTTCGGATTGGTCTTCGTGCATCTTGTTGAACATCTTCACCCAGGTAGAGACATTTCAACACACTTAAGGACACACACACACACATGAACACACTTAAGGACACATACATATGAACACATTTAAGGACACACACACATGAACATATTTAAGGACACACACACATGAACACATTTAAAGACACACGCACATGAACACATTTCAGGACACACACAGACACATGAACACACTTAAGGACGCGCACACACACACACACGCGCGCGCGCGCGCGCGCGCACGCACGCACACGAACACACACACATACACACACATATGAACACACACTTAAGGAAACACACAAATAAAAACACTTAAGGACACACAACACACACGCACACACACACACACACACACACACACACACACACACACACACACACACACACACACACACACACACGCACACACAAAAGAAACACGCTTAAGGACACACACACACATGAACACACTTAAGGACACACACATGAACACACTTAAGGACCTACACATCAACCAAATTAAGGACACATACACACATGAACACACTTTAGGACCCACACACAGACACATGAACACAACTTAAGGACACACACAGATGAACACACTTAAGGACACACAGACACACACATGAACACACTCAAGGATACACACACACACACACACACACATACACACACACACACACACACACACACACACACACACACACACCACGTACGCCCCCAGCCCC
>CM060339.1:15014565-15017065 GCA_030674155.1 Stramonita haemastoma
CTTCTTCTTCTTCTTCTTCTTCTTCTTCTTCTTCTTAATTCTTCGCAATTCTTCTTCGCAATTCTTCGCAATTCTTCTTCTTCTTCTTCTTCTTTCTTCTTTCTTCTTCTTCTTCTTCTTCTTCTTCTCTTCTTAATTCTTCGCAATTCTTCTTCGCAATTCTTCGCAATTCTTCTTCTTCTTCTTCTTCTTCTTCTTCTTCTGCTACTACTACTACTACTACTACTACTACTACTACTACTACTACTACTACTACTACTACTACTACTACTACTACTACTATACCACTACTACTACTACTCACTTCTTCTTCTTCTTCTTCTTCTTCTTCTTCTTCTTCTTCTTCTTCTTCTTCTTCTTCTTCTTCTCTTCTTCTTCTTCTCTCTCCTCCTCCTCCTCCTCCTCCTCCTCCTCCTCCTCCTCTCTCTTCTTCTTCCTTCTTCTTCTCTTCTTTTCTTCTTCTCTTCTTCTTCTTCTTCTTCTTCTTCTTAAACAGTCAGTCAGCTAGCAAGTCACTTTGCACACTCCAAATTGCAGAGGCAGTCAGATACAGACTATGGTGAAGCCCCTCCCCCCTGCACTGATGAAATAGAAAGGCAGCAGCAAATGACGGGCGCCATTATCTGCTGCTCCTAAAGGCCCACAGTCCATCTGCACTAACACAATTTCCTCTCTCCACCTCCACTGTACCGTACTTTGCTGTCCGCAGCTAGCTGTAGTCAGCAAGATACACACAGAGAGACAGACACAGGGAGAGAGACAAAGGACAGGGAGAGAGACACAGGGAGAGAGACAGACACAGGGTGACTGACACAGACAGACACATGGAGAGACATACAGACACAGGGAGGGAGACAGACATCGGGAGACAAAGGACAGGGAGAGAGACACAGGGAGAGAGACAGACACAGGGTGACTGACACAGACAGACACATGGAGAGACATACAGACACAGGGAGGGAGACAGACATCGGGAGACAAAGGACAGGGAGAGAGACACAGGGAGAGAGACAGACACAGGGAGAGAGACACAGGGAGAGAGACACAGGGAGAGAGACACAGGGAGAGAGACATACAGACACAGGGAGAGAGACACAGGGAGAGAGACATACAGACATAGGAGAGAGACACAGGGAGAGAGACATACAGACACAGGGAGACAGACACAGGGAGAGAGACATACAGACACAGGGAGACAGACACAGGGAGGGAGACACGGAGAGACAGACACAGGGAGAGAGACATACAGACACAGGGAGACAGACACAGGGAGAGAGACATACAGACACAGGGAGACAGACACAGGGAGAGAGACATACAGACACAGGGAGACAGACACAGGGAGAGAGACATACAGACACAGGGAGACAGACACAGGGAGAGAGACATACAGACACAGGGAGACAGACACAGGGAGGGAGACATACAGACACAGGGAGACAGACACAGGGAGGGAGTCACGGAGAGACAGACACAGGGAGACAGACACAGGGAGAGAGACACAGGGAGAGAGACACAGGGAGAGAGACATAGGGATAGAGACACAGGGAGAGAGACACAGGGAGAGAGACATACAGACACAGGGAGACAGACACAGGGAGGGAGACACGGAGAGACAGACACAGGGAGACAGACACAGGGAGACAGACACAGGGAGAGAGACACAGGGAGACAGACACAGGGAGAGAGACACAGGGAGAGAGACACAGGATGAGAGACCCAGCAATGCCGTGGTGTTGTGTGAACGAGATGACGTGGAAAGAGGGGTGGGGGTGGGGGTGGGGGTAGAGGGACTATATGGGAGGTGTGTAATGCAGTCAGTCATCACATGGCAAAGAAAAGTTCACTTCACGCTAGAGGGTTAAATATTTGCTCTCTCTCTCTCTCTCTGTCTCTCTCTCTCTGTCTCTCTCTCTCTCTCTCTCTCTGTCTCTCTCTCTCTCTGTCTCTGTCTCTCTCTGTCTCTCTCTGTCTCTCTCTCTCTCTGTCTCTGTCTGTCTGTCTCTCTCTGTCTCCCCATCTCTGTCTTGTTATTGAGGTATATCTTAATAATGATGCACTTTTCTGTACTGTTGTTGACAAGCCATGATTAGAAGCTGTCTTTTCTAATGTAAAGTTAAGTATACGCTTGGCTTATTCCACACAGGGAGTTAGCACAAAGAATGGACAAGATCCTCAAGTTTTCCATTGATTAGAAGAAAACGATATAAACGGTGCGGGAAAGGGCCACCACTCCTGCCCATTTCAGGACATGTCCCTGTTGCCATGGAAACAATCCAAAATGGCCGCCATAACGAAATGTTTCAAACTCCCTAAACCTTTTCATCTATAACAAATAGAAGTAGCCTATTTCTACAGACATGTCATACAACCTGAGTTCTTTAACTTCACACAGGGAAAGCTTCATAAATGTATCCAGCAATGTTTTTATTCTAAAAAAAAAAAAAAAAACACGATTCGGGGCACTTTTGGACCCGTGTTTAACCTTTATATCTAAACC
>CM060339.1:15029565-15034565 GCA_030674155.1 Stramonita haemastoma
AGACAGACAGGCAGAGAGACAGGCAGACACAGACAGAGAGACAGGCAGACACAGGCAGACAGACACAGACAGACAGACAGAGAGACAGACAGAGAGGCAGACAGACAGACAGGCAGAAAGACAGACAGACAGAGAGACAGGCAGAGAGACAGACAGACAGGTAGAGAGGCAGGCTGAAGAACTGGAGGACTGAGTGATGGTTTTACTTTGTGTGGGGAAGATTAGCTCCTGATTCCCTGCCCTACATAAATCTATCAATCGATTCATTAATCAATCAATCGATCGATCGATCGATCAGTCAACCAACCAATCAACCAACCAATCGATAAATCGACCAACCAACCATTCGGTCAATCAATCAATCAATCAACCAACCAAAAGATCAATAAATCGATCGATCAACCAACCAAGCAACAAATCGATGAATCAATCAATCAATTAACCAATAAATCAATCGATCAACCAAAAGATCAATCAATCAACAATTAATCAATCAACCGGTCGTAAAAGATAAATGGCGCAATAAATGACTTAGCATGACTGACCGGTGAACTAATTGGCTATCAGGCTGGCTGAATAGTTTGATTAACTGGTTAACAAGTGAGTGAATGGGGGAACAAATATATGAGCAAGTGAGTGAATGAATGGAGGGATGTAGAATGAATGAATGAATGAATGAATGAATGAAGGAAGGAAGGAAGGAAGGAAGGAAGGAAGGACAAAGAGTTGAAAGTAACCTCAACTAGAAGAAGGATGAGGCACATCAAACTGGCAATGACTGTAAATGGTCTCTGCCTACAGAGATAAAATAACAGTCGAACATAACTTAACAAAAAAAAAAGAGACGATCAGGTGTCAGTCAGTTTGAGGTCAAGGGCCTTTGTCAAATGTTCCAGTTGGTAAGAGGGGGACAGGGCATAAGGGAAGTGAGGTATCAACACAAGTTGAAGCAAGATAGCAGCCCTTGACAATCCCTCTGGTCTCACAGTGATGGCTGATCCTTACACAATAACGCCAGTCAGAACCGCTGCTGCTAGATATGCATAAACCTCCGAACACAAATATTGCTGCATTGTTACAAGTAGAAGTTTTCTAGATCTACTTTAGTCACAACAGCAGCAGTTAAAACGGCGACCCTTTTCACAGATTTGACTGGTTATCAGTCTGAACTACCATGCACTTGAAAGGTAGAATTGTTGATTCACACACTTTTTTTCACGCAGAAAATCTGTAGACTTCTCAAAGTCTCAACAGCAGAAGTGAATACGACGACCCTCGACCTTAAATCCGAATTTAGACCTAGAAGCTGATGTACATGATGATAAGTGTAGAGTTTCCTAAGATTGGTCTTCAGTTGCGACTTGGTTCTTAAACACACTACAGCTGACTGAAATGTCCACTTTGGTGATGTTTATCGGTTATGGGCTGGACAGAATGCATTCAAGTTTGGCCGACGAATCAAGTATGATTCACCAAATGTATGTTCAAGCAATGAACAGTCTCCACATAGTGTTCCAACACAAAACTCAACCTTTCAGCTTCAAGAGAGCTCTTCCCACAGACTAGATCTACAGCCTTATCCAGATTATTGTCAAATCATGAGCTAGATCTATAATCACACCCTCATTCAAACATGTTCTCTTTTTTCTCCTTTGCTGCTTCGAAAGTTTCTTATTCCTAGCTTTTGGTGGGTTCCCATTGCCAATGCTTGAGTTAAAAGATACACAAACTTTGAAAACAAACAAACAAAACTTTAGGAAATCTATCAAGAACAACCCCGCTAATCAAATATAAACACATTATTTTTTTCTTGACACAGACAGGCATATAATATTTGTGTCATCAAGTAAAGAACGTCACATGGGGAATCATCAACATCAAAATAATAAGGGCTTTGATTAGATCTAGATCTATGGTCTGGCAGGATGTTATTAAAACGTCTTACTAGCCTACCGTCCACATAAGTGTTTTCAGCGGGTTTGTTGCTGAATTCAAGGATATCAAATACCCCAGTGATGCCACTTTGACATTATTGAGAAACAATTAAATAAAACAAAGCCAACATATTTTGTTTTTAAACAGGGTTTTAGGCGAGGCCAGCTAGGCTTTATCACAGTTCTTGATTAAACCATTGATGCTGGTGGCAACAGCAAAGTGAGAGGCTGTACAATCAGTGGCTTTCCTACTCATGGCATTCCACTTTACAGCTTAGTCTTTAGTGATCGACTATGACTCTGACAAGGAGGCTTGACTTGCACAGTCCTTATGTGCTGCAGCCCTGGGGGCTAGTTGGCCTTTGGGAACATATCCAATGCTGACTGTCCTTATGCCCTCTTGGCCGAGAGAGTGGGGATGTACTGTGGGCAAGGTATCTCCACTATAATCAAATTTCTGCCCAGTTTCCGCAACAGCAGCAGCTTTCTCTTCTGATTTGGAGGTCATCGTCGAACACAACGGACAAACAAACAAGTCAAAGATGGCATTAATCTATTCATCTATTCTTTTATTTTGAGGATAAGCCATTTCGTAAATTTTGTCATTCGTTCCCACCGGCACACAATCTTACAAAAAGAGGAACAGGTTTGTGCAAGATGTTCCGCACGCGTTTATACACGGGACCTTGGTTTATAGTCTCATCCAAGGGAATTTTGGGGAGAGTGGTTTCGACACTGATGTTTAGAGGAAAATATCCCCTAGAACAGGAACCAAACCTGTGTCAGCAGATCACGAGTGCAATGCGCAACTCTCTAACCAACCAGGCTGCCAGGTCATAGGCAAGGGAGTGGGGCAAACCAATCTGTAACCTCTGCCCCCCCCCCCCCCCCTCCAAGTTCTTGATAGGATAAAACAGATAATTGCTTTTACAAAGTGTACATCAAGCGACAGCTGTGACATTCTACTGTTAGCATATTTCTGTATGTTCTGCATCGTTCTAGGTTTATCATGGTCTAAAAGGAGTCTACCACCGTAAAGGTTTGTTGTTGTTTTTTACTGTACAATTATAGTAGGACCAGATTGAACTGTGGTCAGATTCTAATGTGGAGGCTTAACTATGAGCTTCAAGGTTTTAAAATCTTAATGGTAACCTCTGTCAGGGCATGCAATTTTAAAGTTAGTGTACTAGCAACTGTTCATTTCACTATCATATTCAAGAACCTTTAGTCAACAATCTTTGTCCGTTGTCTTCTGTATGATGGCACTCCCGGTAAAGTGGAACCAATTCCTTTTTCTGTCACACATTCACCACCGATCAAATCTGTTTATGACACTGTCTCAAAGCATTCACCCCCTCTCGCCACACACTTCTGCATTCGCTCACTCTATTGTAGAAATGCCGATCTGCAGCCTGCCTCTCTCGCTCTGTGGGCCAGACACTCCATGTAGAAATGCCGATCTGCAGCCTGCCTCTCTCGCTCTGTGGGCCAGACACACCATGTAGAAATGCCGATCTGCAGCCTGCCTCTCTGGCTCTGTGGGCCAGACACTCCATGTAGAAATGTCGATCTGCAGCCTGCCTCTCTGGCTCTGTGGGCCAGACACAGCAAAACCGCTGTTGCCAGTACAGGGCTGCTGGGCTCTGAAAACTCCTTCCTTCCTGGGACTTCACTCTTCACCGGGGAGAGAGGGAAAAGTCACAAGGTGCAAGATTCTACTGAATCACTTCAAAACACTATTCGTTTCCAGTATAAGAATTCACAAAACAAAAGTCCTTCCCAAAATCACTCTGGAACAACAGCCAAACTCTGTGACTACACTCACTAAACACAACATCAATCAGTTAACGACTTTCACAGTCCTTCCTCCTAGCTCTCCTTCTATTCCTTCAATTTCTCTCCACTTCTTCAAGAAATCTCTTCTTTTCATCTATAATTTGTATTGCTTCCTCTGCTCCGTCTCATCTTTCTTCCTCGACTCTCCTCCCTCTCGTTGGGATAATAGCCCCTTGTATATATACATTCCAGTGCCCTTCTACTGACCACTGGAAGATTCCAAAACCTCGAGGAACTTTACACAAACATCTTAGGTGACAGTAACGCATGTTTGAAGCTTCTAGAATGTCTTAGAATACTGTGAACGATTCCGGAAACTTCTAGAACTTCTTAGATCATTGTAAAATATTCCGGAAACTTCATGAGCAAACAAACATATGAAAGCTACAGGTATCAACATTTCTCAGTAAAACTAATATGCCAGACGTCGTGAGTGAAGAACGCCATTCATAGCAATCCTTGAAATAATTGTTTTCATTAGGAGATCTGAATCTGTGACCTCAGTTTCGGTTTCCTCATGCGCTTCTGTGTCTATGATGAATTTGTGTCAAAGCCTTTGGGGTTGGAGGTTCGCAGGGGTACAGTCGTTGGAGGGACGTTGTGGTTGTCACCACCTCAGGTGGGTGACTCACTCAATCTGGCTCCGCGACTGAGCTAATACTGTCGTTAGTAGGGGGCGTAGTTGGTGGTGTCCTGTGTGTGTTAGATCAGAACAGGCACCACTGAACACCTCCAAAGTGACCCAGCAGCAGTGCAGGGCCCCTCTGGCTGGTGGCCCTGCGGCAGCCTGATATTGATGAGCTCCAGGTAGACCCGACCCTAAGGGTGAGACATAGCGAACCTGGGTACGGCTGTGGCGGGAGTATTGAAACGAGCGGCGTGGGAACAGCAGGGATAGGAACGTCACAGATGAGGCAGAAAAAGAAAATACTTTATATATATATATATATATATATATCTATATCTATATCTATATATATATATATATACACACACACATACATATATATATATATACACACATACATATATATATATATACACACATACATATATATATATATATATATATCATGCATATATGGAGAGAGAGAGAGACACACACACACACACAACACACACACACACACACACACACACACACACACACACACACACACACACACACACACACATAGATCCATCCATCTATCCATACACACATAGATTTTTGGACAGATGTATCATACA
>CM060339.1:15042065-15044565 GCA_030674155.1 Stramonita haemastoma
CACTCCACTGCTCTGTACTGAACAAACACTCACTATGGGGCTCTGCGAGTGTCAAGAGAAAGGATGTGTTGGAAATGTCCAGTGAGGAGTTTACTGCGAAAATATTGCGAAGTGGAGAAAGAGGGAGAGAGAGAGAGAGAGAGAGAGAGAGAGAGAGAGAGAGAGAGAGAGAGAGAGAGAGAGAGAGAGAGAGAGAGAGAGAGAGAGAGAGAGGTGTCATACTACGATGTTCTGGCTAGATCTACACATGGAGGGGTTGTAGAGGCTGTAGTGATGGGGAGAGAGAGAGAGAGAGAGAGAGAGAGAGAGAGAGAGAGAGAGAGAGAGAGAGAGAGAGAGAGAGAGAGAGAGAGAGAGAGAGAGAGAGAGAGAGAGAGAGAGAGCATAAATTTGATATATATATTTATTCTTAATAATTATTTGTGGAAGGTTGTGTGCGTGCAAATGATCTGAATGCAAGCGCTTCGATGTGTTTGCTTTACAAGATTCAGAGCTATATAAATCCCATATTATTATTATTATTATTATTATTATTATTATTATTATTATTATTATTATTATTATTGTTGTTGTTGTTGTTGTTGTTGTTGTTGTTGTTATTATTATCATCATCATCATCATCATCATCATCATCATCATCATCATCATCATCATCATCATCATCATTGTTGTTGTTGTTATTGTGGTTGCTATCATTATTATCATCATAATCATTGTCATTATTATTATTTTTTTAAAATTATCATTATTATCATTATTATTTATCAAAGTAATGAAATGTGTTTTCCAACGTGTAATGCCGGAGTACAACTTCTAGCTAGATTCCCATCTGGTCTATCCCAGTCTTTAAAACTTTTCTTCCCCTTACCTTCTATGTGTCTATTTTTTCCCCGTTCTTGGTTCATTCTCTCGCTTTCATCCCAGATAGACGTAAAAGATGCCAGGAAGGACGGTGGCAGGATGGTTAAGACGTTCGCCTGCCAATTTGTAAACCGTGAGTTTCTGGGTTCGTACCCAGCTCGCCCTTTCTTCACAGTTTGACGAAAAACTCGAACTGAATGTCAAAGTCATTCGGATGAGACTATAAATCGAGGTCCCGTGTGCGAACGCACGCAGAACATCTTGCGCACACGTTAAAATCCCGTTCCGCCTTTCGAAAGAGCAGGCCATCGTGTGCCGGTAGGAGCGGATGACAAAATTATTTTTTTTAAAAACCCAGCATGTACACAGGTGTCGTGTTTAGACACCATCTCTGAGGGGGAAAAAAATGGGTAGACGCTGCACTTGTGGCGACGCGCTGTCCCCGGGGAGAGCAGCCCGAATTTCACGCAATCTGCTGTGACATAAAGTGGTATAAAAAAAAATTTTTTAAAAAGAAAATAAGTTCTCTCGCATGCTGAAGTCGGATGCGCTGGGCCTGACTTGTCAGGCGCTTAACGGCAGTGCAAAGCATTTTTGTTCAGATGACATGACAGACAGCACTAGTTGCCGTCTGCGCTTTTCGACGACGAAGAAGAAGAGAAGCTTACGGTATTTTGTAGTTTAATGTGTGTGCCTTTTCCCATCTCGACGTTATTGGATATTATTGGTGTTGCTGACAGCCCTGATATGGCCTTCGTGGTCGGCAGGGCTTTAAACAGCTGGAAATGAATAGATAAATATAAATAAAATGAAAGGTTTTAAGAGAACGCCATTTTTCTAACCATTATTTTTTTTTTTTTTTCAGGATAGTAAAGGACAGCCACGGGAGTAAAGCGCTGCCTTGATTGTGACGTGAATCAGCTATTGCGTCATTTTGGTGCGTGTTACAGGTTTGTTCTCTCTCTCTCTCTCTCTCTCTCTGTTTGTGGGTGGGTGGGTGAGTGAGTGGATGTGTGTGTGTGTGTGTGTGTGTGTGTGTGAGGGATAGAGAGAGAGAGAGGTGGGGGTAAATGTATGACTGGCAGTGAAATGGCCTGTGCCGTAGCTTGCTTTACTTTCATATTTGCAGCACCAATTCCCACAGTGTGATCATTCAGTATATTCTACAGATCTGAATGAAACCTTATTAAAAAGGGATTCATTCACACACGCAGTCCGGCACTTTGAAAACAACCTTTGTAAATGGCCTTTTTAGCTTTGATGCAGACTGTATTTCAAATTTTAAAACCGGAGAAAATTGACGCCCTTTTCAACGCTTTGCTACACCCATACAAATTGTGTGAAGCGCGGTAATACTTACATGACTTTTATATAAAAAGCCGACGAACCTAGCAAACAAAAGCAAAGGTGTGATATTTCAACGAACACGTTACACAAGCTACATAAGAATTAACGTACAACTCATTCATGATTTCTTTTTTTTCATACTTTTTAAAATTCATTTTTTGTTACATAGTCACACCAAAAGAAAAACATCTAAATGTTGTTTTTTTTACAGAGAGAGAGAGAGAGAGAGAGAGAGAGAGAGAGAGAGAGAGAGAGAGAGAGAGAGAGAGAGGAGAGAGAGAGAGAGAGAGGA
>CM060339.1:15052065-15064565 GCA_030674155.1 Stramonita haemastoma
GAAGTATAGTAGTAGTAGCAGTAGTAGTAGCAGTAGTAGTAGTAATAGTAGTAGTAGCAGCAGCAGCAGCAGTAGTAGTAGCAGTAGTAGTAGTAGTAGTAGTAGTAGTAGTAGTAGTAGAAGTAGTAGTAGAAGTAGAAGAAGTAGTAGTAGTAGTAGTAGTAGTAGGCACCCATTAGTCTCAGAAGGCAATGGAGTTGCTCTCTAGTCTTTAGAGCGCAAAGCCTGGGTAAGTAAGTATGGAAGGCAAGCTATTACCCATGCAGCAGACCCCCCCCCCCCCCTCTCCACGCCACTGAAATGATCCATTGGAAAGGCAGCCCATACACATCCATCGCAAAAGGCCATAAGCCGTGATCCTGTGTTGGGATTACACCTCTACCAATTCGTTAAATTTCATCCACATTTTTCTCGTAGAAGATTTGGCGGAGCAATAAACATACAGGCATGCAGGCAGGTACACAATCGTGCGCGCGCGCGTGCGCGTACACACACGCACACACACACACACATATACTACAACACAACACAACACAGTACAGCACAACACACACCACACACACACACACACACCACACATACATACACACATACACACACATACTACAACACAACACAACACAACACAACCAACAAACACAACACAACACAACACAACACAACACAACACAACACAACACAACACACACACACACACACACACACACACACACACACACACACACACAATCAGTCTATTCAAACCGACCAGAGACTTGAACGTGAATTTTTTCCCGCACGCGCGCGCGCGCGCACACACACACACACACACACACACACACACACACACACACACACCACACACACACACACACACACACACACACCCTCTTCCCTCCCTCTTTCCCCCACCACCCACTCATCCCCTTACGTTCCCTCACGACTGCTGTCTTCGCTGTCAAACTTTGGCTCATGTTATGACGTCATAAAGGCAAAATCTATGACGTAATATCGAGCAAAACTGGCAGTTCAATCACTCTGGAATAGAAATTGCTTTGGGTCTCTCCCTTTTTGGAAAGAAAACAACAACAACAAAAAAACACAGCGGGCTAATGGAAGAGGTAAAATCTGAGGTCGGGATTGAAATCTGCTGTGGCTCGGTCAGCCAGCCGCTTTTTTGTCAACTTCATTAAATGGAAACCAGATTTAAAAACCAGTTTCTTTGTTTTTTTGTTGGTCTGCTTGGTTGTTTTTTAAAAAAATTTTAAAATTTTGTTTTGTTTTGTTTCAGAGGGTTTGTAAAATGGCGTGGGTGTTTTTTTCCCCCCCCCTAAAGTTCATTTGGGGGATGGGGGATAATCATTAGGTGAAGGGAGGGTGGGGGACGTTGGGGTTGTTGACTGTGACGTAACTGATGGCTGAAGTTTTCGTGCCGTACCTTATAAAGCTTTATCAGGGAATCAGTCTTGTTAGACAGTGGGCTGTAGTTTTTTGTTTGTTGTTTTCGTTCCTCTGCTGGAGCTCTGAGGTTCGCCGACGGTGATATTTATTTATCTTTAAAAAAAATTATCTTCTTCTTTTATATCGAGGATTATGGATAAGCACTCGTGTGCTTTTTAAAAAAAAAATCCAGTCCCCGTGTGTATGCAGTTGTGTAAATATTGTCATCTGTTCCCAGTGATGTTTTACGTGGTGGACTTTTTTTGCCGACCGTTGAGGTAGCCACGTTCCGAGTTCGGAGATCACTTTTAATTTGACCTACATGTACAAGATAACGATTGTTAAGATGTACGGGTCGAAGTGTGTGGTGATTCGAATCCCGTTTGGGCCCAAGTCTTTTTACCCCATCCACTAGACCATGAGGGTGGTCTGGGTGCTAGTCTTTCGGATGAGACGATAATTCGAAATCCCGTGTGTTACACATCATTATTTAGCGCACGTAAAAGAACCCACGGGAAGAAGAGGTTTGTCCCTGGCAAAATTCTGTAGGAAAAAAAGCCCCCCTATAGGAAACAAGGACAAAAGAAAAAAAAGGGTGGCGCTGCACTTGTGGCGACGCACTCTCCCGGGGGAGAGCATCCCGAACTTCACGCGGAGAAATCTCCTGTGACATAAAGTGGTATAACATAATGAAAATAGAATGATTCCATTTCCAGCCTCTCTCTCCTCTCACACAGAGAGAACATCAGCAGAGGCCTCAGGCAAATATGGCCCTGGTTTATACACAGTGAAATTAACCTGGGTCATTTGAACAGGCGCCAGAGAGAGAGAGAGAGAGAGAGAGAGAGAGAGAGAGAGAGAGAGAGAGAGAGAGAGAGAGAGAGAGAGACAGAGAGAGACAGAGGAGAGAGAGAGAGAGAGAGAGAGAGAGAGACAGACAGACAGACAGACAGACAGACAGACAGACAGACAGACAGACAGACAGACAGAGACAGACAGAGACACAAGGCAAAGCAAGGCAAGGCAAGGCAAGGCAAGGCAAAGTCTTTTATTCGAGGATAATAGATAAGCACTCATGTGCTTTTTTACATCCAGTCCCCGCCCTTTTCAGGGATACATCAAGTTGAAAATATACTAAACAATAAGACTTTACGCAGTACCAAACAACACACAAGAATAAAGGACACTATATATGATAAGGTAATAAAATGCACTCTTTCAGAAGACAAAAATCAGAAGTCACAATAAAAAAATTTTGATTATGGAAAAAAGAAAAGCGTTAGTAGATAAGGTGCAACCAAGAGAACAAAATGAAATAGACAACCGAAAACATCAATCCACCACTATTTATCAAAATTGTACATGTAATATAAATCATACATTTGGATAAAGGGGAATTTTTTTTTTAAACTAGCATCCTTATTGGAGGGGGGGGGGGGGGGAGACATACTACCAATAAAATTATAATTAAAAAAAGAGAAAAAAAACAACAACATAAAACATCCTAGATGTTAAAAAAAATAGGCATATCATTTTTTTCAATCGGATAATGTTTTACACACACTCACACTCTCTCACGCACAGACATACACACAGACACACACACACAGACACATACCCAGACACACAACACACTCTCACACACACATACACACACAAACATACACTCACACTCACACACTCACACACACACACTCACCACACACACACACACACACACACACACACACACACACACACACACACACACACACACACACAGAGTCACACAAACACACTCTCACACACACACATATACACACAAACATATACTCACTCACACACACACACACACACACACACACACACACACACACACACACACACACACACACAAACAAACACACACACTCACACACACATGCACACACAAACACACACATACACACACACTCACACACACACACATACAACACACACTCACACACACATACACACACATACACACACGCACGCTCGCACACACACACACACATACACACTCTCTCACACACGCACGCACACACACACACACACACACACACACACACACACACACACACACACACACACACACACATTTTCACCGGTTCTGACACATTTCATCAATACACTGCATTCTAAGGAAAATATATGCCTTAAATTCTGAATAAAATCATAAAAGATACACAAATATTCTATCCGCTGTCAGGCACATATTTTGGAATATATATACCCTAATATCATATCAATCTTATGATTGCATCATAAAATTTATATTTTTAATTATATATGTGGTAATGGACAAAATTATTCAAATTTTTTTAAAAATTATTTTTTTTAACAATCATTAATTAAAATTTTACATAAAATCAATTACATTCGTCACACGTGATTATCAAAAAGGGAGTACAAAATATGAAGAGACAGAGAGACAGACAGACAGAGAGAGAGCAGAGAGAGAGACAGAGAGAGACAAAGAGAGAGACAGAGAGAGAGATAGAGAGAGAGAGACAGAGAGAGAGACAGAGAGAGAGAGAGACACAGAGAGAGAGATATAATGATGATGATGATGATGATGATGATGATGGTGATGATGATGATAATGATGACAATTACAATGATTTATAATGATAAGCATACACAGCCATTCTCAAGGAGACAGTAGGAAACACGTAACACAGCATAATTAATGTCGCCTGAAATTAGCAAAATGACACGGGATCTATATCATAGTTTTAGTTATTAGAAATACCTATAGCAAAACACTTACCAACAATCGGCCTATAAAACCTGTAGTGATGTGATTACAATGTGTCGGGGTTGACGCATTCACACAGAAGTTGATCAAAAGCTTACCATAATCGAAATTCAAAAATTCTAACTCTTTAATAATCCTTGATGTCCCTTGAGGGATATGAAAGATTTTGCAAAATATCAAAAAAACATAAACATATCTGAACAACATCAAGGGGGGAAAAAACACGTGAACACAGTATCCTAGCACACAAAATGTTGTGCTAATTCATGGTTTTCTGCATAACATCTGCACTTCTAGACTTCTCCCTTTAATCCCAAGCATGCAGAAGTGAAACTGGCAGGGAAGTCACTCCAGAGAAGTGCAATGCACCTTGACAACAGTGGCCTTTTCTGGATCCTGAATTCTCTCTCTCATTACTAGACAAGCTTCATCCCTACAGAAATGACACTGTCAGCTTTGTTGGGAGCTACCTTTGACATTAACTTGCTGGCTGCGTCATTAAAAACATTGTTATTTCTTTAATCTTGTAAATGTCATACATAACATACACAGCTGTGCCGTCTATACAAAGGGAAGAACAGCACTGAATTAAAAAAAGTTGTTCCATATTGTCCATTTTGATTAACTTTCAATCGAGATTCATTAGCGCAGAGTAAATTATAAAAAACAGAGCTGGACTTGCACACATCACCTCGCAGAACATTTTGCGCACACGTTAAAACCTGTTCGGCTTTTCGAAAGAGTAGGCCATTGTGTGTCGATGGAAACGGATGACAAAATTTACAAAACCCATAAACACAGGGACGGATCTAAAAAAAAAGCACATAAGTGCCTATTCAATTATCCTTGATATAAAAGAATAAATGAACTAACTAAATGAATATAAATAATACCACTGGTACACTTGATGTTCTCTGACAGTGGCGCTCTAGATATGCCACCCATTTACAATAATAAAATGTCTGCTTTTAAGACAATAAAACAGTTTAAGCTTGATTCCGTCTTTTCCACAAAGCATATGGAAACAGTGAAAACAGAATTCCAGAAAGACAATCAGTTAAAAAAAAAAAAATTATTATTTTTTTTACAGATTCGACAAATCCAATTAACAGAAAGTCTTTTGTTACCAGCTAATATGTTTTATTAGATTGCTGTAAACAGAGTAAGAATTGCTTTATAGGTGAATAGTCATTTCTCTACACACTGTTTGATATTGTCCAGTAATGAAAACGATTCTGATTTACGCTTTTTTAAACGTATTTATTTATTTATTTATTTATTTTATTATTTCTTTTATATCGAGGATAATGGGATAAGCACTCTTGTGCTTGTTTACACCCAGTCCCCGTGTGTATGCAGTTTTGTAAATGTCATCTGTTCCCACCGGCACACGATGGCCTACTCTTACGAAAAGCGGAACAGGATTTAACGTATGCGCGAGATGTTCTGCGTGCGTTCACACACGGGACCTCCTCGGTTTACAGTCTCATCCAAAAGACTTTTGGGGAAGTGGAGTCAGCACTGATGTTAACTCCAGGAGAAAAATCTCCTCGAACGGGAATCGAACACGGATCGTCAAATTGCGAGCGCAATGTTCTGACCACTAGGCTATCCCGTGCCCTGCTTCCTTGCAGCAGTGTGTTATAGCTGACAGAAGTGTGGAGGTGGATGATGTGTTATGCATCACCTTTTGTAGAGGCCTGGCTGAGAACTCTGTCCAGTTCTTTGGAGAAACTCCGGTTCATTTTCCTTTAACGTCTTTTCACAAATTGTGATATTAGACGGGAATGAGAGAGAGAGAGAGAGAGAGAGAGAGAGAGGAGAGAGAGAGAGAGAGAGAGAGAGAGAGAGAGAGAGAGAGAGAGAGGAGAGAGAGAGAGAGAGAGAGAGAGAGAGAGAGAGAGAGAGAGAGAGAGACAGACAGACAGACAGACAGACAGACAGACAGACAGACAGACAGACAGACAGACAGACAGACAGACAGAGACAGACAGAGACAGACAGAAACGGAGAAAGACAGGGTGAATGGTGTGTTAATGTTAGGGAAAACTCCTGTATTCAAGGACTAATGGAATAGATTCACTGACAAAAAAATAGTGAAAGTCCAGCATTCCTTAACAAAATTGATATTAAATAAGACTAACCAAACCTATAATATACCATTTTTTCAGGGTTTTTAAGTTTCAATCAACGCTCTTTTTTAAAGGTATTGGTCTGTCTAGCACACATATTTGTCTAAAATAGTCCATCACAACTGGCTTAATAACTAAGCCACGAGAGAGAGAGAGAGAGAGAGAGAGAGAGAGAGAGAGAGAGAGAGAGAGAGAGAGAGGGGGGGGGGGGGGGAGAGGGAGAGAGGGAGAGAGAGAGAGAGACATGGACAGGTAAAGAAAAATAAGCTTCTAAAGAGAGAGAGAGGGGGGGGAAGAGAGAGAGAGAGAGAGAGAGAGAGAGAGAGAGAGGAGAGATGAGAGAGAGGAGAGAGAGAGAGAGAGAGAGAGAGAGGAGAGAGAGAGAGAGAGAGAGAGAGAGAGAGAGAGAGAGAGAGAGATCATTACAGACAGACAGAAAGACATGGACAGGTAAAGAAAAATAAGCTTCCAAAGCAAAGAAAACGCCAGCAAAGAACGAGAGAACAGATTTCCTGACGTGTGCCTGTGGAAATACCGGGTGAAGAAAGCCAGCAAGAAGGTCGTTGACTCCCAGAGGCTGTTCAGACCTATTTCAGTCGGCAGGATTTATTTCACTCTTAACGGTCAAACCCTTCCAATGCACGTACTTTTCCACATCTTTGCTGGCAAGCTTTCTTTTCACGCTTGATGTTGATTAAAGAAAAAAATAGTAACTGTACACCAGTAAAACGAGTTTATTTATTTATTATTTATTGATACCACTTTATGTCACAGCAGGTTTCTCTGCGTGAAATTCGGGCTGCTCTCCCCGGGGAGAGCGCGTCGCCTACCCATTATTTTTTTTTTCCTCAGGGATGGTGTCTAAACACGACACCTGTGTGCATGCTGGTTTTTAAATTTTTTTTTTAAATATGATTTTGTCATCCGCTCTTACCGGCACACGATGGCCTGCTCTTCTGAAAAACGGAACGGGATTTTAACGTGTGCGCAAGATGTTCTGTGTGCGTTCGCACACGGTGCCTCGGTTTATAGTATCATCCGAAGTTATACCACGACAACGACACAATTGACAAGAACAAGAACAACAACGACAAAAATGACAATGTTGATTTTTTTTCCCGTCCATGTGTGTAATGTAACATGAATATGAATAAACCATTTTCCTCATTAACCTTTCAGTGTTACTCATTTCAGACACCCCTTTGTTGATCAAACTATAATTATGCCGAGGAAGACAAGAAAATGCTTTTTAACTGATTGTTTTTTCTTCACCAAGTGCAGTGTGTAATGGTAGTCACACATCTTATTACAATTTTTCCATCACATGCATATTGAATATGCACACACACTTATGTAAAGTAATATACAGGCATTTTAGTTGGTTCTTTTTTAAAAAGTTATTCATGAGCTACAAGCTATGCTATGAAGTTCACCAGCAGTGAGGTTTTGCGTATGCGACTATTTTTACCCACCTTAATGTTAGCCATACTTCGACTCGCGCGTGCGCGCGCGCGCTCGTGTGTGTGTGTGTGTGTGTGTGTGTGTGTGTGTGTGTGTGTGTGTGTGTGTGTGTGTGTGTGTTGTGTGTGTGTGTGTGTGTGTGAGTGTGTGTGTGTGTCTGTGTATGTGTGTGTGTGTGTGTGTGTGTATGTGCGGGCGTGCGTGTGTGTGTGTACATTCAAATTCGCTAAAACTATAAATAGTTATTGACTGCTTGTGTGTTGCATAGGTAGAATGCAAGCGCTTTGATTTGCTTTTACAAGATTTAGCGCTATATAAATTCCATGTATTATTATTATTATTATTATTATTATTATTATTATTATTATTGTTATGATGATGATGATGATGATGATGATGATGTTATTATTATTATCATTATATTATTATTATTATTATCATCATCATCATCATCATCATCATCATCATCATCATCATTATTACTTTAGGGATGGGGTCTAAACACGACACATGTATACATCAACTTTTGAAACTTTGCCATTCGTTCCTATCAGCACAAAATGGCTTACTCTCCGAAAAGCATACAGGGTTTTTAACGTGCGCACAAAATGTTCTGCGTGTGTTTGCACATGGGACTTCAGTTCATAGTCTGACTAAAGGAACTTTCGGGTAAGTGGAGTCCTTACTAATGCAAACTCCAGGGGGAAAAACAACAACAAACCTCTGGAACGTGTGACGGCTCGACGGGCCGGCAGATCACGAGCTAGAACAACGCTGTATAACCACTAGAATCTCCTGTCCCCAACATTATACTACGAAAAATATTAACTTGGGTTGATATGTTGTTGTTATTGAAGATTATCGAATAAATCGCTTGTCCTATGTGGATATATGATGTATGACAACATTGGGAAACGACTACATTTTGATATGACAACATTGTGATATAACAACATTGTGATATGACAACATTGGGATATGCCATTTTATATGACAACATTGGGATATGACAACATTGGGATATGACAACATTTTATATGACAACATTGTGATATGACAACATTGTGATATGACAACATTTTATATGACAACATTGTGATATGACAACATTGGGATATGACAACATTGGGATATGACAACATTGTGATATGACAACATTGTGATATGACAACATTGGGATATGACAACATTGGGATATGACAACATTTTATATGACAACATTGGGGTATGACAACATTTTTTATGAAAACATTGTTATCTGACAACATTGTGATAATATCACAGCATTGTGATATGACAACGCTATGATGTGACAACATTGACATATGACCAACTAAAAGATATTTGGTAAGTATTATTGCCTACAATTATTTTTTACCAAGCTAAATACAGGGAAAGAAACTTTGAAACAAGACAAGATTAAAAATAACCACAACAAAATTATAAAACAATAAAAATACTGAAATCAAAATTTGGTATCACTATACATTTCTAACCGTTAACCTTTATATCTAGTGATAAATCATTTTGACAACAAATAATATTGAGACTCCCTCTCCCCCTTCCCTCCCCTCTCTCTCCGCTCCCTCTGTGAATGTCTGTTTTCTCTCTCTGTCTCTCTCTGTCTCTCTCTGTCTCTCTCTCTCTCACAATTAATGTTACTGAAATGGCGAACATTCTTTATTGATATAAAACATTATTTAGGGCAGGGGCTAGGTGAAGAAAGAGTGTGGTAATACTTACCTGTCTCTTTTTGGAGAGAAAAAAAAATCAATCAATATGATTTAGAATATGCTTGCTTTGAAATCTACGAGACAAACAAATCAATGTTAAAACAACAACTGGATGGTGGCTGCACTGGAGTCTATTCCCTCTTCACCTTCACCTATCCCGTAGTCCTGCAGACCGTGGGGGCACCACTGAAAATTTTGCAACCAGTTTCCTCCACTCCCCGCGGGTCCTCTGCTTTACGTAGTAGATCGTTCCACCCAAGGCCAGTCCACTCTCTGATGTTGTCTTCCCATCGTTTTCTCTGTCTGCCTCTACGTCTCTCTTCCCTTACTGTTCCCTGTAAGACTGTCTTGACCAGTCCAGATGTTCGTGTCTACTAGGCCTACGCTTGGCTATGAGTAGTACACAGGCAGAGGGTTGTGTGAGAGTCAGTGTGAGAGCAGGAGCAGAGAAAGAGGGGGTTTGATTAAAAGGCTGAAACACACACACACACATGCACGCACGCATGCACGCACACACACACACAGACGCACGCATGCACGCACACACGCACGCACCCACCCCTACACACGCACTTACGCACGCACGCACGGACACACGCACGCATGCACACACACACACACACACACACACACACACACACACACACACACACACACACACACACACACAAAAAAAGGCAGAGAGGCAAAGACAGAGAAACAGAAACAAAATGAGACAGACAGACAGACAGACAGAGACAGAGACAGCAAAGGGAACGAGACAGTAAAAATAAAACACCAAACAATAACATCTGTAGATAATTATAATTACCGTGAAAAGAGGTCGGTCATGATGGGGGTGGGAGTGGGAAGGAGGGGGGGGGGGGGGGGGGGGGTGGTGATCAATGAAAATAAACGGAAAGTTCTAGCTAGGCCTATATAACTACTACGAAAAGCCTGGAAAAAAAAGAAGCCTACGGTTTTGAAAGAAGTGAAGAAAGCCAATAGCAGACGACTGCTCTCTTCCATTCATCCACCAGGTAAACCGCCTCGTTAGTGCGTACATACATGCATGCGTAAATGATGGTGGTTCTATGTCTTTTTTTTTTTTAGTCAATGGTTTTAATAACATTGTGTCCATACATTTCTTTTTATTTATTTATTTTATTCTTTTATATCGAGGATAATAGGATAAGCACTCACGTGCTTTTTTTTTTTATATGCGGTCCCCGTGTGTATGCAGTTTTTGTAAATGTCATCTGTTCCCACCAGCACCCGATGGCCTACTCTTACGAAAAGCGGAATAGGATTTAACGTGTGCGCAAGATGCTCTGCGTGCGTTCACACACGGGACCTCGGTTTATAGTCTCATCCGAAGGACTTTTGGGGAGATTGGAGTCAGCACTGATGTTAAACTCAAGGAGAAAAATCTCCTCGAACGGGAATCGAACCCGGGTCGTCAAATTGCGAGCGCAATGTTCTGACCACTAGGCTATCCCGTTCCCCTTTACATTGGTGTGTGTGTGTGTGTGTGTGTGTGTGTGTGTGTGTGTGTGTGTGTGTGTGTGTGTGTGTGTGTGTGTGCTTGTGTGTGTGTGTGCTTGTGTGTGTGTGTGTGTGTGTTTGTGTGTGTGTGTGTGCACAAGCGCGCGCGCACGCGTACGAGTGTGAGTGTATGTGATATTTTTATTTGAAGCGTATAATGTTTGAACAAATATGAAATGTAGCTGTCATGTGTCTTTTTTTTAATCATGATTCCTATCAACATGCCTGTCAGTACTGTAATTGCCCTTCAGGGATCATTAAAGTGTTTTTGACTTGACTCTGCTGGGTGGTAGGCATTATGATGGGGGGGTGGGGGGTGGGGTGCCGGGGGGGGGGGTGTCCCAGCCTTTTTTTCAGGGTTTCACATTTGAGAAAAGAGAGTAGGACAAAAGAACTGTATTTCTGTCTACCGTCTGCTGTTTATCACTAAACTGCATTGTGTGTGTGGGTGTGTGCGCGCGCGCGCGCGCGCGCGCGTGTGTGTGTGTGTGTGTGTGTGTGTGTGTGTATGTGTGTGTGTATTGTGTGTGTGTGTGTGTGTGTGTGTGAATGTGTGTGTGTGTGTGAATGTGTGTGTGTGTGTGAATGTGTGTGTTGTGTGTGTGTGTGTGTGTGTGTGTGTGTGTGTGTGTGTGTGTTTCATCGCTTTTTTTTCTACCTTTCTCTGTCTTTGCGTTAGACAACATACCGATGCAGTGAAATCCCGTTAAAACCCGTTCCGGTATTCAGAAGAGTAGGCCATTGTGTTCCGGTGGGAACGGATGACACAATTGACAAAACTGCATGCACACGGGGACTGGATGTAAAACCCATGAGTGCTTATTCCAGTATCCAGTAGCTTATTCCAGTAAAAGGAAAGCCGCCATAGCATAAGTGATTGTATTCTCTCCCTGAAGGTAGACAGCAAACATCAAGTTGTCAACATTATAGATGTCAATGGAAAAACACCCACTATCACTGACATGGAAATTCTGCAGTTTTATCAGCTGTCAAAATCCCCTTCAGCGCCTGGGCTTTTTCACAGTTCTTGATTAAACCACAGACGCTGGGGGCAACAGCGAAGTGAGAGGCTGTATGATCAGTGGCTTTCTTTCCCACTTAGTCTTTAGTGATCGACTATGACTCTCTGACTAGGAGGCTTGACTTGCACAGTCCATAAATTATGTGCTGCAGCCCTGGGGGCTAGTTGGCCTTTGGAGAATATCTTCAACGCCGACTGTCCGTATGCGCACTTGGCCGAGAGAGAGAATGGGGGTGTGCTGTGGGCAAGGCATCTCCACTATAATCATATTTTTGCCCAGTTTCTGAAACAGCAATCTGCCTTCACTGCTCGTCGAACACGATGGACAAATATACGGATGTAAAATAACAAAACGGGAAACATGGGGGGTCTCCGTGCAACAGCTTGTGAAGGTGAGGACAGAGTGTCTGATGGAATTAAGAGACTGGGAGAGAGAAGTGAGAGAGGTGACA
>CM060339.1:15079565-15084565 GCA_030674155.1 Stramonita haemastoma
ACATCTTGCGCAAACGTTAAATCCTGTTCCGTTTTTGTAAGAGTAGGCCATTTTATGCCAGTAAGATTAGGTGACAATATTTACAAAACTGTGTACACACGGGGACTGGATGAAGAAAAGCAAATGAGTGCTTATTCCATTATCCTCGATATAAAAGAATAAATAGATAAATAAATAAATACATGAATTATTCTATTGTTGTAACATTCTATATACTCATCAGTTATACATGAATCACTCACATTGCTGATAAGAGTCCATTAGTTATACATGAACTAATCACATTGTTGTAACATTCTTTTTGTCTGTCAGTTATGCATGAACCAATTACATTGCTGGTAACATTCCATTTGTTCATCAGTTATGCATGCTGGTAATGTTCCATTTGTTCATCAGTTATGCATGAACCAATTTCATTGCTGGTAACATTCCATTTTTGCATCAGTTATATGCCATGCTGGTAACATTCCATTTGTTCATCAGTTATGCATGAACCAATTTCATTGCTGGTAACATTCCATTTGTTTCATCAGTTATTCCATTATGAAACCAATTTCATTGCTGGTAACATTCCATTTGTTCATCAGTTATGCATGAACCCAATTTATTGCTCAGTAACATTCCATATTGTGCATCATGTTATGCATGCTGGTAATGTTCCATGTGTTCATCAGTTATGCATGCTGGTAACATTCTATTTGTTCATCAATTTTGCATGAACCAATCACATTGTTGGTAATATTCTTTTTATCCATCAGCTGCAAATGAACCAATCACATTGTTGTTGACATTCTTTTCGTCCATCAGTTATACATGAACTGCTCACATTGCTGGTAACATTCTTTATGTTCAACACTGATATAATATATATATATATATATATATATATATATATATATATAATAGTATATATCTGAACCACTCACATTGTTGGTAACCTTCTTTCTCTTTATCAGTTATATTGGAATCATTTACATAGCTGGCAACAGTCCTATCTTTTCATCGGCAATGAGACAGGACTCTGTAAGTAGATCCTACAAACCATGTCTTTGTGGCTGTCTAGTGTCTAATCTTTTGCGAGGCTAACACAGTGAAAGAAAAGAGGATATTTATTTATTATTTATTCTTTTATTTATTCTTTATATCGAGGATAACAGAATAAGCAATCATGTGCTTTTTCATCCGGTCCCCGTGGTGCATGCAGTTTTTGTAAATATTGTCATCTGTTCCACCGGCACACGATGGCCTAATCTTACGAAAAGCGGAACAGAGATTTAACGTGTGCGAAGATGTTCCGCGTGCGTTCGCACACGGGGCCTCGGTTTAAAGTCTTATCCGAAGGAGCTTATGGAGGGAGAGTGGAGTCAGCACTGATGTTAACTCCAGGAGAAAAATTTCCTCGACCGGACTCGAACCCGGGTCGTCAAATTGCCAGCGCAATGTGAGAGAACTAGAGAGAGAGAGAGAGAGAGAGAGAGAGAGAGAGAGAGAGAGAGAGAGAGAGAGAGAGAGAGAGAGAGAGAGAGAGAGAGAGAGAGAGAGAGAGGACAGACAGACAGACAGACAGACAGACAGACAGACAGAGAGAGAGAGAGGGGGACAGACAGACAGGCAGGCAGACAGACAGACAGACAGACATTAACAGACTGACACAGAGAGAGAAGAGAGGAGAGAGAGAGAGAGAGAGAGAGAGAGAGAGAGAGAGAGAGAGAGGAGAGAGAGAGAGAGACAGAGAGAGAGATTAGGTCAACCCAGTTATGAACCCAACAACAAAGAAGCTTCCGAGGAGGGAACGAACGACGCATTTCTCCGGTGATTGGGGATACAGCTATAAACCTACTGAGCAGACGACGGCAGCTCTTTCACTGGCAAGAAGATTTCACAACAACAGAGTAGCTCTCTTGTCAGATTTGGTCAGCAGGGCAAGATAGGGTTAATGGGCTATGAAGACGGGAATACAGGCAGTGTTTTGTCTTCCTCATGTTCCTACGTCCTGTCTGTCTGTGTGTCTACTACGTCTTTTGGCTTGTAGATAAAAAAAGGAAAACAATCTGTCTATATCGCTTTGAGATGAGTGTTGTGATCACGACATAGAATGAAATCAAAGTGCAGACAGACAGACAGACAGACAGACAGACAGACAGACAGACAGACATAATGAAATAAAAGTGCATTGTAAAAGAGAACAGTGGATTGAGGGGAGAGAGAGAGAGAGAGAGAGAGAGAGAGAGAGGAGAGAGAGAGAGAGAGAGATGAGAGAGAGAGAGAGAGAGAGAGACAGACAGACAGACAGACAGACAGACAGACAGACGACAGACAGACAGACAGACAGAGACATAGACATAGAGAGAGACGCAGAGAGAGAGAGAGAGAGAGAGAGAGAGAGAGAGGAGAGAGAGAAGAGACAGAGAGAGAGAGGACAGAGAGAGAGACAGAGACAGAGAGAGACAGAGAGACACAGACACACTGAGAGACAGGCACACAGACAGACAGACAGACAGATTTTGTCATTAAATCCCCAGACGCCATCACAAATGAGAAATGCTTCAGATGACAAAAGACAGCCCCTCTCTCTCACCTTAATTCTTTCATTCCCACAGCCCGGTTTACCGGTCTGCAGACTTTTCTTCCTTTCCTTCCCAGCGCCCGGTATACCGGTCTCCATTAACAAACACCCTTCCTTTCCACAGCCCGGTAAACCGGGCTCAGCAGGGAGCGCTCTGTTCTTCCCGTTAGTTGCTTATCAGTTGTCAGCCACTAACGGGTCTTTGTTTATGTAAGAAATTCCAGGCTGGGCAGCCTCCCTTCCTCCTCCCCTCCCCTCCCCCCTCCCTCATTAATCTTGACCTGTCAGCATCTTGCCCCTTCAGCCACTACCCAGTCTATGTAGTAGTAGCTGTGAATGGAATGCAGTTCCAGCATTGGTCTTCCAGCTCTCACCCCCCCCTCCTACCCCCCCCCCCCCCCCCCCCCCCCCCCTCCACCCCCCCCCCCCCCCCCCCCCCCCCCCCCCCCCCCACCCCCATATGAGAAAGTAGTCGCTGAGAAATTAGTTGGTTTTAGAATGAGTGTTAAGAGTGTGTGTGAAGATGTGGCTTATTTCTTGGCTGTGAAAATGGAAGGTGGAGAGAATTCGGATTCTGATCAAGGTGTATTATACATGTGTCACCTGGTGTGTGACATATCATGTGATACTTGGACAGAATGGCAGACATATGTAATTAGAGAACATGTAAATACTATCTGTATATAAAAAGTGTGCAAAATAGTGTGGGGCTTGCTCTCTTTATTGGTGTGTGGTAGTCATACACAGTCTACAAAAAAGAGAATAAACTGTTGATGTGTTGGGGACAATCATGGTGACAATGGAGACAGTTCTCATGGAGTATTCACATAAACAATGCAAGGGGATGTACATGAGGCATCAGTTGGTGAGTACAAGCACGAAACATACAACTGGCTAGAAAAATACTGATCTGCATGGAGTGCATGATGGCATACCTGTTTTTTACTGTCAACTTACCTGTTTTACACCTGTGTCACCTGTCATGTTACTGTGAAGTGTCAACATGGTCACCAACACCATCTCACATCAATTTCCTACACAATGATATATGACATTCTTTGGTTCATATAATATGGGCTACTGCCGTAAGTCTGTAAAGTAAGTACCCCATTATGCTAAGTGTTTTGGTCTGTAAATCCGGGAATGAAGGGAAGAAACAGACAAGAGGAAGCTGGGAATAAAGGGAAGCAATAGCAAGTGTAAATTGGGGAATGAAAGAGTTAATTAAGAGTACTACACCACAGAAGCCTAGCTACCGGGCAAAAAAGTGCACCGGCTTTAGTACTGTGTTTTCACAACGACAGAAAAAAAGCAACCTGCCCTGGGGGGGTCAGATCTGACATGGGAACAACTCTGGGGATATGGAAGGAGAAGAAAGATGGGGGGGGTGGGGGGGGGGGGGGTCTCTTTCCTTTGTTCGTCTTTCCTGGTGTTTAGCTTTCTGCCCACTGCTCGTTAACATTGATACTGTAAGCAGAGAACACAAAGGACTCTTTTTTTTCTTCTGCTCTGGCTGTTGTGGTAAAAGAACAACACATAGAGAGAGAGAGAAACAAAGAGAACACACAGAACACACACACACATCAAAACAAAAGCCCCCCCCCCCCCCACACACACACTTAACAATGGTTTGATCTATATAAAAAAAAAAGTGAAGAGGAAGAAGAGAAGGAAAAGGAGAGCGACAGAAAAGGGGAGGGGTAACAAAAGGGTTGAACCACGGGAGAAAGAGGGAAAGATACAAAAAAACAACATCAACAACAGAGCGATGCCTAGATCAGAGAAGAAGACAGACAAAAAAGAAAGGAGGACACAGAAAAACAGACAGATGAGCACAGCCCATAGAGAGAGAGAGATAGATAGACAGAGAGACAGACAGATAGATAGACAAACAGATAATAAACAGATAAATATATAGAATTATAGATAAATACATAGATAGACACAGAGACAGATAGATAGATAGATAGATAGATAGATAGATAGATAGATAGATAGATAGATAGATAGGTAGGTACATAGATAGAGAGATAGGTAGGTAGGTAGATAGATAGATAGATAGATAGATGGATAGATAGATAGATAGATAGATAGATAGATAGATAGATAGATAGATAGATAGATAGATAGATAGACAGACAGGCAGACAGACAGACAGACAGACAGACAAATAAAAGACATACCCTCAGACAGACAGACAGACAGACCCACAGACAACCAAGGAGAAGAAATGGAACAATAGATAGATGAAGAGAACGACACGAGTACCTGCAGACAGGTAAACACACCCAGGGTAGGCAGGCTTACAGGGCAGAGGGTGTCCCTGTCTCTCTTTGTCCGGGCCGTGTGGACATCACTGATGTATGGCTGACAGGGAGACTGCAGTAACTGAGCATCCTCAGCCTGATGTATGGATGTATGGAGACTGCAGTAA
>CM060339.1:15089565-15092065 GCA_030674155.1 Stramonita haemastoma
ATTTTGCGTACACACTCTAAACTCTGTGTTCCTTTTGTTACCCCGTACTTGTTGATTTGTTTTCTTGTTTTTTTTCTTTCTTTCTTTCTTTCTTTCTTTCTTTCTTTCTTTCTTTCTTTCTTTCTTTCTTTCTTTCTTTCTTTCTTTTCTTCCTTCCTTCCTTCCTTCCTTCCTTCCTTCCTTCCTTCCTTCCTTCCTTCCTTCCTTCCTTCCATCCTTCCTTTCTTTCTCTTCTTTCTTTCTTTCTTTCTTTCTTTCTTTCTTCTTTCTTTCTTTCTTTCTTTCTTTCTTTCTTTCTTTCTTTCTTTCTTTCTTTCTTTCTTTCTGTTCTTTCTTTCTTTCTTTCTTTCTTTCTTTGCTACAGTTGGTATTATCAACACTTTAACGTTGCTAAACTATTATTCTCCAGTTCAATTTGAATCAACCACTTCTCTCTGTCTCTAGCTCTCTGTCTCTCTCTCTGTCTCTGTTTCTCTCTGTGTCTCTGTCTCTGTCTCACTCTCTCTCACCCCCCTCTCTGTGTGGTTGTCTCTCTCTCTCTATCACTCTCTCTCTCTCTGTCTCTTTCTCTCCTACCCCTCCTCTCTCTCTGCCTCCCCTCCCCCCCCCCTCTCTCCCCCCCCTCCCCCCCCTCTCTCTCTCTTTTCCTTCTTCAGAGGTAGTGTCATTTTTCTCTCTCTCTCTCTCTCCTCTCTCTTTTCTCTAGTAGCCCTCCTCTCGATATCAAAGTTTCCTAAGAAATAGGAGACAAGCTTGTCAGCCATACTACCGGGCATTGTGTTCTTTTTTTTTTTTCTTTTTTTTTATATCTCCCGCGTTCTCAAGCATTCCTCTTTCCTACAGAACAGATGAGAAACTTGTACCTGACTTTGCTTGTTTATTAGCCCTAAACTGGGGGCTAAACCAATAAACCTGTTTCTCTTTGGTGGCATGTTTTTCTTTCATGCTTGTTTTGCTTTTCTTTTTTTTCTTTGAAGAGGGGGTTACGGTGGAGGGTTACTTTATACACAGCAAAAAGAAGCGCTGTTTTGTTTTTTTTCTGGGCAGATAGATCAAGATGACTAGCTTTCGAGAACAACACGTTGTTTGTTATCGGATCTTATCTTGACCCAGGCCAAAAAGCTTTGTCGTTTAATGATGTAAGCTAATTGCCAAGGCCGTGCAAAAAAACCGTTCCGCCTTTTGGAAGAGTAGGCTGTTGTGTACCGGTAGGAACGGTTGATACAAAAACCCTGTATTCACACAGGTGTTGTGTCCCCAAAGTCGGAATGTGGCTACCTAAACAGTGTTAGTGGTAGTGGTGGGGGAATGGTGCATGCGTGAAAATGCCACCAGTGATGATCCTCAAAGCTTTAGCTGAGAACAAAAACACCATTTGTAAATAAAAGAAGAAAAACACACACAAAAGAAAAAAAAATAGGAATTTTAAAATGTGAAGGGAAAGAAAGATAGGGAAGGGAGAAAGAAATAATGGAGGAAGGTAGGAGAGAAAAAGAAGGAACAAACACGTGATAGATAGAATATCAAAACAAAGTGCATTTAAGATCAAATTAAATGACTTAGAAATGTACATGTTTTAAAACCATTTGATACAACCATGCATTTGTAATATTATGTACCAGAAATGTAAAAGAAAAATATTATGTAGAAAACATCCATAAACTTCTTAGTTGCTATTCGGGGCCACTTCGAATAAAACAAATGTTGGTAAGGGTTATTTAAGGAACTAGGACGGGAGGAGAATTATACTGCCAAAATAGTAAGATGGCCTTTTTGTGTGTTGTATTGATTGCTGTCTTGTTATTGTTGTTACTGTTGTTGCTATGTTAGGTAAGAGACTAAAATGCGAGATGAATTACACTGCCAATCATAGGATGACCTTTTTTGTATGTTGCTTTTGTTATATTGTCCTTTCTTTTTTTCTTTTTTTCTTTGTTTCTATCTTGTCAGCTTCATGTTTCTTTTAAAGAATAACCAATCTCTCTCTCTCTCTCTCTCTCTCTCTCTCTCTCTCTCTCTCTCTCTCTCTCTCTCTCTCTCTCTCTCTCTCTCTCTCTCTCTCTCTCTCTCTCTCTCCTCTCCTCTCCCTCTCTCTCTCTCTCTCTCTCTCTCTCACCCTCCCTCCCTCTGCCTCCTCTCTCTCCTCTCTCTCTCTCTCTCTCTCTCTCTCTCTCTCTCTCCTCCCTCCTCCTCCCTCCTTCCTTCCTTCCTTCCTGTTTCTTTCTTCAGAGCAGGAATGCTGTATTTGTTTACCATTGCCATTTTTTCTTCTTTATGGGGCCATCTTACTTGCTAGTCCTCTCTTTCTCTTTTCATTATAGGAGCTTCCTGAGAAAAATGAGACAAGCTGGTAGACTGACTTCAGGGCTTGTGGACCTTTTGTCCCTCCCTCCCTCCCTCCATCCCTCCCTGTGTTTTCCAGTTACCCATTTCCCGCGGAACAGATGGCAAGTTTGTGCTCATGACTTTTCCTGCTGATTGAGTTTAGAGCTGGGTCCAG
>CM060339.1:15094565-15099565 GCA_030674155.1 Stramonita haemastoma
CTTCTTCCTCTCTTCTTCCACCTTTCTCTCTCTCCCCCCACTTCTCCCTTTCTCTTTATCTTTCAATGAAAAGGAATAAAGCTACCTTAATGATGGACGAGATGGGTCGAACACAAAACATCTTTTAGTCGATCGGATGTCTAGAGGTAACGCGCCTGCCTAGAAAACAGAAAGTCGGGGTAGGAAGTGTGCGGTGGTTTGGTTCAAGCTCGAACCAAAAACATTCCCCCATCCATTAGACCATGAGTGGTGGTCTGGGTGCTAGTCTTTCGGATGCGACAATAAACTGATGTACCGTGTGTTACACACATTTATCTAGCACACGTAAAGGAACGCGCAGCAGCAAGGCAGTTGTCCCTGGCAAACTTCTGTGAGAATAAAGTAATTCTGATAGGGAAATAAATACAATTGCAGAGAGGAAGATAAAATAATCTGGGTGGCCCTGATCTTTGGTGAAGCGCTCTCCCTGGGGAAAGCAGCCCGAAGTTCGAGGATAAAATTCTGTGACTTGAAGTCGTATAAAATATAAAGTTAAAATAACATTTCAAAATCCCTCCCCCTCTCCCTCCCTCCCCCCCCCCCCCCCCCTCTCTCTCTCCTTCCCTTCCCCTCTCTGTTTCTCTCTCTCTCCTCTTTTTCTTGCTGTTATTTCTTCTTTTTCCATTTCATCTTAAATAAGGTTTATTATTATTGCGCAGTAAAGGTGTCCCATAACCTGAGTGGTCGTAAGGGAGCGAGGCGTTCGAGACCTCAGCTTCTCTAGGGGCCAGCATGTTGAGGAAAGCGCTCATCTCCTCTCCCTCGCTGCGTTACCTTCCCTTACCCTAAAGAAGGCAGGTACCCATTTACAGCTGGGTGAACTGGGAGATCGTACTGTAGCCAAAGCGCGCAAACGGTCACCCATCCACTTAGTAACCACGCTGGACGCTGCTTAACCTGGCTGGGGGAAAGCAAGCGCTCTGACCACAGAGCTATCCAATCCCCCCGTTTTTTATTTCATTATTGCATAAAGTTTTATATTTCAATACTATCAACGCAGTATTGCCTCCTTTATCTTATTTCTAGTTCCTAAAGATGAATGAAACAAGCTTCCAGACTTACCACAGGGCCTGTGTATCTCTCTCTCTCTCTCTCTCTCTCTCTCTCTCTCTCTCTCTCTCTCTCTCTCTCTCTCTCTCTCTCTCTCTCTCTCTCTCTCTCTCTCTCTCTCTCTCTCTCTCTCTCTCTCTCTCCCCCTCTCTCTCTCTTACTACAGGGCTTGTGTATCTTTATCTCTCCCTATCTTCCCAGCCTCTCATTTCTCACACAATGGACAGCAAGTGTGTGCTCTGACGTTTTTTTTCCAGCTGATAGTGTTTGGTAGTCTTGGCTTACACATTCCTACTTTTCTGACTTACTCTTTATTTGCATACATTTCTGCCATCATATTTTTTTTTTTCTTCTGTTTTGACACTCAGCAACAAAAAAAAAAGCAGCGTTTGTCTGGGCAAACAGATCAAGATTACTGGCTATAGTGAACAACAAGTTCGTTTGTTATCAGATCTTATCTCTCACAAGTTCAGGGTGTTGACAAGCCCAGTGCCCCATCTTGCAGACACAAACAGCCACATACCGCCAGTCATTGACCGTGGTTCCCCTCTCTCTCTCTCTCCAAACTTGTCTGTGGAGGCAGGCAGACTTTCCCCTGGCCTGACTACAATGGCCTGGTCTGAAAAGAAAGGGTGTCTGGACATCATCAGATCCAAATGGCCTTGGAAGGTAGACATGAGAGAGAGAGGGGAGAAGAGAGACCGCCCTGAGACTTCGTTTGATGAACACACTCGAGACATGACTGATAGGTTCCGGAGAGGTTTATTAATGTAAACCAACGTGGGGAAACGGAGAACAAACACTCGTTGTGGGTATGGTTTAGTTTTGCGTTTGTATTCAATATGTAGTGTTGTGTGATAGGCAAAGTTTTGCATGTCTTCAATTTAACGTCTGTTCACACTCAGTGATATTAGAATTAGTGATATTAGAAAGTTTTGCACTCTATCTTAGCATATTGTGAGGGATGCTATGATCGTTTGTGGCATTGAACAATGGAATGAGGACAACGGACGTGGCTGAGAGGGGGGTAGGTTTAGAGAGGGAAGTGAGATTCGGATTCGGATTCGGATTTTTTATTCATGTTTAGGCTGTCGCCCTTCATGAAGGGGTTGGTGAACAACAACAACAACAACAACAACAAAAAGTAAATACAATAACACTAGATGAAAGAACAAAACAAAATCTATGCATCAGTCACAGTTAACATTATAGTCATATTAAAAACAATCAATCAACTAGGGCGTTGCAGTATCTCGAAGCTTAAATGCCTTGTGCAGAAAAAGAGAAAAATTCCAAACATCAGAATGCCTTGCAGATGCTATCAGCAAACTTAACTTAAACAAACATGGTAGAGAGAGAGAGAGAGAGAGAGAGAGAGGAGAGAGAGAGAGAGAGAGAGAGGAGAGAGAGAGAGAGAGGAGAGAGAGAGAGAGAGAGAGAGAGAGAGAGAGAGAGAGAGAGAGAGAGAGAGAGAGAGAGAGAGAGAGAGAGAAACTCGAAACTCGAAACTCGAAACTCGAATATTTTAATGAGGGTAATTGGATAAGCCACAAGCTTCTTTACACCAGGCCCTCAGAAAAAGAACAACAACCCAACAAACAACCCAACAATAAGAAAGAGAAATAAACAAGCCAAACAAACGAGAGAGAGATGGTGAATGATAGAAAGAGTGAGAGAGAAAGAGTGAGTGAGAGAGAGAGAGAGAGAGAAAGAGAGAGGAGAGAGAGAGAGAGAGAGAGATGAGAGGAGAGAGAGAGAGAGAGAGAGAGAGAGAGGAGAGAGAGAGAGAGAGAGAGAGAGAGAGAGAGAGAGAGGAGAGAGAGAGGAGAGAGAGAAACTCGAAACTCTAAACTCGAAACTCGAAACTCGAATATTTTAATGAGGGTAATTGGATAAGCCACAAGCTTCTTTACACCAGGCCCTCAGAAAAAGAACAACAACCCAACAAACAACCCAACAGTAAGAAAGAGAAATAAACAAGCCAAACAAACGAGAGAGAGATGGTGAATGATAGAAGAGTGAGAGAGAAAGAGAGTGAGAGAGAGAGAGAGAGGAGAGAGAGAGAAGAGAGAGAAGAGGAGAGAGAGGAGAGAGAGAGAGAGAGAGAGGAGAGAGAGAGAGAGAGAGAGAGAGTAGAGGATGATAGGAGAGATAGAGGGAGGGATGGAGAGAGAGGGAGAGAGGAGAGAAGAGAGGAAAGAGAGAGAAAAATGGAGGAGAGAGAGAGAGAGAGAGAGAGAGAGAGAGAGAGAGAGAGAGAGAGAGAGAGAGAGAGAGGAGAGAGAGAGAGAGAGAGAGAGAGACAGAGACAGAGATACAGACAGAGACAGAGAGACAGGGAGAGAGACAGGGAGAGAGAGAGAGAGAGAGAGAGAGAGAGAGAGGGGGGGGGGGGGGCAGCTGCTGGTACAGAGAAATGTGAAATGTCTTCATAAACCACTTTTTCTCTGGCTGATGGTATTAGTACAGAAAAAGCTGCACTTTAATTTTAGCTTATTTCTTGCTTTGCTAGCATCATCATCGTTGTTGCCGTCATCATCATCATCATCATCATCGTCGTCGTCGTATTCGTCGTCGTCGTTGTCGTCATCATCATCATCGTCATCATCATCATCATCATCAGCAGCAGCATCAGCAGCAGCAGCAGCAGCATTCTTGTAATGATTGTTGCCAGTGTCATCCTCGTCATCGTCATCGTCATCGTCATCATCATCATCATCATCATCATCATCATCATCATCATCATCATCATCATCATCGTCGTCGTCATTGTCGTCGTCGTCATCATTTCATCATCATCATCATCATCATCATCATCATCATCATCATCATCATCATCATCATCATCTTTCATCATCATCATCATCATCATCGTCGCCTCTATCAATGCCTGTTGTCCCATCAGAAGCATAATAACATTGTTAAGACTTGATCCAGAGACCCCATTGTATTGTAGTGTATTGTATTGTGTTGTATTGTGTTGTGCTGTGTTGTGTTGTGTTGCGTTGTATTGTGTTGTGTTGCATCGTGCTGTATTGTATTGCATTGTATGTATTGTATTGCATTGTATTGTATTGCATTGTATGTATTGTATTGTATTGTGTTGTACTGTGTTGTTATGTGTTGTATTGTATCGTACTGTATTATATTATATTGTATTGTACACCATTTTCAGACACGATAGAATTCCCTCTATCTGTCTCCATGATGTGTTTTGTCTTTCTGTATGTTTGCCTCGAAGTCAGATATTGTTTTGTTTTGTGTTGGGTTGTACCGTTATGTGTTGCTTTCCATTGCGTTGTAATGCATGGTGTTGTATTGCATTGTATCATACTCTCTGTATCATGTTGTATTGTAGTACATTACTATATAATTGTACTGTAGTTTCGTACAAAGGTGAGTTCTCGGCCAAAAACTCGAACAGATCCCCTCAGGGGAAAAGGTCTCCATATGAGCAGCAACACTAATGTTTCCTGTCTGAAGGTGAGGTTTTATGTAATGGGATATAGTCCACAAGACGTAGCCAGAGGCAGTGTAATTTTTGCTTGTACTTTTGCCTTCACTTTGTTTATGTTATGTACGAATCGTGTGCTATCCCTTTCATTCGAAAGACTGGCATCCATTCTGTATCTTGATAAGAACTTGTTTCAGCAAGGAATTGAACTCGCTATCTCCTGCTTTTTAAGGAAGGTGCATTACCGCTCCAAGCAAACGCTACTATCACCCTCTCACCCCTCTTCCCCCCCTCCCCATCCCCCCTCTCACCCTCTCCCTTTCCTGAGGTACTTTGTACCTGAGTAGTTGTTGACAAGTTTCAGTTTTAGAGCGGGGTGTATACATTGAGGGAACGTGAAGTCAAGGCTGCAGTATTGATTTTTTGGGGGGGGCAACATTCTGGTTTATAGCGCTCT
>CM060339.1:15109565-15114565 GCA_030674155.1 Stramonita haemastoma
GTGATTCAGTTACTTAATAAATAAATCAGTTACATACCAACAAAATCAATCACGTAATCATTTTTACAATAACCACTCGAGTTGTCCAATCTATTCTTAAAACACCACACAGAGTGGTGACAACTTGCCTATCACAGGGTGGTGACAACTTGCCTATCACAGGGTGGTGACAACTTGCCTATCACAGTGGTGACAACTTGCCTATCACAGAGTGGTGACAACTTGCCTATCACAGAGTGGTGACAACTTGCCTATCACAGAGTGGTGACAACTTGCCTATCACAGAGTGGTGACAACTTGCCTATCACAGAGTGGTGACAACTTGCCTATCACAGAGTGGTGACAACTTGCCTATCACAGAATAGTGACAACTTGCCTATCACAGAGTGGTGACAACTTGCCTATCACAGAGTGGTGACAACTTGCCTATCACAGAGTGGTGACAACTTGCCTATCACAGAGTGGTGACAACTTGCCTATCACAGAATAGTGACAACTTGCCTATCACAGAGTGGTGACAACTTGCCTATCACAGAGTGGTGACAACTTGCCTATCACATAAAGGTGACAACTTGCCTATCATATAATGGTGACAACTTGCCTATCACAGAATGACAACTTGCCCATATATCACAGAATAGTGACAACTTGCCCATATATCACAGAATAGTGACAACTTGCCCATATATCACAGAATAGTGACAACTTGCTCATATATCACAAAATAGTGACAACTTGCCTATCACAGAATAGTGACAACTTTACCATCACAGAATAGTGACAACTTGCCCATCACAAAATAGTGACAACTTGCCCATCACAGAATAGTGACAACTTGCCCATCACAGAATAGTGACAACTTTACCATCACAGAATAGTGACAACTTGCCCATCACAGAATAGTGACAACTTGCTCATATATCACAAAATAGTGACAACTTGCCCATATATCACAGAACAGTGACAACTTGCCCATCCTTTCTGAGGGACACACACAGACAAACCTGTGGCTGGTCAGTGTTCCCTACGCACCACACAGTCCACGGTCAGAGGTCAAGGCCCTGGAGGTCAAGTGTAAAGATGATCTCAAATGAGAACCAACTCTCTGGTGACATTCTTTCCTCCCTACAGAATCCCGCTGTGAAAATTACCAGAGAGGGTGCTGGCCTTTCCATACAGGCATTCTGTTGATAGAACAAGGGCGTCTGTGTCTGTGTTATATATTATGGTCACGGTCAGCGTACACCTTTGATCGTTCAGTAGCAAAACGGTTCCAAAGGTTGAGAGAGAATCCATAAACTTTTACTTGTACACTAGGTAACGGTTGTGATGATCGTTGGCATCAGAGACTGAGCATCAGCCACATCTTTATTTGCGGTGTGTTGGGAATTGTTTATCAGCAGATGGCGGTTTGTGTGTTGGAGTTAACCTCCATGGGGATTATGACATAAAAAAATGTTATGACTTACCACCATTGAACATCATTTTGAGTTCTGACTGGTCATGGTTTCTGTCGGGAGGAAGATAGGTATTTTGAATTGTTTATTTTTTGAAGTAACTACCAAAGCAACTATCGTTGACTTTTGATAAGCCATGATTATTATGGTCCGATTTTTTTTCTTTTAGTCTTGAATCTTCTTCGCAAAGATGGTCTCAAAATAAGTGTGTGCAGATGGACAATACTGGGCATTACAGATGATGGCTGTCGCTAGTGCTGTATGATTGTGTTCTAGTTTGTTAGCAATCTTTTCTTGAAATCTGAAGGAGGGCAGGGGTGCAAGAATGTTCATGAAGCAAAGGTAGGAATCCATGTGTTTAAGATTCACAGAATACTTTTTTTTCATTATTTTATCTATTTATTCTTTCATATCGAGGATAATGGAATAAGCACCCATGTGCTCATTTACATCCAGTCCCTGTGTGTATGCAGCTTTGTCAATATTGTCACCTGTTCCCACCGGCACACAATGGCCTACTCTTACAAAAAGGGGAACAGGATTTAACCTGTGTGCAAGATGTTCTACGTGCGTTTGCACACATGGCCCCCATTTAAAGTCTCATCTGAAAGACTTTTAGAGGAGAGTGGAGTCAGCACTGATGTTAACTCCAAGGGGAAAAATCCCTTCGAATGGTAATCGAACCCAGGTCGTCAAATTGCGAGTCTACAAAAAGGAAGTGTTCGTTTAGACCTTGCATAAGAAAACCTGAGCTAGATTCTAGTCACTACACACATCACAAACCTCACTGGGCCTCTGATCCAGAGACCTGTGGCCTGACTGAACAATTATTGACGACTGGGGGGGTTTGAAAGCGGTCAGTGGACTGAACAGTCGTGTCATCAGTCACCTGTTAACATCGATCTGCTTGATTGAAATGGTTTTCAGGGTGCCTGCTGTTTTCTCCATTGTTGGCAGTTGTAGGTGGGGTGTACATTGGGGTCGTTAGGTGGGCAGGTGATAGTTTCATCAATGATTTGTGTGCAAAATGGTACATGGGCATTTCACTTCAGTGTTGTGTCAGTCTCAACAGCAACAAGAACATAGGTTATTTGGAACTCGTTAGGTAAATTGAAGTTTACTGTGGGTTTTTTCTCTGATTTTTATCTGATCAATTTATGTGTCGTTGTCACATACATATATACATATATACATGCATACATGCATACATGCATACATGCATACATGCATACATACATACATACATACATACATACATACATACATACATACATACATACATACATACATACATACATACATACATACATTACATTCATACATTCATACATACATACATACATACATACATACATACATACATACATACATCATACATACATACATACATACATATATACATACAATACATACATAACATACATACATACATACATACATACATACATACATACATACATACATACATACATACATACATACATACATACATACATACATACATACATACATACATACATACACTACATACATACACACATACATACACACATACATACACACATACATACATACATACATACAGCTATTCAAACAGACAGACAAGTGGTTAGACAGACATCCAGAAAAAGATCTGACAGAACAGCACAATCCGTTTCTGCAGTTTCAGCCTCCTGCTCTTTTTTTTTTAAATGAAGAGAGGGAAAACAAACACAAGAGAGAGTGTGACCAGTCTGCAATGAGGCCATAGCAGTGGTCAGGGTTGTCCAACACAGTCATGGTCTCTGCTTTATTAATTAATGAAATTTACATAGCGCTATATCTTGCAAAAAACAAATCAAAGCGCTTGCATTCGGCCTATACACCACACAAACAATGAATAACAAGTAATAATTCATTGTGTTTTCCTGAGAACAGAAAATGTCAGTGCAAGGCCACACTGTAGTGGGTATCTGATAACACGTGTCCACTGTAGCAGCAAAGTGGAAAGGATTGCCAGCAGGCCAGAGGTATGGCCACTGAAGTACAAAGCGGAATCATTACAGTGAAAGCCGATCCCCAGTCACCATCTTCTCTCCAAAGACGCCGCGCTTCCATTCAGAACAAATGGCGCCGGGTTCAAAGGCAGTGAGTGACTGAGAGAGAACAGAGGTAGTCATGCTGCCTGGTCAGTGAAGAATGTCCTTCTGTCTGCAGAAAGTCTGGTGAATGAGGGGTCAGTGGGTACAGTGCGCAATGTCCCTCTGTCTGCAGAAAGTCTGGTGAATGAGGGGTCAGTGGGTACAGTACGCAATGTCCCTCTGTCTGCAGAAAGTCTGGTGAATGAGGGGTCAGTGGGTACAGTGCGCAATGTCCCTCTGTCTGCAGAAAGTCTGGTGAATGAGGGGTCAGTGGGTACAGTGCGCAATGTCCCTCTGTCTGCAGAAAGTCCGGTGACTGAGGGGTCAGTGGGTACAGTGTGGAGCAGAGCACTGGATGACCGCATGACGGTCATTGACTTACATGCAGACTAGTCTCCATCCACTTCAGTCCGTTCATCATCAGTGATAATGCCCTCTGTGGGGACGATGTTCATTTGACGCGGCTTCAACCATGAAAAGACAGGCCTAGAAGATGGCTTGTGATGGACTGTAGTTGCTGGTTGTTGTTGGGTGTTCCCCAGCTTAACATGACAGACATTACTCAGAATGTTATGCACCCTGTCTCGTTCACTTCATCTGGGCATCACTGTGTAAGACCAGACGTGGCAGCTAGTTGTAATCATATATAAAAGAAAAATGATAATAAAAAAAAGAATAAATAATCATGATTTTCTGTGATTTGTGAATTTGGGCTTCGTTAATACCCAGGTGCCATGTCTGATTTACCCAACACATCTCCTGCTCATAACACACTGTTTTTAACATATCCCAGCTGTCAGTTCCCCCACTTTCAGCTCCTCTCAGCTGCTAATTTATCCATCCCAGATTCCAGGAGCTGACCACACTTAGACTAGGTAAAAAAAAACAACGTCAAAGGTCAAACCTTTTAATTAAGCATCTCTTGACTCTGTGATGTTAGATTTGTATGCTGTGATATTAACCAACGATTTAAATTTGCATAGGAATAGAAAGTTTTTTCATTGTTTATTATTAATAATAATAAATAATAATGATACATGGAATTTAGATAGCGCTCTATCTTTTAAAAACAAATCAAAGCGCTTATTATTAATTTGCGTCTCGTTATTTCTTGCAGTAAAATGGTTGTAGCTTTGACAGTAAGGATTTCGAATGAACCCCTAACAGCTCCTTTTTGCATAGACACTGCCTAACTCATACCTTCAGGGGACGGGATAGCCCAGTGGTCAGAACATTACGCTGGCAATTTGACGACCCGAGTTCGATTCCCGTTCGAGGGGATTTTTCCCCTGGAGTTAACATCAGTGCTGACTCCACTCTCCCCAAAAGTCCTTCGGATGAGACTGTAAACCGAGGCCCCGTGTGCGAACGCACGCAGAACATCTTGCGCACACGTTAAATCCTGTTCCGCTTTTCGTAAGAG
>CM060339.1:15117089-15119589 GCA_030674155.1 Stramonita haemastoma
AATGTTAGTTTCTGTGTTGTGTTGTAGGACTTAAAGGACAAAGATGTGTTCAGTCAGTGTGCAGCAGATACACAAGGCATTCAGGCAGACAGGCTGAACGCTATCGGGTGAAGGAACAGTGTGTGTGTCTGATGTAGTGCATTACTTTAGAATCAGTGGACACTCTAAGGCCTTAAGTAGTGTTCAACTCTGTGTCTGTCTCTTTCTGTATGTCTTGTCCATTTGTTTATCTGTTTATGTCTCTCTGTCTCCGTGTGTGTGCTTGTTTGTCTGTCTGTCTGTCTGTCTGTCTCTCTCTGTCTCTATACCTGTCTGTAGGTGACGTCCCTTGCTTGGCTACCAGCAAGACGTGGTTTGAAAAGTGAGTGGAGAAATTTTCTATTTTCTACTAGAAAGGCCTTCAGTATGCCCGTCACAGGACTACCTTCTTGTTTAGAAACAGTTCTGAACACATTTCTGCAGGAAATGGCCTTGACATCCTTCAAAATTGACGGCGGAGAACATCAGACTGTTATTGTGTTGCGACTGTCACCAGCCCACCAGCATCAAGCAACACACAGCCACAGTGACAGTGTCGTGTACCGCAAGAAAGGGGCAGCGCAAATTGCCAGGGATAAATTGAGAGTGGTGACACATAAGGCCAGTTTGATGAAAAAGCAACACGAACACTCTGTCTCCCCTTCGGGTTTGTTTTTGCCGACACCTCCTAGCATATTCTATAATGCCGGGAATAAAACTGCTGTGGACACGGCCATAGATGACACGCCCACTGGCACTCCCAGCTGTGCTGTTAAATTTCCACGTGCAACACGGCCAGCCAGCTCGTCTCCGTCAAGCTTGCCTGTTGTTGATCCTGTGGCAGTGACAGTGCAGCCGTGTGACTTGGCGCTAAGGGACTGGAGTGACGATTTTGACTCCGACAAAGATAACGAAAATGAAGATGTCATGACAGTATGCAGCGACACTTCAGCAATGTCTCCTATGACACTGACGGAGCACGACTTTGCAGAAGATGAGATGGAGAACAGCAAGAAACCAGTCAGTACCGAAAGTGCCAATGCGATCGAGCAAGCCCGAAACAGCGACACTGTGTCCGTCGAGGACTGCAGGAGGTTAATGGAACGTTTACAAAAATTTGAAAACACGATGGACAGGGGCTTGGAGTCAATTCTGAAAGCAGCTGAAGACGGAAAACTTCCGGACACGTCCAGTGACCAGCCAGCAGTAGAACCACACCGCTAATGCCGCTCTGTGACAGCTCCTCGGATCCTGCTTCGACATCCGTTATAACCAGTGACATTCACACACATGTGTAACCATGTATAAACAATACCGCGTTTCGGCTTCCAATCGCGAAGAATCGTTGATATTGTACAGTGTTCAAATCTGCTGATGTACTTTTCGATTTCGGTCCCTTTCCCCAACTACCCTTTTGTGAATGGGTTTAAAAACCTAACACAATAAAAAAAAAAAAAAAAACAAAAAAAACAAAACAAAAAAAAAAAACCTGTCTGTATGTGTCTGTGTCGGTGTATGTGTCTCTCTGTCTCTGTCTCTCTGTCTCTGTCTCTGTCTGTCTGTCTGTCTGTCTGTCTGTCTGTCTGTCTCTCTCTCTCTCTCTCTCTCTCTCTCTCTCTCTCTCTCTCTCTCTCTCTCTCTCTCTCTCTCTCTCTCTCTCTCTCTCTCTCTCTCCCTTCCCCCCTCCCTCCCTATCTTTCTCACTCAATATTTCTTCTTGGATAGTTTACGCAGACACGGGACATGCTTCTGTTTGTTTACTTGCGAGGAGCTTTAAATTTGTAGAAAGAAAAAAAAAAGAAGAAAAAGCAGCGAAAAGTAGTAGGGCCAGTTCCACAGGTGAAAACTGAAAGGATTTAGAGATGTGAGGAAGTAGCCCAGAAAGATGTCATAAGCCCTTCTGCTTTAATGATGCCTGATCACATTCATACTGGCAACCACTGTTGGATGAATCTACAGGCTAAAACATGCTTGTGTGTAGCGGCTTGTGGCAAGTGGTCAGTTAGTGAGCTAAAGGAAGAATTGCAATGAAAGAGGGAGAATGAATTAAACCCAAAAAGGAAAACAGGAGGGGAAGGGGGCGGAGAGAGGTAGAGGGGGGTCAGAGTAGTGAAGAGTTTGACAGAAACAGAAGGCATTGGAACAGAAATGTATAAATAAACAAACTGTTTTTCTCCCTCACATTCTGCCATTTTGCACTTAGTCCCAGTGGAAATTGATTATGTAAACTAGTGTTTGGGAATGGGGTTTTTTTCGCACTTGTGTGTGTGTGTGTGTGTGTGTGTGTGTGTGTGTGTGTGTGTGTGTGTGTGTGTGTGTGTGTGTGTGTGTGTGTGTGTGTGGAGAGGGGGGCGTCTTATTTTTATTTTATTCTTCTATATCGAGGGTGTGTGTGTGTGTGTGCGTGCGTGCGTGCGTGCGTACGTGCATGTGTGTGTGTGCGCACGCGCGCGCGTGTATGTGTGTGCGTGCGTGCGTGCGT
>CM060339.1:15133870-15141370 GCA_030674155.1 Stramonita haemastoma
ACCACCACTTGTGGTCTAATGGATGAGGAAAGTTGACAAGGTTAGGATACATGCGCGCACTGTGCACGCCCATACCACGAAGAGAGAGAGGGGGGGGGAGAGAGAAGAGAGAGGGGGAGAGAGAGAGGGGGGGGAGAGAGGAGAGAGGGAGAGGAGAGAGGGGGGAGGAGAGAGAGGGGGGAGAGAGAGGGAAGAGAGAGAGGAGAGAGAGAGAGGAAGAGAGAGAGAGAGAAGAGAGAGAGAGAGAGGAGAGAGAGAGATGATGTTCACATCAAGCAAAATTACTCATTGTCCAAAATTGGGGTCAGCTTCGCTCCACATTAAATGAATCTGTAATTCGTATATATGTATGTATGTATGCTATATATATATAAGGCTATATTAGTGTATATATTGATTAATTAAATATTGCTTATAGTTTGCTATGTGTGTGTGTGTGGTGAAAAGACTTTACGTATATTATTAACTATGTTAATAACATAACAACTATGTGTGTGGGTGTTTTTAATCATATATGGTCTATAATATTATATATATATATTATACGTACATATAAGATAAAGTGATGGTTTAGTGCTCGGTGTGTTAATGTTATTTTGTGTTGTGTGTGTATTTATATATATTATACATTATATATGAATATAAGGGGGTGAATTCTGTTGCCTCTGTCTGTTTTCTGTCTCTCTACTGCTGTCTGTGTGTATATAATATTAATATATAATATGTATATATAGTGTATATATATATATAGATATATATGATATATAATATATAGATATATATAGATATATATTATATATGTGTTATATTGCTTATACTATGCGTGTGTGTGTGTGGTGTTAATGCACACGCATACGTTTGACATTCTCGACACAGATAAATATAAACAACAAACCCTGACATATCGTAGCACGTAAAAACACCCGTCCCTAGCATCTTAAAGACCACAGGACATAAGGGAAGACTGACATGCATGACATCTAGGCAGACAGAGAGCCCATGCCTGAAGAAAGCTGGGCAAAAAAAAACTAAGGGAGGAGCAGAAAAAGGAGGAGGAGAAGGAGGGAAGGAGAGAAGGAGGAGGAAGAGAAAATAGAGGAAGAAGAGGCTTGCAGAAAGCTGGGCAAAAACCTAAGGGAGGAGGAAGAGGAGGAGGAAGGAGAAGAAGGAGGAGGAGGAAGAGAAGGAGAAGGAAGAGGAGGAGGGGAGAGAAGGAGAAGGAAGAGGAGAAGGAAGAAAAGGAGGAGAAGGGGAAGGAAGAGGAGAAGGAAGAGGAAGAGAGGAGAGGAGAAGGAGAAGGAAGAGGAGGAGAAAGAGGGAGAAGGTAAAAAAATAGAAAAAGGAGGAGGAGAAGGAGAAAGAAGAAGAAGAAGAAGAAGAACAACAACAACAACAACAAGAACAAGAACAAGAGAAGAGAAGAAAGAAGCAGAAGAAGAAGAAGAAGGAGGAGGAGGAGGAGGAGGAGGAGGAGGAGGGAAAAAATAGAAAAAAAGGAAAAGGGAGAAGAAGAAGAAGAAGAGAAGAAGAGAAGAAGAAGAACAAGAAGAAGAAGAAGAGGAGGAGGAGGGGAGGAGGAGGAGGAGAAAAGAACAAGAACAACAAGAACAAGAAGAACAAGAACAAGAACAACAAGAACAAGAAGGACAAGAAGCAGAAGAAGAAGGAGGAGGAGACCCCAAAGACATTAAAGACTGATCAGGGCAATAAAGCCGAGAGGTAAAAGAACAAGCGGCTACAGCCGGCAATTGATTTTCAGTGATTTCTACCGCCCCTACCCCCGGTTAATCCCTGCTGTCTAGACACACTAAATAGACGGGGGGGGGGGGGGGGGGGGGGGGCGGAATGAGACGAGGTTTTAGCCTTTCCAAAAACATTAAAAAAGAAAAAAGAAAAACATCGTTTGTCTACCTACATACCTACTTACACTTATGCGTACAACACACGCTGGCAAAATACACACACACAGAGTCTAGAGAGAAAGAGGTGTGTGTGCCCGTGAGAGGAGCGCGCGCGCGCGCAGACACACACACACACACACCACACACCCCACAGAGGCGTGCGCGTGTGTGCACACCACGCACACGCATCCACACGCACACAAACAGGCGCACGCATGCACGCACACGCACACACACACACACGCACATACACACACACACACAGGCGTGCGCGTTGCACCACACACACACACACACCACACACACACACACACACACACACACACACACACACACACACACACACACACACACACACAACACACATAGAGTAGGCCCTTTTTTGCCTGTGGGAACAGATGACAAAATTTACAAAACTGCGTACACACATGGACTGGATGTGAAAAAAAAAAAAGCACATGAGTACTTATTCCACTATCCTCGATACAAACCCAAATCATTTTTAATCAACACACACACACACACACACACACACACACACACACACACACACACACACACACACACACCAACACACTTACACACACACACACCCCACACACACACACGCGCGCACACACAAACACACGCACACACACACACACACACACACACACACACACACACACACAACACACACACACACACACACACACACACAACACACACACACACACACATACACAACTTACTTCATAAACCCATCAGATTGATGACGAAGGATCTTAACCATACAGCTACAGCGTTGTTACTACCCTTGCTAACACTATTATTATTATTATTATTATTATTATTATTATTATTATTATTATTATTATTATTATTATTATCATCATCATCATAAGATTATAATATCTGTTGATACAAGCAACATTAATAGCACTGGCTTCATTAGTTTAAAAAAAGTTAAAGTCTGTCTCGAGCCTAAGGTCATCAGCCGGTGCTTATCCGTTTCTGTGGCGTTAAGCGACTGAGATCATAGACTCCCCCTGGATAGGACGCAGTCTATCGCAGGGTTAACCCACACAAGGTTGGTACCTTTTACCTGGGTGGTGAGAAAATAGCGTGAAGTCCCTTTTCAGGGAACACGCATAGCGAAAGCTGGGATCGACCCGCACTTTAGATTACGAGTCCAACGCCCTAACCACTAGACTACAGCGGCGGCTACTGGCTTCATACCCTGTTTAAATCTGTATAGTCATACTTGTACGGTTTTGTTCTAGCCTAGGATTTAAAATTGTACAAGGTGACAACCCTGATAGGGCCTCTGTGGTTGACAGGACTATAAACAATATGATTGGATTGCATTGGAACCTATGATATCAATTCATTTTGTGAATCACAGCTACTTTTATTATTATTATTATTATTATTATTATTATTATTATTATTAATTATTATTAATTATTATTAAATATATGATCTGATGATTGGGGACGGGATAGCCTAGTGGTCAGAAGCATTGCGCTCGCAATTTGACGACCCGAGTTTGATTCCCGGTCGAGGGGATTTTTCCTCTGGAGTTGTGACATCAGTGCTGACTCCACTTCCCCCAAAAGTCTTTCGGATGAGACTATAAACCGAGAGGCCTCGTGTGAAAACGCACGTAGAACATCTTGCGCACACGTTAAATCTTGTTCCGCTTTTCGTAAGAGTAGGCCATTGTGTGCCGTTGGGAACAGATGACAAGATTTACAAAACTGCATACACCCGGGGACTGGACGTAAAAAAAGCACACGAATGCTTATTCCATTATCCTCGATAGAAAAGAAGAAATAAAACCATAAATTAAAAAAAAATTCATCTACGAAGTGGAAATGCAGATGCCTTAATGATGGGGTTAACGGCCCACATACACAACACTCACCTTTTCGTGACCTTTGGAGCTCAAGGCAAGAATAAAAAAATAAAAATTTAAAAAAAGAAACAAGATGGCTTGACCCACTTAGCAAAACGCGGTAACCTTGCCCAATGTTTCCCTGGGGAATTTTTCAGGCGGGTAAAAAAAAAAACGGTAGAAAAAAAAAAAACACCTAATAAAAGATAAAGACCAAAAAGTCTCAAAGAAGTAGAATTGCAGCATTGTAGGATGGATAGAAACCAAACACAAAACACACAAAGCTAAGATAAGAAGACCAACACAAAAAGAAAAAAGAAAACAAAAAAAGAAATTGAAACAGTAACAAGAATATCGAGCACTAGATCTAGTCTACATGCTTTTCTTTTCTTATTTTCTGTGTCTGGGTGTATGTGTGTGTGTATGTGTGTGTGTGTGTGTGTTGCCCAGGCTTTGCGCTCTAAAGACTAGAGCGCAAATCCATAGTCTTCCGAGACTGATGGGTGCCTACTACTACTGTGTGTGTGTGTGTGTTGTGTGTGTGTGTGTGTGTGTTTGTACGTGCGCGCGCACACATGCGTGCGTGATCGCACATCGTGTGTTCGTTTCCTACACACATACTTCCCATGTCTGTCTTCACAATTCCCTACAATGCAGCCACACTCGTTCGCTTGTCAATGCAACCTGCTTTCTCTTTTCAGTTCATTCACTTCAGATCAGATCAGAGATTAACTTCAACACACTCGCTATCCTTCGAGACGTGTTCTGAAACCGCAATCCTCCTGAAAAACAAATCCCGCCTTAGCTTAATACTGCTTTTTGCTTTCTGTTTAGACCAGAGACTCTACGCTAGGCAACTCAGCTTTAAAAAAAAACCGTGTTTGTTTAGAGCAGTGATGGCTATACACAACTCCTTCACAAAGCACACAGTTGGGAGATCAGGTTTAAAACGGATTCAGAGCAGATCAACTAACCGTCAAGAGGTTTTGATCAGCGAGAAAACAGAAAACTCGCCCCATTTTCACATTCATGAGCAAACAACGTGTTTGTTGCTAGGGGAAGGGTATATGATTTTGAGAGCAGCATCGCTAGATCTAAAACCCTCCCAAGTCCTTGTTTAGTACATAAACAGACACGTCCAAGATCCATGTTCGGGAGATGTCATCAGCCGTTTTTTTTGTTAAAGCGACGTGGTATACTATTAGTGTAGGGTTTGCCGCAAAGTAGTACACTGCGGGCATAGATCTATGTATCAAAGCGTTTTCTTCCTGTTTCTTTTTTTCGTTTTTTTCCTGCTTTAGATCTAGAGGACGGAATTACTCAGTGGTCAGAGCACTCGCCTTCCCATGTTGAGGTTTTAAGCAGCATGGAGCGTGTCACCAAGTGGATGGGTGACCGTTTGCGTCTTGGCTTCAGTGCAGTTCACCCAGCTGTAAATAGGCACTGCCCTCTTTAGGGTCAGGGATGGTAAAGCAGCGAGGGAGAGGAGATGGGCGCCGCCCTCAATATGCTGGCCCCTAGAGAAGCTGAGGTCTCTGATGCCTTGCTCCCCTACGACCACATAGGTTACGGGACACCTTTACTCTTTTTTTTAACCTTCACCTAGATCTAGATCTATGTGGCTGTCAGAGTGGGGTACGACAGATAGCCTTATCATCATCTGGGCTGGTGGCTGTATGACACATTATTGTCGGAAAATCAGTTCGAAGTTCTTTGTTCTAGTGAAATAATTGTGCAGAAGGAATGGTTGACAAAAGAGACTGACTTTTATGTTGATTGAGAAACTTACGATCAGCTGCTGGAAGTACTGATAAGGCTTTGTGATAATTGGTACACAGCTGTCAGTTTCCCCACTTCAGTCCTCTCAGCTGACTCATTAACCATCCTATCCTAGCCCAGATAGGGCCAGCTGGTGCTATTTATAGCAGACTGACCGTACTTGGACTAGGTAAAGGAAGGGGCACTAAATTTAGCATTGGACTGAGTGATTTTGGATTTGTGGCTGTGGGTAACAATTAGAAAGGCTAACGGTTGAATCCGTCGGGAACCCGCTCAGTCGATAATAAAATTATTATGAGATAATGTATAGTATTGTTGTTGGTGAAGATGGCATATATTTGGATAAGGCTGGACGGGTAGGGATGCAATATCCTGAAAGGCTGGATGGGGATGTGTTGCTATTTGGATAGGTTGGATTTATTATTTTTTATTATTTTATATCGAGGATAATGGAATAAGCACTCATGTACATTTCTATATCCAGTCCCCGTGCGTATGCAGTTTTGTAAATCTTGTCATCACATAATGGCCTACTCTTACGAAAAGCGGAACAGGATTTAACGTGTACGCAAGATGTTCTGCGTGCGTTCGCACACGGGGCCTCGGTTTATAGTCTCATCCGAAGGACTTCTAGGTAGATCTTATCAATTTGTTGTATGACAGAGTCTGATCACAAGGGGGGTGTAGCCTACACGTCTGTGCGTGAAGTGTGTGTTGGGGGAAAGATGCCATTGCTGATTTCTACAACCAGTTTCAGCTTTCCTTTCAAGTGTGAGGCCATGCGCCAGCCTGTGGAGGCAGAGGAATGGAGGTAAGGGGGGGGGGGGGGGGGTTAAAAGGGGGAACCTATGGCAGTTAGTTGCTCTGCTTGAAGAGTCATCTGTAAATGATTGCGTTCATGTGCTTTCGTTTGCACTGTAACTGAATGGAGCTCTCCCCCCCTCCCCCCTCCCCCTCCCACCTTTTCTGTTCTGTTTCATAAGCCATCTCTGCCTCAGGACTGTGATAACAATGATGCCAATCAAAGACTTTAAAAAAAAATTTTAAATATAAAATAAATTTAAAAAGTCGACAAATTTCTGCTGTTGTTGTACTGTCCCGAACTTAACGTCCTAACTACAAAATGCTCTCTCTCCCTCTTTTTAGACCCGGAGGTCACTGTGACACCATAAGTACATACACACTGGAGAGATGGAGTGTTTGTGTGTATGGCTGTTGTCAAGCATTTCCCGTAATTTATGTAGGCAGCCATGCACGGATGACAGGCGATTTTATAGACATCAATAAAACTCTTCAATTTATTATTTTTTTATATACCACTTTATGTCACCGCAGATTTCTCTGCGTGAAATACGAGCTGCTCTCTCCGGGGAGAGCGCGTCGCCACATGGGCAGCGCCTACCCATTTTTTTTTTTTTTTAATACAGCCCCGAGCCATCCTGGGGACTCCAACTCCCCGATTTGTTTCCTCAGGGATGGTGTCTAAACATGACACCTGTGTGCATGCTGGGTTGTTTTTTTTTAATTTTGCCATCCGCTTCTACCGGCACACAATGGCCTGCTTTTTCGAAAGGCAGAACGGGGTTTTAACGTGTGCGCAAGATGTTCTGCGTGCGTTCGCACACGGGGCCTCGGTTTATAGTCTTATCCAATGTGAAAATAAAACAGGCAAACCAGCCACCATGGACAGTGGTTAGCGCCTTGGGTGACCCACTGGAATGTCGCAGGTTCGAACCCTCTAAGTCAGGGATTTTTCTGACCCCGGACGACTCCTACCCAGAGTGTGTGTGCTGTGGGTTCAGTGGGGAGACTAGGACCACACAGTCGAGCTTCATCCTCTTTACGAATGCTAATTTGAGAGTGTTGCTCTAATTACCTGACCAACACTGCAGGTGTCTGTATCTCTCGGACCTGGTTGACGCCGGGATATATCATGATTGTAAG
>CM060339.1:15172466-15179966 GCA_030674155.1 Stramonita haemastoma
AGAATCTCCCATTATTCTGCACAAATTCTCAACTATGACAGTACACTTAGATCAGTGAAAAGTATAGAATCTCCCATCATCCTGTACAACTTCGCAACTATGACAGCACACTTAGTGAAGATGTAGCATCTAAACTGAAGCTGCGAAATTTCTACATTTGACAAACAAAGGCAACGTGTACACCACAGTGTGTTTTCCCCCCCTCCCCCCCCCCCCAACGAAACAGAACGTCGCGCAGTTCACAGATGTGTCCCAAAATAGAAACACGAGGCTGCGACATGGCTCTGATCGCATGGGAGGTAATCTACTTACCGCCCCATCACATCATTATTATTATTATTATTTTTTTTTTTATTTTTTTTTTTTTATTATTTTTTTTATTTTTATTATTGCTCTTATTATTATTATTATTATTAACATTATATTAGTGTTATTATTATCATCATCATCAACATCATTATTGTTATTGTTGTTGTCATTAGTAGTAGTAGTAGTAGTAAACATTCACCCTGAATAGTATACACAATAAAACAAGGAATTTGACGAAATAATGGACAGAAAAGAAAAGTATTTCTCTGCATTCGATAAAGGATAACCACTCAAAATGATACTCCCTCAAATCAGAGCTGAACACGCAATGCCATGGTCAACACATTAAAAAGAAACGATTATACATTCACACAATCTAAAAATAAAAACTGATCATTCATATCCTTATTCACATCATTCCTGCACAAAACAGTCCCATATGTAGCCATCATAGTGCAAAGGGCTAAATACAGTATTGACATGCAGAAATCACCTACATCATGCTGATGTGATAAAACATACAGAGAACACAAGCAAAGACGCATAAAAACGTAAAGGTCAGGATGTCCCCCAAAATCCATACTGGTTATTGAAGAAAGCTGTCAGAGACCTGAACCTTTTCCAGGGGCCAGCATGTTGAGGGCGGCGCCCATCTCCTCTCCCTCGCTGCTTTACCTTCCCTGACCCTAAAGAGGGCAGGTACCCATTTACAACCGGGTGTGAACTTGGAGGAACTGTACTGAAGCCAAGGCGCGCAAAGGGTCACCCATCCAACTGGTAACCACGCTCTATGCTGCTTAACCTTAGCTTGAGAAAAGCGAGAGCTGTGACCACTGAGCTATCTCGTCCCCTAATAAAGACATGAATGTACTAACACCTGCTAGTCACAGAGAGAAGGAGAAGAGAGAGAGAGAGAGTTGCTGGTCTAGTGGTAACGTACATGTTGAAGTAGCAAAAAGTCATGAGTATGATTTCTGTCTGAAGCACGCTGTGGTTTACTCTTTCAAAGAGCAAAATGGGTCTTAAAAAGTGTGCGAGATGTTCTGTAGGTTCGCACACAGGACCTTTATCAAATTATTGTCTTACCCAAAAGACTGTAGAGTAAGTGAAGTCAGTACTGGTGTTCACCCATGAAGGAAATGTTTCCCTGAATGTGGACCTCAGTACTGGCTGGACCCCAGGCCATCCGATCTACAGCGAAACGATCTATCCACTAGGCTACCCCCCGCTCCCCCCCCCCCGCCCCCTGAGATGTGATAATTATATACTATAAACACCAATAGAACAGGTTGATAAATATTCCCTAAGAGAAATCGTCGCAAGAATATCCGTCTTTAAGGAAAAGGATGTAGCCTACAAACACTACACAAAAAGATTGTTTTCGAAACCCAAACTAACACCCAACAGATTTGTGTAATACATAGTCACAATATACCCAAATCTGCTGAGAGATATACTATGAACACCAATAGAACAGGTTGACTTTCCCTAAGAGATATCGTGGCAAGAATATCCATCCATTCCTTAAAGAAAAGGATGTAGTCTACAAACACTACACTAAAAGATTGTATTCGAAAGTCAAACTAACACCCAACAGATTTGTGTAATACATAGTCACAATATACCCAAATCTGCTGAAGAGAGAGAGAGAGAGAGGAGAGAGAGAGAGAGAGAGAGAGAGAGAGAGAGAGAGAGAGAGAGGAGAGAGAGAGAGAGAGAGAGAGAGAGAGAGAACCAGAAGACAGTATACAAGCAAGCCAATCTTAGCTCTGCGGGTTCACACACCAACTCTTCACGTCACTTGCCTGAGCAAGTTAGGTGTCCAGTCAATGTTGGCGGCATCACAGCCAGCCAAAATGTTTTTCTCCCCAAACACCGTTTCCCACCAGAAATTGGAAATGTGCGTGTTCCACTAATGTCTAACTTTTCGTACACAAAGCGTCCGGGCAGGACAAACCCGGTGGGAAAGAAAGCGGGGGCAAGGTACAGCATTGCGCACTTCACTTAGCACCAAAGGCCTCATCCATCAACCTGCTTGCTTCCTTTGTAGCTCCGCTTTCCGCAGCTGGGTTTCCCCCCTTCATTCACGGCCTTGGAAGGTTGGGGGGAGGAGGGGAGGGGGATTACAGGTGATTCATTTCCATAAACCCATTTTGAAGCAGTTTTGATTTCTGTATCAGAAATGGCAGGCGCTGAAGCAGAAGTCGTCGTTAAAGGTCTATAACTCTTTCATCTCCGTAATGGGGTTTTACTCCCCCCCTTGCATCCAAAAGTTTCAATCTACGATATAAAGAGTTCAGCGTTTATTACAAGTTATTGTGTTTTGGTATGTTATTTTGGGTTTCTGCTTTTTTTTTTAAATTTAAAGTGAAAAAGATAATAACCAGGAAATGTGTTTGTCGTGAAATAAGGATTAGGGCTTGTGCCATCAGCTCAATATTCACAGTGGGACCTGTGTGACGTTCCTTCCTCAAATTGTCAATTTAGTGAAGATGACGTTCGTGATAAATTGGCAGAGTAAAGCACCTTAATGTGACACTCAACCACATAAGGAGTCGCATTGCACCAGAGGTCAAATTTTAGTTATTGATATGCTATTCACTTGCAATGAAATGGCTATACAATACAAAAAACAGACTGAAAATCGAACATTTCTATCAAAAGTTATTACATATTGAAATGATAGACTGCAGGAAATGTCAAAATCAGAAATTGACAATTTTAGCATCCTAGTGTGTGGTCAGAATGAGGGCTTGCTATTTTCAAAACATGTTTAAAGGCAAAAGGAAACAAAACCATGCCATGATATTTCACTACAAGGTAGAATAAGTGCTATAGTTTTATCATCAATAAAAAATCTCAACATCGACAACCTCACCCCCACCTCCTAGCGAAAAAGTGGATTATGTGCTAAGCGACTCATTTCGTGGTGGAGCGTCACCTTTATTCTGTTGACGGTATTTCAGACAATTCAGGACTACCAGCTCATGAAATCAGATTGTTAAAAAAAGTGTGGAACATGAAAAAAGGAAAATGAAGTTATTTCACCTTTAAAACATGTTATCAGCTTCACCACATCATTGTCAACTATATATTTTTTTTATGTTATTCTTTTACATCGAGGATAATGGAATAAACGCCCATGTTTTTTTTTAACATCCAGTCCCCGTGTGTATGCAGTTTTTTGTTGTTGTAAATCGTGTCATCTGTTAACACACATAATACTGAGACATAGTTCCTAGAGAATGAAACATTCTCCAAATGCATACATGCTTAGAAATGCTCTATTTACCAGGTAGGTTTTGAACGCGCTGTATGTGAAAATAGGAACACGTAAAGATAAATGGGGGACGGATAGCCTAGTGGTCAGAACATTGCTCTGGCAATTTGACGACCCAGGTTCCAGTCCGGTCAAGGAGATTTTTCTCCTGGAGTTAACATCAGTGCTGACTCCACTCTCGCCAAAAGTCCTTCGGATGAGACTTTAAACCGAGGCCCCGTGTGCGAACGCACGCAGAACATCTTGCGCACGCGTTAAATCCTGTTCCGCTTTTCGTAAGAGTAGGCCATTGTGTGCCGGTGGGAACAGATGACATTTACGAAACTGCATACACACGGGGACTGGATGTAAAAAAGCACAAGAGTGCTTATTCCATTATCCTCGATATAAAAGAATAAATCAAAATCAAATCAATAAAGAGATGTGGGCAGTGCCTTTCACCATAGTCAAGACTTTTGGTATAGCACAAACGTTAAGTTTTGTTCATGTTGTACAAACATCTGTAGTCCTCTATGTCTGCAGGCTCCCTTCCTCTTCTCCCAATTCCACACACACACACACACACACACACCACACACACACACACACACACACACACACACACACACACACACACACACACACACACACACACACACACACACGCACACACGCACGCACACACACACACACACACACACACACCACACACAAACACACACACACACACCACACACACAAACCACACACACAAACACACACACCACACACACACACACACACACACACACACACACACACACACACACACACACACACACCACACACACACACACACACACACACACACACACACACACACACACACAACACACACACAGAACGTCTCGCGCGCACGTTAAAACCCCGTTCCGCTTTTTCGAAGAGTAGGCCATTGTGTGCCAGTGGGAACGGATAACAACATTTACACGACTGCATACACACGGGGTCTGGATGTAAAATAAAAAAAGCAAAAAAAGCACATGAGTGCTCATCCAATTTTCCTCGAAATAAAAAATAAATAAATAAATATATAAATAAAATGAATAATGTTAAAATTGATCAGTTTCATTCTAGGGGGGTTATTTTTTTGACTCGAGAGAGTCGCAACAATCAGCAGAAATACTAATGCTGCCTTTTGCCCCCCCCCCTCCCCCTCGCCCCCCCCCCCCCCTCCCCCTCACCCCCCCCTCCCATCCTCAAATTTACAAACAACCTTTGGGGACTGGGTAGCCTAGTGGTCAGAATATTGCGCTGGCAATTTGACGACCCGAGTTCGATTCTCGTTGGTGGGGATTTTTCCCCTGGAGTTAACATCAGTGCTGACTCCACTCTCCCCAAAAGTCTTTCGGATGAGACTGTAAACCGAGGCCCGTGTGCGAACGCACGCAGAACATCTTGCGCAACATGTTAAATCCTGTTCCGCTTTTCGCTTTTCGTAAGAGTAGGCCATTGTGTGTCGATGGGAACAGATAACAATATTTACACAACTGCATACACACGGGGACTGGATGAAAAAAGCACATGAGTGCTTATCCCATTATCCTCGATATAAAAGAATAAAATAAAATAAAATAAAATAAAATAAACCTGTTATGGGAGCAGCCTGTCATAGAACCTTACAAAGCTACCCACTTTGAATGGGGACATGGAAAAAGCAATCAATCAATCAATCGATCGATCGATTGATCAGTCAATCAATCAATAAATCGGTCGATTGATCAGTTAATCATTCAATCAATTACTTCCCCAAAATGGTCGTCGACAGTTTTCTTAAGGCTGGTCTGCTATTAGATTAAAAAAAAAGAAAAGCACTGTTTGAAAACCAAAAACCAAAAAAGTATCGTGTACTCCCTCTCTCTCTCTCTCTCTCTCTCTCTCTCTCTCTCTCTCTCTCCTCTCTCTCTCTCTCTCTCTCTCTCTCTCTCCCTCTCTCCTCTTCTCTCTCTCTCTCTCTCTCTCTCTCTCTCCCCCCCCCCCCTCTCCTCTCTCTCTTGTCTCTCTGTTCTCTGTCTCTCTCTGTCTCTGTCTCTGTCTCTGTCTCTTCTCTCTCTTCTCTCTCTCGTCTCTCTCTCTCTCTCTCTCTCTCCTCTCTCTCTCTCTCTCTCTCTCTCTCTCTCTCTCTCTCTCTCTCCTCTCTCCTCTCTCCTCGACTGGATGTAAAAAAGCACATGAGTGCTTATCTATTATCCTCGAATAAAAGAATTTGCTTTGCCTTCTCTCTCTCTCTCTCTCTCTCTCTCTCTCTCTCTCTCTCTCTCTCTCTCTCTCTCTCTCTCTCTCTCTCTCTCTCTCTCTCTCTCTCTCTCTCTCTCTCTCTCTCTCTCCTCTCTCTCTCTCTCTCTCTCTCTCTCTCCCTCTCCCCCTCTCCCCTCTCTCCCCCCCCCCTCTCTCTCTCTCTCTCTCTCTCCCTCCCTCCCTCCGGCTCCCTCCCTCTCTTTCTGTGTTGTATAGTTGGTGACCTTGTTATAAAGCAGACACACTCTTCAAACTCTTTCTTGGCATCTTTTGGAAAGACAGAACACACATACACACAGGTGTTTCAGGGAGTTCAGGAGTAGAACAGGCCGCTAGAAGAACACTTGGCGGCTGATCAGGCTGGCAGTATGTTCCTCCCTCCATACGTAGAATCAGTTTTTGAACACCTGTCCTTTCTCCTTCCTTAATATCTAAGCGCTCGCGCGTGTTTGTGTGCGTGCGTGCGTGACTGTGTGTGTGTATGTGTGTGTTGTGTGTGTGTGTGTGTGTGTGTGTGTGTGTGTGTGTGTGTGCGCGCGCGTGACTCTGTGTGTGTGTGTGTGCGCGCGCGGGTGAATTGTGTGTGTGTATGCGTGCAGTGTTGATAAGTAACTGTCTCCACCCCCGCCCCCGACCCCCCCCCCCCCCCCCCCCCCGAAAATCATCCGATTAGACTAAAAAACTGAGGCCCTGTGTGTAAACGTACGCAGAACATCTAGCGCACACGTCAAATACCGTTCAGTCTTTGGGAAGAATAGACCATTTTGTGCCGGTTAGAACGGATTACAAAAAAAGTATATACATATTTAAAAAATTGTATGATCTCGAATGCGGCTACCTTAATGGTGGGCACAAAACGATACGTTAAAAAAAATGTCCCCATTGGTGTACCTCAGATCTCTAAGCAAGGAACGAAAATGGAACCAAAAAAAACAACAACTAAAGAACCCTGACATTTTAACTAATGTCAAACCAGTCTGGCGACCTCAGCTAAATCTCACAAGTCCTGTCACTTGCTCACATCCTGTCTCTCTGCCTTGAGTTTCCAGAGCCAAAGCGTTTGGGGTTTTAATTTTTTTTATTTTTAATTTTATACCATTTTAAGTCACAGCAGATTTCTCTTCGTGAAATTCGGGTTGCTCTCCTCCTGGAAAGCGCGTGCGTCGCCAGAAGAGCAGCGCTACTCGTTATTTTTTTTTCCCCTTTTTCCTTGTCTGCAACTGTATTTGTTTCCCTATCAGAGTGGCTTTTTTCTACAGAATTTTGCCAGGGACAACCCTCTTGTTGCCGTGGGTTCTTTTACGTGCGCTAAATTATTATGTGTAACACACTGGACCTCGGTTTATCGTCTCATCCGAAAGACGAGCACCCAGACCACCACTCATGGTCTAATGGATGAGGGGAAAGTTTCGGGCCCAAACGGGATTCGAACCACCGCACACTCCGACCCGGACTTTTCACTTTCTATGTAGGCGCGTTGTAACCTATAGACCACTGATCCACCCGTGTTACAACCACAGTAGGACTTTTAGGTACTTACTTGAGTTAATGTGTGTTTAGGTACTGACTGTTCCTTGAGTTAATGTGTGTTTAGGTACTGACTGTTCCTGGAGTTAATGTCTGTTTAGGTACTTCCTGTTCCTTGAGTTACTGTC
>CM060339.1:15184966-15187466 GCA_030674155.1 Stramonita haemastoma
CGGCTGCTGACTAAGAGGGAGGAGTGAGCGGGGTGAGCATCTGTGGGTGGAGTGCCGTGCTCCTCCGGCTGCTGTTTTGTTTCCCCTATGATGAGGTAAGGTGACAGACAACAGCTACCTACCTGTACCTGTTTTCTTGGTGGTGTTCTGTCACATTGTGTCCCGTGTGTCTCTCTCTGTGTCGTTTTTTGGGTTGGTTGGTTTGTTGTTCTGTGTGTGTGTATATGTGTGTGTGTGTTGTGTGTGTGTGTGTGTGTGTGTGTGTGTGTGTGTGTGTGTGTGTGTGGTGTTGTGTGTGTGTGTGTGTGTGTGTGTGTGTGTGTGTGTTGTGTGTGTGTGTGTGTGTGTGTGTGTGTGTGTGTGTGTGTGTGTGTGGTGTGTGTGTGTGTCGGTTTGTGTTTGTGTGTGTCGGTGTGTGTCGGGTGTGTGTTGCGTGTGTCTGTCTGTCTGTCTGTAGGTTTGTCTGGGTCTCTGATTTCTGTCCCTCTTAGTTTTGTCTGAGTTCATTATTCCTGTCTATGTTTGTTTGTGTGTGTGTGTGTGTGTGTGTGTGTGTGTGTGTGTGTGTGTGTGTGTGTGTGTCTGTCTGTCTGTCTGTCTGTCTGTCTGTCTGTCTGTCTGTCTGTTTCAGCCTGTCCCGCTGTTTTTCCACTCTGTATTTATTTTGTTTGTATCTGTCTGTGTCTGTCTCAGATTGTTTGTCTGCCTGTCTCTGTGTGTCTGTCTACGTCTTTTAGTCTGTCTGTCTGTCTCTCTTCCCTCTCCTCTCTCTCTCTCTCTCTCTCTCTCTCTCTCTCTCTCTCTCTCTCTCTCTCTCTCCTCTCTCTCCTCTCTCTCTCTCTCTCTCTCTCTCTCTCTCTCTCTCTCATGGTCAGGTGTGTATGTGTGTGTGTGTGTCTGTGTCTGTGTGTCTGTGTGTGTCTGTTTATGTATGTGTGTGTGTACACGCACATGCGTTTGCGGACGAGCAAGCACGTGTGTGAATTTTGCCTGCGTAGATTCATGTTTCTGTGTCTGCGAAGTGTGAGTACTGACTGGGTGTGTATTTGTATGTGTGCGCGTGCGTGCGCGCGCGTGTGCATGTGTGTGTGTGTGTATGCGAGTGTGCGTGCGCGTGTGTGTGTGTGCGTATGCGCTCGCGCGTGTGTGTATATGTGTGTGTGTGTGTTGCGCGAGAATGTTTGTGCATTAATATTTTACCTGTGTATGTGTGTTAGTGTGTGTACATGAATGATCTTTATTCTTCCAAGTATTACTTTAGTCAAGTGTGTGTGTCTCTGTCTCTACCTCTCTCTGTCTGTCTGTCTCCCCCTCCTTCTCTCCCTCCCTCCCGCTCTCTCCCTTCCTCCCCCCTCTCTCCCTTCCTCCCCCCTCTCTCCCTTCCTCACCCCCCCCCCTCTCCCTCTCTCTCTCTTTCTTTCGCTCTCCCTCCCTCCTTCCCTCCCGTCCTCCATCCCTCCCCCCCTCTCTCTCTCTGTTTCTCTTTGAGATTAAACTTGGTGCGTGTATTGGTTGGGAAGGGAGGACAGATGTTTGCTTATCCCCGGTTTGAAAACAAAAAACCCAAGTATTTGATTTTCTGCAGTTTAAATTCAAGAAAATCTGAACATGGAAAGAGTTCATCATTATGGAGATTTAAAGTCATTCATCATCTTGCTGCCAGATCTTTCATAATTTTTTTTTTGGATCGAAATGAAAGGGTCTGCTGCATGGGTAACAGCTTGCCCTCCACGCTTACTTACTTACCCAGGCTTTGCACTCTAAGAGTGAGAGTAACAACTCCATAGTCTTCTGAGACTGAAGGATGCCTACTACTTATCGGCAATGTATGGGGACTGGATGTAAAAAAACACGCGAGTGCTTATCCCATTAACCTCGAAATAACAGAATAAAAATTAATAAAAAATAAAATAAATAAATAAATAAATAAATGCGATTGAACAATTTCTAGAAAGGACAAAAGTTATATCATGTGACAAGTTGTTTTTTTAACGAATACAAGTCATCATAATTATCCTATGATAGTCACAGTCACTCTTCAGTCTGATTAAAGCATGTTTGCTGAGGTTAGTTTGACCGAAACTAAAAAGATGTTAGGCGTGGGGTGGGGAGGGGTGTGTGTGTGTCGGGGGGGGGGGGGGGGGGGACAGCCCAGTGGTTAAATCGTTGCACATCTGATCCGAAGGGCTAGGATCGAGCCAGCACAGAACCACTCGTTTTAGGGGATTTTACCCTGGAGTAAACATCATCGCCGACTCCACTCCTCTAAAATCAATTTTCATGATTTCTTTTGTGTGTGGTGTGTGTGTGTGTGAGGGCAGGATGAAAAAAAGTTTTGTGTAAACTCAAATCTTTTACCCTCCATAAAGATCATTTGACTTGACTTGACTTGACTTGACTTGACTTGACTTGACTTGACTTGACTTGACTTGACTTAAAAAATCCTTCGGATGAGACTCTAAACCGAGGTTCCGTGTGCCAACGTACGGAGAAAATCTTG
>CM060339.1:15199966-15206212 GCA_030674155.1 Stramonita haemastoma
AGAGTAAATTGAATGTAGAAGACAATGAAAGAAATACTGCAATGAATGATCAAGTATATACATTAATAGATTCAGAAATAACTGTATTGTATTGTATTGTATTGTATTGTATTGTAGTGTGTTGTGCTCTATTGTGTTGTTTTGTGTTGTGTTGTATTGTTTTGTGTTGCATTGGATTGTTGTGCTGTTTCGTATGGTGTTGTATTGTATGGTGTTGTATTGTATTGTGTTGCGTTGTATTGTGTTGTATTTATTGTATGGTGTTGCATTGTGTTGCATTGTGTTGTATTGTACGCTTATTAAATTGTGCTGTGTTGTATTGTTTTGCGTTGTATTGTATTGTATTGTTTTGTATTTTTTGTATTGTGTTGTATTGTAATGTGTTGTGTTGTATTGTGTTGTATTGTATTTATTGTGTTGTATTCTATTGTATGGTGTTGTATTGTATAGTATTGTATTGTGTTGTATTGTATTGCATTATGTTGCGTTGTATTGTGTTGTATTTTATTGTATGGTGTTGTATTGTATTGTATTGGGGGCTTCAGGATTTCTGCCTACGTAATCATTTTTGCTTTTTGGTTTTAATATAAATCTTTTGTCTGTATAATTTCCCCAGGAATTAAGTTCTATAGACTGAAAGGCAGACAGACAGACAGACAGACAGACAGACAGACACAGGAAGGAAGGAAGGAAGGAAGGAAGGAAGGAAGGAAGGAAGGAAGGAATGCACGAACTCATTGATTTATTGTAACTGTTGAAATATATGCTGAACTGAAGGAAGGAAGGAAGAGATGATGGAAGAAAAGAAAGAAGAAAAGATAAAGGGAAGGAAAAAAAGGAAAGAAAGGAAGAAAGACAGAAATAAGAAAAGAAAGAAAGACAGAAAGAAAGAAAAGAGGAAATAAGAAAAGAAAGAAAGGCAGAAAGAAGACAGAAAAAAGAAAGAAAAAGAAAGAAAAACGAAGGAAGAAAGAAAGAAAGAAAGAAAGAAAAGAAAAGAAAGAAAGAAAGAAAGAAGAAAGGAAGAAAGAAGAAAGGAAGGGAATAATAAAAAATAAAAAGAAAGGAAGGAAGGAATAAAAGAAAGAAAGAAAGGAAGGAAGGAAGGAAGGAAGGAAGGAAGGAAGGAAGGAAGGAAGGAAGGAAGGAAGGAAGGAAGAATAGAAAGAAAGAAACAAAGTAAGAAAGAAAGAAAAGAAAAGAAGAAAAAAAAAGAAAGCAAGCAAGAAAGAAAAGCAAGCAAGCAAGCAAGCAAGGAAGTAAGCAAGGAAGGAAAGAAGGAAGGAAGGAAGAAGACAGGAAGATTAAAGACAGGCAGGGTGAAGAGTCAGCGGGTACAGGGAGAGAGGAGAGAGGAGAGAGGCGGCCCCGCTATTGATATGCACTGATGGGCGTGATGGAAGGCCTAGGCTGCCCCTGTCAATTATGCATGTACCCATAGAGTCTGTTTACCCTTCTCTTTCTGTGTGTCTGTCTGTCTGTCTCTGTGTCTGTCCGTCTGTCTGTCTGTTTCTGTGTCTGTTTCTGTCTGTCTGTCTGTGTCTGTCTGTCTGTCTCTGTCTCTGTCTCTCTCTGTCTCTCTCTGTCTCTGTCTCTGTCTCTCTCTCTCTCTCTCTCTCTCTCTCTCTCTCTCTCTCTCTCTCTCTCTCTCTCTCTCTCTCTCTCTATTTCTCTCTCTAATACACACACACACGGATATAGTCTGTTTACCGTTCTCTGTCTCTCTCTGTCTCTGTCTCTCTCTCTCTTATACACATACACACACACACACTCACACAAACACACACACACACAAACACACACACACAAACACACACACACACATCATCATCATCATCATCATCATGAGGATGACGATGACCACAACGACGACAATGACGACGACGACGACATCGATGACGACGACGACGACATCGATGACGACGACGACGACAACGGCGATGATGACGACGACGACGACAATGACGATGACGATGACGACGACGACGATGACGACGACGACGACGAAGACGACGATAATGATGATGATGATAATGACGACGACGTTGATGATGGCAACAAGAAACGGTGCCTGCCCGCATTAAAAGAGGACGAGAAGGGGGTATAGTAAACGCTGCCATTACCACACGAGATAACGCTGTGAAGCTCGATTGTCATAATAATGCTCACACCAGGAAGACGGATATTGGCTGCACAGTGTAAATTACTGAACGGGAGAGAGTGTGTTGTGTGTATGTATGTGTGTGTGTGCCGGGGGGGGGGGGGTAGTGTGTGTATGTGTGTGTGTGTGGGGGGGGGGTAGTATTTTGTGTGTGTGTATGTGTGTGAGTGGGGGGGGTATTTTGTGTGTGAGTGTGTGTGTGTGTGTGGGGGGGGGGGGGGGGGTTTTTGTGTGTGTGTGTTTTTTTGTGTGTGTGTGTGTGTTGGGGGGGGGGGTGCGTGCCTCTGTGTGTGTGTGTGTGGGGGGGGGGGGGGGGTGTTTGTGTGTGTATTTGTGTGTGTGTTTGTGTGTGAATGTGTATGTGAGTGTTTGTGTGTGTATTTGTGTGTGTGTTTGTGTGTGAATGTGTGTGTGAATGTGTGTGTGTATGTATGTGTGTGTGTGTGTGTGTGTGTGTGTAATAAACAGAGACATACCAACAGAGAGAGAGACAGAGACAGAGACAGACAGAGAGAGAGACAGAGTGACAGAGAGAGACAGAGAGAGAGGCAGGCAGGCAGGCAGGCAGGCAGGCAGACAGACAGACAGACAGACAGACAGACAGACAGACAGACAGACAGACAGACAGACAGACAGACAGACAGACAGACAGACAGACAGACAGACAGGCAGAGGCAGAGACAGAGACAGAGAGATGCGAAGATAGATGGTAAAATACTTATTATTTTGCAGTTACTGAAAACAGAACTCAACACGCGCGGAGTCCGTTTTATTTTCCGTGGACAGAGGAGCGAGTGAATCCTGGATATACAGGTAACACAGGTAGGTATAACACTACCGACTTACCGGTGGATAATGGTAAACTATTGCAGGTAGCACACACACACACACCAACACACACACATACACACACACACACACACACACACGCACACACGCACGCACACACACACACACGCACACACACATACACACGCACGCACACATGCACACACACACACTATCCATTATCCTTGATATAAAAGATATAAATAAAAATAATGAAATGAATAAAATAGATACACGCACACACGCACACACACATACACACACATACACACACACACACACACACACACACACACACACACACACACACACACACACACACACACACACACACACACAACACACGCACGCACACACTGAACTTCATGGCTTTCATAAGGAGGCTTTGCCACAGTCTAAACGAAGAACGCCTAATAAGTTTATAGGTTTACTAGGATCTTCTCCCTACTCCCCCCTCTTCCCTCCCATCCCCTCCTCCCATCCACTCCTCCCATCCTTTCGTCACCTTCTCCCTCTACCTCCTTCCCCCTCCCCCTCTTACTTTCTGGCTGGTCTTGGCCTACCCTCTTCCCTCTTTTCTATCCCGTCCCCCCCCCCCCCCCCTCGTTCTCGCTGAAGCCCATCTGGGTGGGCAGGTGTCGGAAGTGGAGAGCATTAACTGTGGCGCTTACCTTGTCTAGACGTTAGTTCAGCTAATAGCATTTGATAACCAGTACTCTCTCTCTGTCTCTGTCTCTGTCTCTTTCTCTCCCCTCATTCTCTCTCCTCTCCCCTCTTCTCTCTCCCCTCTTACTTTCTGCTGTCTTGCTCCCTCTTCCTCTTGTCTCTGTCCTCTCCTCTCTCCTGCCCATCTTGTCGCTGTGTCGTGCTGACTCTAACTGTGCCTTACCTTGTCTCTGTCTCTGTTCCTATCATTGTCATCTCTTTCTCTGTCTCTGTTTTTTCTTCTCTCTCTCTCTGTCTCTTTCTCTCTCTCTCTCTGTCTCTGTCTTCTGTCTCTGTCTCTCCTGCTGCTCTTGTCTGTCTCTGCTCTCCTCATGTCTCTGTCCTGTTTCTGTCTTCTCTCCTCTCTCTCTCTCCTGTCTCTCTCTCTCTCTCTGCTCTCTTTCTCTTCTCTTCTCTCTGTCTCTCTCTCTCTCTCGTCTCGCTCTCCTCTCTTGTCTGCTCTGTCCTTCTCTCTCTCTCTCTCTCTCTCTCTCTCTCTCTGTCTGTCTCTGTCTGTCTGTCTTCTCTCTTCTCTCTCTCTCTCTTCTCTCTCTCAGGCAATGCATCTGTTGCGTTAACTCTCTCTCTCTCTCTCTCCTCTCTCTCTCTCTCTCTCTCTCTCTCCTCCTCTTCTCTCTCTCTCTCTCTCTCTCTCTCTCTCTCTCTGGTCGGTGGTGGTCTGTATGTCAGTTGCCTGTCTCAGAGTCTTTGTTGGCGGCTGTCTCTGTCTTGGTCTCTGTATCTGTGTGTCTGTGTCTGTGTGTTTTGTCTGTCTCTTGAAAATCTGTGGAAATAGTTTTTGCTGTAATGTAGATGCCAGTGGTTACTTTCAGGTGTTTCCCTCTGACGCGTTTTGCTATTCATACACACATGCATGCACAGACACACAGACACAGACAGACAGATACACAGACACACACAACACAACAAACACACGTACACACACGCACGCACACACACGCAATACATACACAAAATGGGTACAACACACAGACAGATACACACACATACACATACGCACACACGCACACTTGCTATCTCTTACACACACACACACACACACACACACACACACACACACACACACACCACACACACACACACACACACACACACACAACACACACACCACACGCAACCAGCACGCAGCATGCTACGCGCGCGACAAAATGGATTGAAGAGCTATATTCGATAAAGTAAACACCACCTCCTACTGATATCTTCAAATAACTGAATCCATTCAGTATGTTGTCAATGCAGCTGTAGAAAAGGGTGGTATAAACAAAATTCACAACTGATGATAATGATTATCATCATGATAGTAATGGTGGTGGGATGATGAATGATGAGGGAGAGGAGGAGACGACGACGACGAGACGACGACGACGACGACGACGAGATGATGATGATGATGATGATGATGATTTGGGGTGAAGAGAGAAGAAGGGTGGAAAAAAAGGGGGAAGGGGGGAAAAAAAAGGGGGAAAGAGGGGAAAAAAAAATATGGTTTTAAAAAATTGGGGGGAGATGGTGGTGGGGTGGTGGTGGGGGTTTTTGGTGGTGGGGGGTTGGTGATGACCCCAAAAACAAATTTCCCCCCCAACGCCATGAACGGAAAACGACGCGAGGGGAGGGGTTTTTAAAAATAAAGGAATTTTTCCCCCCCCCCCCCAAATTTTGCCCCCCCCCCCCCCCCGGGGGGGTTTTTGATGGGGTTTTTGGGGGTTGGGTTTTTCCCCCCTGCTTTCCCCCCGGGGGGGGGTTGGCCTTTTTTTCCTAAAAAACCCCGGGGGGGGGATTTTTAGGAAAAAGAGAAAAAGAGAGAGAAAAAGGGGGGGGAGAGAGAAAAGGAAGGGGGGGGGAGAGGGGGGGGGGGGGGAGGGGAAAAAGAGGGGGGGGGAGGAGAGGGAGAGAGGGGAGGGAGAAGGGGGGGAAAGGGGGAGAAGAGAAAGGGAAAGGGGGGGGGGGGGGGGGGGGGGGGGGGGAGGGGAAAAAGGGGGGGGGGAGGGGAAAGGGGGGGGGGGGGGGGGGGGGGGGGGGGGGGGGGGGGGGGAAAGGGGGGGGGGGGGGGGGGGGGGGGGGGGGGCGGGGGGCCGGGGGGGGGGGGGGGGTTTTGGGGGGGGTTTTTCCCCCTGGGGGGGTTTTTTTTTTGGGGGGGGGGGCGGGGGGTGGGGGGGGGGTTTTGGGGGGGGGGGGTTTTTGGGGGGAGGGGGGGGGGGGGGGGGGGGGGGGGGCCCATTTTGGGGGGGGCCCCCCCCCCTTTGGGGGGGGTTTTGGGCCCCCTTTTGGGGGGGGGGTTTTTTTGTTTTTTTTTTTTCCCCCCGGGGGGAAACCCCCCCCCAAAAACCCCTTTCCCCCCCCGTTTTGAAAGAAAGAGAGAGAGAGAAGAGAAGAGAAGAGAGGAGAGAAGAGGGGGGGGGAGGAAAAGGAGGGGAGGGGAGGGGGGATAGGAAGGGGAAAAGAAAACAAAGAAGGGGGAGAAGGGGGGGGAGAGAGAGAGGGGAAGGAAAAAAGGGGAGAGAGAGGGAGAAAAGGGAAGAGGGGGGAAAGGG
>CM060339.1:15211312-15213812 GCA_030674155.1 Stramonita haemastoma
TCTCTTTGCTCCCCATTCTGTACGTTTGCTTCTTAAAAAGAAAGAACGAAATAGCTTGAACAAGTGATAGCAATGTTTTGTAATGATAATATGATATAGTACAGGATTTATTCAATAATCGTCATTGTTTATGGAGATTATAACCTGGTATTATTTTAACTGACCAGCAGTATTTTCGGCTTTGAAAATATTATTTTCCTAAGTTTTTTTTTTCTCTCTTCTCTCTCTCTCTCTCTCTCTCTCTCTCTCTCTCTCTCTCTCTCTCTCTCTCTCTCTCTCTCTCTTCTCTCTCTCTCTCTCTCTCTCTCTCTCTCTCTCTTGGGGACGGATAGCCTAGTGGTCAGAAGAACATTGCGCTGGCAATCTGACGACCGAGTTCGATTCCGGTTGTAGTAGATTTTTCTCCGGGAGTTAACATCAGTGCTGACTCCACTCTCCCCAAAAGTCCTTCGGATGAGACTTTGAACCGAAGCCCTGTGTGCCAACGCACGCAGAACATCTTACGCACACGTTAAATCCTGTTCCGCTTTTCGTAAGAGTAGGCCATCGTGTGCCGGTGGGAACAGATGACATTTACAAAACTGCATACACACGGGGACTGGATGTAAAAAAGCACACAAGTGCTTATCCCATTATCCTCGATATAAAACAATCAAATTAAATCAAATCCAGCTCTCTCTCTCTCTCTCTCTCTCTCTCTCTCTCTCTCTCTCTCTCTCTCTCTCTCTCTCTCTCTCTCTCTCTCTCTCTCTCTCTGTCTCTCTGTCTGTCTGTCTGTCTGTCTGTCTGTCTGTCTGTCTGTCTGTCTGTCTGTCTGTCTGTCTGTCTGTCTGTCTGTCTCTCTCTCTCTCTCTCTCTCTCTCTCTCTCTCTCTCTCTCTCTCTCTCTCTCTCTCTCTTCTCTCTCTCTCTCTCTCTCTCTTCTTCTTTTCCCCTACTTTATGTGTGCTTACTCTACAACTACATGTGTTTCTTGGCGCATTATTCCCCCCCCCTTTTTTTTCCTGTACATTAGCAAAGATTGCAATCGAGGGATGTTGTTGTTGTTGTTGTTGGTTTACACGTTACAACTCGGCAGTCGTCATGTTTATGTTATAATTTTCATTATTTAACTGAGCACACCATGAGTTACAAGCTTGTTGTTGCTATGGTTCCTCAATGCCGTTTGTCTTCAATATTTATTCTCACTTCTATAAATAAAATAAAATAAAATAATAGAATAAAATCTACTGAAACCAAAACGTTCATGCTGCATAGTCTAAAGTTCATTCTCAGCCACTGACTAGACTGTCTGTTTCAGAGTGTTGTCTGTTTGAATGAAAGAAGAATACCGTTGGGACACCACTGAAGATTTTGCAAACAGATTCCTCCACTCCTTGTGGCTTTAATCAGAGAGTGGACTGGCCTAGAGCGGAACCACTCGCTACGGAAGATAGTAAGTCGTTCCACTCAAAGCCAGTCCACTCTCTGATGTTGTCTTTCCATCGTTTCCTCTGTCTGCCTCTCTCTTCGTCTCCCTCCTCTAACTGTTCCCTGTAGAACAGTCTTGGCCAGTTCAGTTAAGTACCTACACAGACATTAACTCAAGGAACAGTAGGTACCTAAACAGACATTAACTCAAGGAACAGTAAGTACCTAAACAGACATTAACTCAAGGAACAGTAAGTACCTAAACAGACATCAACTCAAAGAACACTAAGTACCTAAACACACATTAACTCAAGGAACAGTAAGTACCTAAACAGACATTAACTCAAAGAACACTAAGACATTAACTCAAGGAACAGTAGGTACCTAAACACACATTAACTCCAGGAACAGTAAGTACCTACACATACATTAACTCAAGGAACAGTAAGTACCTAAACACACATTAACTCCAGGAACAGTAAGTACCTACACATACATTAACTCCAGGAACAGTAAGTACCTAAACAGACATTAACTCCAGGAACACTAAGTACCTAAACAGACATTAACTCAAGGAACAGTAAGTACCTAAACAGACATTAACTCAAGGAACAGTAAGTACCTAAACAGACATAAACTCAAGGAACAGTAAGTACCTAAACAGACATTAACTCAAGGAACAGTAAGTACCTAAACAGACATTAACTCAAGGAACAGTAAGTACCTAAACAGACATAAACTCAAGGAACAGTAAGTACCTAAGCAGACACTAACTCCAGGAACAGTAAGTATCTGAACAGACATTAACTCAAGGAACACTAAGTACCTAAACAGACACTAACTCCAGGAACAGTAAGTATCTGAACAGACATTAACTCAAGTAAGTACCTAAAAGTCCTACTGTGGTTGTAACACGGGTGAATCAGTGGTCTATAGGTTACAACGCGCCTGCATAGAAAGCGAAAAGTCCGGGTCGGAGTGTGCGGTGCTTCGAATCCCATTTGGGCCCGAAACTTTCCCCTCATCCATTAGACCATGAGTGGTGGACTTGAGTGGTGGACTGGGTGCTCGTCTTTTGGATGAGATGATAA
>CM060339.1:15216312-15220503 GCA_030674155.1 Stramonita haemastoma
ACACTGATCAATTTTAACATTATTAATTTTATTTATATATTCATTTATTTATTATTTTTTATTTCGAGGAAAATTGGATGAGCACTCATGTGCGGTTTTTTATTTATTTTTTTTATCCAGACCCCGTGTGTATGCAGTTGTGTAAATGTTGTTATCCGTTCCCACCGGCACACAATGGCCTACTCTTCGAAAAAGCAGAACGGGGTTTTAATGTGTGCGCGAGACGTTCTGTGTGTGTGTGTGTGTGTGTGTGTGTGTGCGTGCGTGCGTGTGTGTGTGTGTGTGTGTGCGCGTGTGTGTGTATTGTGTGTGTGTGTATGTGTGTGTGTGTGTGTGTGTGTGTGTGTGTGGTGTGGTGTTGTGTGTGTGTGTGTGTGTGTGTGTGTGTGTGTGTGTGTGTGTGTGTGTGTGTGTGTGTGTGTGTGTGTGGAATTGGGAGAAGAGGAAGGGAGCCTGCAGATATAGAGGACTACAGATGTTTGTACAACATGAACAAAACTTAACGTCTGTGCTATACCAAAAGTCTTGACTATGGTGAAAGGCACTGCCAACATCTCTTTATTGATCTGATTTTGATTTATTCTTTCATATCGAGGATAATGGAATAAGCACTCTTGTGCTTTTTTACATCCAGTCCCCGTGTGCATGCAGTTTTGTAAATGTCATCTGTTCCCACCGGTACACGATGGCATACTCTTACGAAGAGCAGAACAGGATTCAACGAGTGTGCAAGATGTTCTGCATGCGTTCGCACACGGGGCCTCGGTTTACAGTCTCATCCGAAGGACTTTTGGGGAGAGTGGAGTCAGCACTGATGTTAACTCCAGGAGAAAAATCTCCTCGACCGGACTCGAACCTGGGTCGTCAAATTGCCAGAGCAATGTTCTGACCACTAGGCTATCCGTCCCCCGTTTATCTTTACGTGTTCCTATGTTCACATACAGCACGTTCAAAACCTACCTGGTAAATATAGCATTGCTAAGCGTGTATGCATTTGGAGAATGTTTCATTCTTTAGGAACTATGTCTCAATATGTGTGTTAACAGATGACAACGATTTACACAAAAAAACTGCATACACACGGGGACTGGATGTAAAAATAAACATGGGTGCTTATTCCATTATCCTCGATGTAAAAGAATAACAAAAAAATAAAATAAAGTTGACACTGATGTGGTGAAGCTGATAACATGTTTTTAAAGCTGAAATAATTTCCTTTTCCTTTTTTCATGTTCAAGACTTTTTTTTAAAATCTGATTTCATGAGCTGGTAGTCCTGAATTGTCTGAAATACGGTCAACAGAATAAAGGTGACGCTCCACCACGAAATGAGTCGCTTAGCACATTACCCAATTTTGCGCTAGGAGCCATTTTAGGCAGGTGGGGGTGAGGTTGTCGATGTTGAGATTTTTATTGATTATAAAACTATAGCACTTATTCTACCTTGTAGTGAAATATCATGGCATGGTTTTGTTTCCTTTTGCCTTTAAACATGTTTTGAAAATAGCAAGCCCTCAATCTGACCACACACTAGGATGCTAAAATTGTCAATTTCTGATTTTGACATTTCCTGCAGTCTATCATTTCAATATGTAATAACTTTTGATAGAAATGTTCGATTTTCAGTCTGTTTTTTGTATTGTATAGCCATTTCATTGCAAATGAATAGCATATCAATAACCAAAAATTGACCTCTGGTGCAATGCGACTCCTTATGTGGTGGAGCGTCACATTTAAGGTACTTTATTCTGCCAATTTATCACGAACATCATCTTCACTAAATTGACAATGTGAGGAAGGAACGTCACACAGGTCCCACTGTGAATATTGAGCTGATAACACAAGCCCTAATCCTTATTTCACGACAAACACATTTCCTGGTTATTATCTTTTTTCACTTTAAATTAAAAAAAAAAAAAAAAAGCAGAAACCCAAAAATAACGTACCAAAACACAATACTTTGTAATAAACGCTGAACTCTTTATATCGTAGATTGAAACTTTTGGATGCAAGGGGGAGTGAAACCCCATTACGGAGATGAAAGAGTTATAGACCTTTAACGACGACTTCTGCTTCAGTGGCTGCCATTTCTGATACAGAAATCAAAACTGCTTCAAAATGGGTTTATGGAAATGAATCACCTGTAATCCCCCCCCCCCCCCCCCCCCCCCCACCTTCCAAGGCCGTGAATGAAGGGGGGAAACCCAGCTGTGGAAAGCGGAGCTACAAAGGAAGCAAGCAGGTTGATGGATGAGGCCTTTGGTGCTAAGTGAAGTGCGCAATGCTGTACCTTGCCCCCGCTTTCTTTCCCACCGGGTTTGTCCTGCCCGGACGCTTTGTGTACGAAAAGTTAGACATTAGTGGAACACGCACATTTCCAATTTCTGGTGGGAAACGCTGTTTGGGGAGAAAAACATTTTGGCTGGCTGTGATGCCGCCAACATTGACTGGACACCTAACCGCTCAGGCAAGTGACGTGAAGAACTGGTGTGTGAACCCGCAGAGCTAAGATTGGCTTGCTTGTATACTGTCTTCTGGTTTCTCTTCTCTCTCTCTCTCTCTCTCTCTCTCTCTCTCTCTCTCTCTCTCTCTCTCTCTCTTTTCTCTCTCTCTTCTCTCTCTCTCTCTCTCTCTCTCTCTCTCTCTTCTCTCTCTCTCTCTCTCTCTCTCTCTCTCTCTCTCTCTCTCTCTCTCTCTCTCTCTCTCTCTCTCGGCAGATTTGGGTGTATTGTGACTATGTATGACACAAATCTGTTTGGGTATTGGTCTGACTTTCGAAAACAATCTTTTAGTGTAGTGTTTGTAGACTACATCCTTTTCTTTAAGGAGTGGATGGATATTCTTGCGACGATATCTCTTAGGGAAAGTCAACCTGTTCTATTGGTGTTCATAGTATATCTATCAGCAGATTTTGGTATATTGTGACTATGTATGACACAAATCTGTTGGGTGTTAGTTTGACTTTCAAAAACAATCTTTTTGTGTAGTGTTTGTAGGCTACATCCTTTTCCTTAAGGAGTGGATGGACATTCTTGCGACGGTTTCTCTTAGGGAATAAATATCAACCTGTTCTATTGGTGTTCATAGTATATAGTTATCACATCTCAGGGGGCCGGGGGAGGGGGGGTAGCCTAGTGGATAGATCGTTTCGCTGGTGATCTGATGGCCTGGGATCCAGCCACCATTAAGGCCTACATTCTGGGAATCTTTTCCTTCATGGCTTAACACCAGTACTGACTTCACTTATTCTACAGTCTTTTGGATAAGACAATAATTTGATAAAGGTCCTGTGTGCGAACCTACAGAACATCTCGCACACTCTGTAAAACCCGTTTTACTCTTTTAAAGAGTAAACCATAGCGTGCTCCAGACAGAAATCACACTCGTGACATTTTGCTACCTCAGCATGCACGTTACCACTGGACCAGCAACTCTCTCTTTCTTCTCCTCTCTCTGTCTAGCAGGTGTTGGTACATTCATGTCTTTAGGGGACGGGATAGCTCAGTGGTCACAGTTCTCGCTTTTCTCAAGCTAAGGATAAACAGCATCGAGCGTGGTTACCAGTTGGATGGGTGACCGTTTGCGCGCCTTGGCTTCAGTACAGTTCCCCCAAGTCCACACCCAGCTGTCAATGGGTACCTGCCCACTTTGGGTCAGGGAAGGTAAAGCAGCGATGGAGAGGAGATGGGCGCCGCCCTCAATATGCTGGCCCCTGAATAAAGTTCAGTCTCTGACAGCTCTCCTTCAATAACCAGCATGGATTTTGGGGACATCTTGACCTTTACCTTTTATGCGTCTTTGCTTGTGTTCGCTGTATGTTTTATCACATCAGCATGATGTAGGTGATTTCTGCCTGTCAATACTGTATTTAGCCCTTTGCACTATGATGGCTACATATGGGACTGTTTTGTACACGAGTGCTGCGAATGAGCATGTGAATGATCAGTTTTTATTTTTAGATGGCGTGAATGTATAATCGTTTTTTTTTAATGTGTTGACCATGGCATCGCGTGTTCAGTTCTGATTTGAGGGGGTATCATTTTGAGTGGTTATCCATTATTGATTGCAGAGAAAGACTTTTCTTTTCTGATCATTATTTCGTCAAATTCCTTGCTCTATTTTGTATACTATTCATGGTGAATGCTTACTACTACTACCACTACTGCTACTTCTACTACTACTACTACTACTA
>CM060339.1:15220603-15228103 GCA_030674155.1 Stramonita haemastoma
GACCCCTCCATTTAAAAAAATACACTAGGGCCCCCCCAAAAAAAACCCCCAACAGCCCCCCAAAAACCCCAATAATGATAAAAAAAGAGGGCGGTGAAGACGTTTAAATATTAACATAAAACAAAATTTCCCCAAGACACCCCCTTTTTTCCTATAAAAATGATGGATCGCCCTCTTTCTGCTTAAAATTTTAGAAAAAAAAAACCCCAAAACCACCCAGCAGTATTTTTTAAAAATTTTAAAAAATTTTTTTTTAAAAAAAACCCCAAAAACCTGCAGTGCATTTTTTAAGGAGAAAAAAAACGCTTTTCAAAGCCCTTTAGAAAAAAAAAAAGGGGAAAATTTTAAAACAAATTACTTTTTTTTTTCCCAAAAAATTTTTTTTTTAAAAAAAAACACACCAAAAACAACAACCAGGTTTCGTGCAAGCCTGAACAAAAATGCACTGGTTAAAAAAAAGAGAAAAAAAAAAAAACCCAGCGGGGGTGCATGGGAAGAGGGGTTTTTAAAAACCCCTTTTTTAGTAAAAACACCCAAAACACCCCACACACACAAAACACCACACAAAACACACACACACACACCCACACACCCCCCACACCCCCCAAAACCCACACACCCACCCCGGGGATATGGGGGTTTCACAAAAACCCCCAAAAATAGCGAATTCTTAATTTTTTCCCCCTGTGTGGGAAAAAAACAGCAATGTAGCTCGAGTTTATTATGTTTTTTTATAATTGAATTTTTTTGGGTTTGTTTTCCATATGGAACCCTGCCCTTTTTGTCTCATTTTTTTTTGTTGCCCCCCCCCCAAATTGGGAAAAAGCCTTTTGAAATGGATGTCAACATAGGGTAAATGGCAGTGATCCCCCAAAAAGGGGGCCTTTTTGGTGTTGTTGTTTTTTTTTTTAAAAGAAAAGAAAAGCATAATTTTTTTTAAAAATTTGAATGCCCCCCAAATGATTTAAAAAGGGGGGTATATGGTTGGGGTGAGGACGGGAGGAGAGAGAGGGGAGGGTGGGGGGAAAAAGGGGGGAACAGACGGAGAGGAGAGGGAGGGAGGAAGGAGAGGAGAGGGGGGGGGGGAGGGGAGAGGGAGAAAATTTTTAAAAGGGGACAAGAGAGGGCAAAGTTGTGGGGTGAAAAAGGGTTTTTGTGTTTTTTGTTTTGTGTGTGTTTGTGTGTGTGTGTGTGTGTGTGTGTGTGTGGGGGTGTGTGTGTGTGTGTGTGTGTGTGTGTGTGTTTTTTTGCTGGTTACTTTAAAAAAATTTTATTGGGGGGGGAAAAACACACACAAAAAACCAACACCCCCCCCAAAAACCCCCCACACACACAACACAACACCCCCCCCCAACAACACACACACAGCACGCACGCGCGCGGCGGCAAAAATTTTTTTAAAATATCCCCTTTAAGTAAAACAGACGTAAAATAAAAAAACAAAAACTTTAACAGAAACATAGAGACACACGGGACACGACACAACAAACACATAAAAAAACCACACACACACACCACACACACACACCACCCCCAAAAACCCACAAAAAACCCAAAATCACACACCCCCCAAAAAACCCAACCCCCACACACACACACACACACACTCACACAAAAAAAAGGGGGCCAAAAACACACCCCCCAACTAACCACACACACACCACACACCACCACAACACTAAACCCCCCACACCCCAAAACACACCCCCCAACACACACACTCCCCCCCAACTCACACACACACACACACAACCCCCCACAAAACACACACAAACACCCCCCAAAAAAACCACAAAAAACCCCAAAAAACCCCAAAACCCAAACCACAAAAACACACCCCCAACCACACAAAAAACCCCCCCCTTTCCCCCCCCCCCAAACCCCAAAAAAAAATTTTGCAGAGAGAGAGAGAGGGAGAGAGAGAGAGAGAGAAAAAAGGGGGAAAAGGATGAAAAAAGGGGAGAGAGTGAGTGAGAGAGAGGGGAGAGAGGGGACAGAGACAGAGGGGGGAAAAAGACAAAAAAAACAGACAGAAAAAAGGGGACGGACCCCCCGGACAGAGACAGAGGGGGGAAAAAGGGGAGAGAATAGAAAAAACAGAGAGCGAGAAGAGACCAGAGACGGGGGTTTTAGGGGCGGGGAAAAAAGAAGAGGAGAGCCCACAAAAAAGAAAAGAAAACAAGGGGACAGAGAGACAGAGCGAGTTAAAAAGGGGGTCGATAGTGGCTTATTTTGAAAAAATTCAGGGTGGGTTTTTTACATTTTCTTTTTTTTTGGGGCTTTTTGGGGAACCTTAGGGACAGAGGAAAGGGGGGGAGGAAGGAGGGCGGGGGGGGGGGGGGGGGGGGGGGGGGGGGGGGGAGGGGGGGGGGGGACTAAAAAAACCCCGACCCCCCTAATTTTTGCTGCAGTTTTTTGATCTGTATAGACAGTCTGTAGACACAGCACAAGACTTTTTTTCCCTAAACCCCACAGCACAGCATACCAGCACGCAAACACAGAAACCTACATACAGGTATAACCCGGTTAGCATGGAGGGAAAAATTTGATCAAACTAGCTAGAGTTGACAGTTTTTTTTTTTGTTTTTTTTTTTTGGGTTTTTGTTTTTTTAGTCTTTTAAAAAAACTTAGTCGCCCCCGGGGGGAACCCCACGGCATGAAAAATTTAAAAAATACATTTTTGCACGGAGGGGCACTTAAAAAGATTATGTGCAAAAAACCCCACACGAAAAATCAAAAAGGGGGGCCCTTTTTAAAAGGACCCCACGGCATGCAACAAGAGATTTTTTTCTTTTTTGTTGTTGTTGGTGTTTTTTTTTATTTTTCCCAAAAAAATGCTGTTTTGGGTTTAAAAATTTTTTTTATTCCATTTCGGGAAAAAAATTTTTTGAAAACCTAAGAGATTTTTTTTTGGAAAAATTTTGAAGAAAGGATCACTCTGATAGGGGGAAAAAACAAATACAAAAACATGCAGAAAAGGGGAAAAAAAAGCAAATTTTAATGGGTGGGGGGGCTGTCTTGGGGTTTGGCGTGCTCTTTTTGGGGGGCGCTCCCCTTTTTTGGTGGCTTTTCTCTTGTGGTGACGCTGCTCTTTTTTGGTTTTACGTGTTTTGTGGTGACGTTTTCTCTTGTGGTGGCGTTTTCTTTTTTTGGGGGGCGCTGCTCTTGGGGGTTTGGGGTGCTTTGGGGTTTTTGGGGCTGCTTTTGGGGGGGACGTGCTTTGTGGTGGCGTGCCCCTTGTGGTTGACGCGCTCCCCCCGGGAATGCACCCCAAAAAAATTTAAAAAGCAGAAAAATCTGCTGTGAATTAATGGGGTATAAAATTTTAAAAGGTTTTGCTTTTCATCCCCAATTTTGGGGGAAAATTTTTATGTAGGATACCCCTTTTTTTTTTCCCCCCATTTGTTTCTCTGCCTTTTTTCTTTTCTTTCTGTTACCTTCTCTTGTCTGGTTCTGCCTTTTTTGGTCCAAAATTTCCCTTTTTTCCTTTTATTCCAGAAAAAAAAAAAAAAATTAAAAGATAACAAATCTCTCCCCCCCCGAAGTTCCCCCGCCCCTAAAAGGGGATGGGGAGGGGCTTTTTAAAACCCCCCCTGATGCCTTTTTTCCCCCTGAAGGCGCAAAAGCTCCGGCTGAGCGTTTGATGAAAAAAGAGTTTTTTTTTTTTCCCCCCCCAGTTCAAAAAAATGCCCGTTTTTTGGAGTCCACAAAAGGAAAAACATTCTATGGGGATCCCGACCCATTGTCAAGGCAATATCAAAAAAAAGGGCAAATAAACAACTTTTTTTTTTTTGAATAGTTGCCCCTTTTTTTTTGGGTTTGAAGAAATTTCACTTTTTAAAATTTTTTTAATTTTTTTTTTGCCCCTTTTTTTGGGGATCCAAAAATTAAAAACTTTTTTTTTTTAAATTTGGGCTCTGTGAACGGGGAAAAAACCCAAAAATTTTTTAAACATTGCCCCCTCATTTAGAAAAAAGGGGGGGGGCCCAAAAAAAGTTGAAAAAATGGGTTTTTAAAAAAATTTTTTTGAAGGTTTTCCCATTTATTATTATTTTTTGTATATTAAAATTTTTAAAAAATTTTTTTTACACACACATTTTTTTTACCCTTTTAATATATATCTGTCTATCTTTCTATCTATTTATCTATCATTCTATCTAAACTATTATCTATCTATCATCTATCTATCTATCTATTTTCTATCTATCTTTAAAAAACCATCTTATATGTAGGTATGCAAGTAAAAAATGGAGGATGGGATGGATGGGTGGTATCTCTCTCTTTCTGTCTGTCTGTCTGTCTGTCTGTTTGTTTTGTCTGTCGGGCTGTTTTCTGTCTGGTTTTTTCTGTTTTGTCTGTCTCTCTCTCTCTCCCCTCTCTCTCTCTCCTCTTTTCTCTTTTCTTCTCTCTCTCTCTCTCTCCCTCTTCTCTCTCTCTTTTTTCTTCTCTCTCCTCTTTTTTTTCTCTCAAAAATGATTAGATATAATGATTAGATTTACGTGAATTTTTTATAACCTGATTGACATTCTTATATCAATTTATGAAGGGGATTTAAAAAATTTTTTTTTAAAACTCTAAAACCAACCCCAAACCCCCCTCACGAAAAATGCTTTCTGTGTGTAAAGAACGACCCCAACACAGCTTTTTTTTTAAAAGACAGACCAAAAAAAAAGACTGTGTAAAAAAAACCCCCCCAGCCTTTTCCCCAAAAAGGGGGAAAAACCCCCTAGGCCATGTGTGCGCAGTGGGGAAAAAGATGACATTTACACAACTGATACACACGGGGACTGGATTTTAAAAAAAAAAAAAAAAAGAGTATTATTTTTATTATCCTTTTTTATAAAAAGAATTTTAAAAAAAAAAATATAAAAAAAGAAAAAAAAATAAAAAGCGGCCCAAAAAACACACTACACAGTCAGTACACAGAAACCCCGGGTGGCCCCCGGGGAAAGGGGTTTTTGGGGGCTTTTGCCCTGTTCTGTAGTCTCCGCTCCTTAAACCTACAACCTGATCATCTTTATCAGCGCTGCGGTACATCCAGAGTTGGTGCATATGCAAAAAAGGGGGAAAAATTTTTCAGATGTTAGGGTGGGTGATGTGGTTGTTGGTGTATGTAAGGGGAAAAACCCCCCTTTTTTTTAACAGTTTTATACACGGGAAAAAGGCAAGGAAAAAAAAGAAAGAAAAAAAAAAGGAAAAAAAAAGAAAAGAGGGGAGAGAGAGAGGTGAGAGAGAGAGAAGGAGGGAGAAAAGAGAGAGAGAGAGGAAGAGAGAAGGAAGAAAAGGGAGAGAGAGAAGAGGGAGAGAGAAAAGGGAGAGAGAGAGAGGAGAGAAAGGGGATTTTATTGTTTTTGATTATTTGATTGTTTGATTTATTCTTTTTATCGGGGATAATGGAAAACACTCTTGTTTTTTTTTACCCCCGCCGGGGGTGTATGCGTTTTGAAAAACATTTTTCCCCCCGGCACCCCAAAGGCCCCCCCCTTTTTTCGAAAAGGGGAACGGGTTTTTAAAAACGGTGCGAAAGATGTTCGGGGGGGGGCGTTCGCCCCGGGGGGCCTGGGTTTTAAAAATCTCACCCCCAAGGTTTTGGGGGAAAAATGGAGTCAGCCCCCGAGTCTTTTTTTAAAAGAGGAAAAAAAGGGAGAGAGAGAGAGGGGAGAGAGAGGAGGAAAAAAAGGGAAAAGAAAAGGAGAGGAAGAGAAAAAGGGGGAGAGAGAGGGGGAGGGGAGAGAGGAGGAGAGAGAGGGGAGGAGGAGAGAAGAAAGAGAGAGAAGAGAAGATTTTATTTGATGGATTTGATTTGATTTTTTTTTTTATCGGGGTTTTAATGGAAAAAAACACTTATGTGCTTTTTTTTTTACATCTTTTTCCCCCTGTCCCCGCAGAAAAAAAAAACCCTTTTCCCCCCGGCACACGATGGCCAATTTTTTGAAAAGCAAAAAGGATTTAACGTGTCGCAAGAGTTCTGAGTGGTTCGCAAACGGGGCGCCCGGTTTTAGTCTAAAACCAAAACTTTGGGTGGAGGGGAAAATTTAGCCTGATTTTAAAATGATGTTTGGTTATGTGGTTTATATGAAAAGGGAAATACAAAAAAAATTTTGGGGCGCAGGAATTAGAAAACCCTAAAAATTATGAGAATCTGCAAACTAATTAGGGGGTTTTTTTTTTATTGCTTTTGATAACCTTATATTTGTAAAGTTGTTAATGTTTCAATGATTTGCTGATTGTTGAAAGTCTTGGCTTTAAAGCTGCTCCTATGTGTTTTTAATGTTGTTTTTATTTTGTATATGTAATATTATTATATTATATATATTATATATATATATATATATATATTTATGTTATATATATATATGTTATTTATATGTATGTATGTTTGTATGTATGTATGTATGTATGTTATGGATGTATGTATTTTATGTATGTATGTATTATGTATGTATGTTTGTAAGTATATCTAAAAGTTTTCCCTTAAAAAGTTGTTGTTTTCTTTTAAAAAAAAGAAAAAAGGAAAAGCATTGTTACGGTTTTCTGTGACTGTCAGTGAAGCAAGTTGTATTGTGATGATCAAGCCATTTGGAATAAAGTACGAGTATTGGAAAAAACAAATTTAACTTTGTTTTGGTTTTGATTTTTTGGTATCTTTTTTTTCTTGTATGTGTCGTCTGTCTCTGGGGTTTTATCTTTTCTGTCTGTGTCACTTTTGGGCTCTGTGTCTCTTTTTTTTTGGTCCCTTGTCTGTATTTGTCTGTGTCAATCTGTTGTGTCACTCTGTATCTCCTGTCAATCTATCTCTGCTGTGTCACTTGTCTTGTTCTCCCCTCTGTCAATCTGTCTTGTCTGTGTACTCTGTATCTCTCTGTGTCAATTTGTCTCTGTTGTGTCCACTCTGTCCTGGATCTCTGTGTCAATTGTCTCTGTGTCACTTTTGTCTGTATCTCTCTCTTTTCAATCTGTTCTGTCTGTGTCACTCTGTATTCTGTATCCAATCTGTTTTCTGTCTGTGTCACTTTATATCTCTCTGTCAATCTGTCTCTGTCTGGTCATCCTTGTGTGTTTTTTGTGTCAACTGTCTTTGTTGTGTCACTTGTGTGTATCTCTGTGTCAATCTGCTCGTCTGTGTCCCTATTTCTCTGGCAATTGTCTCTGTTGTGTCACTTCTGTATCTTCTCTGTCAATCTATGGCCTTTCTGTGTCAAAAACTGTCTCTGTCTTGTCACTCTGCCTGTATCTCCCCTCGTCAATCTATGGTCTGTGCCCTCGTTTTAATCTGTCTCTGTCTCTGTCATCTGTCGTGTCTCTGTATTTCTCGTGCTACCCCTGTCTGTACCCTTGTCTGTGTCAGGGCTGTTTTTGTCTGGTCACTATTATCCTGTTCAATCTTGTCTTGCCTCCTGCCTGCCTGCCGCCTGCCTGCCTGCCTGCCTGCCTGCCTGCTGCCTGTCCTGCCTGCCTGCCCGCCTGCCTGTCCCTTTTGTCGTCTGTCTGTCTGCTGTC
>CM060339.1:15260603-15263103 GCA_030674155.1 Stramonita haemastoma
CGCCCATTTCTCTCCCTCGCTGCTTTACTTCCCTGACCCCAAAGAGGGCAGGTAGGCCTACCTATTTACGGCATTTTTAAGCAGTGGGATACAGTACAGTACTTTAAAAAACTGGTATCCTGCTTTCGGAGCTGTATTTGACAGTGTGGATGGACATTGTGTTGATTACTGCCTTCAGACGTGGTTTAAATTTCTAGAAATCTTTATTCACAAAGAGGGCAAAGAAGCCGAACGTGCGTAACAGAGCTTATTCTTCTGCGCCTCTGTACTGTTCAGCATTGGTACCTCCAATAATGGCTCACCATGCCTTACTGATTTCATGCATTGCTTTTTCTTCTTTTCCTTTCTTTTATTTTTTTGCTACCTTATCTTCTGTGAGGTCTCTGTCCTGCTGTTCCCACGCCGCTCATTTCAGTCTCCCCGCCACAGCCACACCCTGATTCGTTATGTCTCATCCTCAGGGTCGGAAGATCATAAGGGGTCTTTCAATATCAGGCCGCTGGGGGGGCCACCAGCCAGAAGGGCCTGCACTGCTGCGGGTCACTTTGGTGGTGTTCAGTGGTGCCTGTTTGAGCTAGTATACGCGGACACCACCTACTATGCCCCCTACTAACGAACTATTAGTCAGTCGCGGAGCCAGACTTAATGAGATGCCCACCTGAGGTGGGGGACCACCACAACGTCCCCCCTACGACCGTTGCTCGTGAACCTCCCAACCCCAAAAGGCTTTGACACAAACTCACCACAGGACAAGAAGTGCATGGGGAAACGAAATCTGAGGTCATCATGAGACCAGAGCAAATGGGGCCACCAAATCAGGCTTTTTATGATTTTTATTGCATAATGATCAATGATAATGAGGATGATGTAATGATGCTGCTGTGAAAGTGCATGTGCTTTGGGACTGTTTGACAGGGTTGTACTCTACGCTTACTATCATAATGTAACCTGATGTGACCAGACCCGAGAAATACAGACACCTGCAGTGTTGGTCAGGTAATTTGAGCAACAATTCTCAAAACTCGCATTCTTTAAAGTGAATGAAGCTCGACTGTGTGGTCCCAGTCTCCCCACTGAACCCACAGCACACTCACTCTGGGCTAGGAGTCAGCCGGGGTCAGAAAAAATGCTGAATCACAGGGTTCGAACCTGCGAATTCCAGGGGTCACCCAAGGCGCTAACCTTGTCCATGGTGGCTGGTTTGCCTGTTTTATTTTTACATTGGATGAGACTATAAACCGAGGCCCCGAGTGCGAATGCACACATTTTCAATCGGATGAGTCTATAAACCGAGGCCCCGTGTGCGAACGCACGCAGAACATCTTGCGCACACGTCAAAAACCCCTTCCGCCTTTCGAAAAAAGCAGGCCATTGTGTGCCGGTAGAAGAGCGGATGGCAAAATTAAAAAAAAAAAAACCAGCATGCACACAGGTGTTATGTTTAGACACCATCCCTGAGGAAACAAATCGGGGAAGTTGGAGTCCCCAGGGTGGCTCGGGGCTGTATTTAAAAAAAAAAAATGGGGTAGGCGCTGCCCATGTGGCGACGCGCTCTCCCCGGAGAGAGCAGCTCGAATTTCACGCAGAGAAATCTGCTGTGACATAAAGTGGTATAAAAAAAATTAATAAAGTGTAGCGTTTTTATTGATGTCTATAACATCTCCTGTCATTAGTGCATGACTGCCTACATAAATTATGGGAAATGCTTGACAACAGCCATACACACAAACATTCATCTCTCCAGTGTGTATGTACTTATGGTGTCACAGTGACCTCCGGGTCTAAAAAGTGGAGGTATGAGAGCATTTTGTAGGTTAGGATGTTAAGTTCGGGACAGTGCAACAACAGCAGAAATTTGTCATCTTTTAAAATTTATTTCAATTTTAAAAAAAAAATTAGTCTTTGATTGGCATCATTGTTATCACAGCCCTGAGGCAGAGATGGCTTTATGAAACAGAACAGAAAAGGTGGGGGGAGGGGGGGGGGAGAGCTCCATTCAGTTAAAGTGCAAACGAAAGCAGATGAACGCAATGATTTACAGATGACTCTTCAAGCAGAGCAACTAACTGCCATAGGTTCCCCCTTTTAACCCTCCCCCCCCACCCCCCCTTACCTCCCTTCCTCTGCCTCCACAGGCTGGCACATGGCCTCACACTTGAAAGGAAAGCTGAAACTGTGGTTGTAGAAAATAGCAATGGCAGCTTTCCTCCAACACACAGTTCACACACAGACGTGTAGGCTACACCCACCATCTTGTGATCAGACTCTGTCATACAACAAATTGATAAGATCTACCTAGAAGTCCTTCGGATGAGACTATAAACCGAGGCCCCGTGTGCGAACGCAGCAGAACATCTTGCGCACACGTTAAATCCTGTTCCGCTTTTCGTAAAGAGTAGGCCATAGTGTGCCGGTGGGAGCAATGACATTTACAAAAACTGCATAACACAGGGGACTGGATGTAAAGAAATAAAGTACACGAGTGCTTATTCCATTATCC
>CM060339.1:15268103-15275603 GCA_030674155.1 Stramonita haemastoma
CTTCCTCCTCCCTTAGGTTTTTGCCCAGCTTTCTGCAAGCCTCTTCTTCCTCTATTTCCTCCTCCTTCTCCTCCCCCTCCTTCTCCTCCTCCTCCTTCTCCTCATTCTCCTACTCCTCCTCCTCCTTTTTCTCCTCCTCCCTTAGTTTTTTTTTCCCAGCTTTCTTCAGGCATGGGTTCTCTGTCTGCCTAGATGTATGCATGTCTGTCTTCCCTTATGTCCTGTGGGTCTTAAGGTGCTAGGGACGGGTGTTTTTACGTGCTATGATATGTCAGGGTTTGTTGTTGTTATTTTATATTTATCTGTGTCGAGAATGTCAAACGTATGCGTGTGCATGTAAGTGCGTCACTTGCATGCATGTGCACACACACGCAAGCGTGTAGGCGGACGCACACATACACACACGCACTATACATATATATATATATATATATATATATATATATATATATATATATATATATATATATATGTATGTATATGTATGCACACAGACAGGCAGAGAGAGACAGAGAGACAGACAGACAGATTCCACCCCCTTATATTCATATATAATGTATAAAATATATCTAAATACACACACAGATATATAAATATATAAGTTTAAGTCTGTCCCGAGCCTAAAGGCTCATCAGGCCGGTGCTTATCCCGGTTTCTGTGGCGTTAAGCGACTGAGAGTCATAGACTCCCCCCTGGATAGGACGCCAGTCTATCGCAGGGTTAACCCCCAACACAAGGTTGGTCCCCCTTTTACACCTGGGTGGGGTGAGAAAATAGCCGTAAAGTGCCTTTTCCAAGGGCACAACGCCATAGCCGAAAGCTGGGATCGAACCCGCAACCTTTTAGATTACGAGTCCAATGCCCTAACCACTAGACTACAGCGGCGGCTTAAATATATACATACATACATACATATATATGAATTACAGACATTTAATGTGGAGCGAAGCTGACCCCAATTTTGGACAATGAGTAATTTTGCTTGATGTGAACAACATCTCTCTCTCTCTCTCTCTCTCTCTCTCTTCTCTCTCTCCTCTCTCTCTCTCTCTCTCTCTCTCTCTCTCTCTCTCTCTCTCTCTCTCTCTCTCTCTCTCTCCCCCCCTCTCTCTCCTCCCCCCCCCTCTCTCTCTCCCCCCCTCTCTCTCTCTCTCTTTCCATTAGACCACGATGTGGTGGTCTGGGCGCTAGTCTTTTGGATGAGATGATAAACCAAGATCCCGTGTGTTTCACATCATTATTTATGCGCACGTAAAACAACCCACGGCAACAAGAGGGTTGTCCCTGGCAACATTCTGTAGAAAAAAGCCGCTCTGATAGGGAAACAAATACAGTTGCAGACAGGGAAAAAAAATAATGGGTAGGCGCTGCACTTGCGGCGGCGACACACTCTCCCCGAGGAGAGCAGCCCGAATTTCTCGCAGAGAAATCTGCTATGACATAAAGTGGTATACAATAAAATAAAATACATATAACTGCGTGCATGTGTGCGTGTTTGCGCGCGTGCACGTGTGTGCGTGCGTGCGCACATGTGGGTATAATACGTGTATGTGTCTATATGTCAAAAAGGAGAGAGATGCTAACCTGAACACGGTATAATTATGTCAGTGCTATGGTAAGTAAAGTACAGTAAAGAAAAGTACACGGCCAACATTTTCTTCTCCCTGACTTAGCGCTATCGATGTTCTCATTCCCCACGCTTAGGTCTGCCCACTCACCCACCCCCGGGGGGGGGGGGGGATGACTTGACGACTGAACGAGCAGCATTGCAAAAGTACCGCAAGCTCAGACAGGTGTATACTGCTAAAGCCACCTAGACCCCCTCCCCCTCCCTCCCCACTCTTCGCCCCCACTCCCTCTCCCCCCACTCCCTCCTCCCCCCATCACCACCCTCCTCCTCAGCCGCTGTTTCTGACGACATGATGTAAGACTTGTACTTTTACTGTCGCTGACTCCTCCTCAGTTTTAAGGATCTGCCTAGGGACAAGCACGCTCTCTCTCGCGCGCGCGAGTGCGCGCGTACACGCGCGCGCACATACACATTCACATACATTCACACACACACATGTTCATACATGCACACTCGCGCGCACACACTCACACACATATTCACACAATTTACACACACACACACACACACACACACACACACACACACACACACACACACACACACACACACACACACACGTACACACGCACACACACGCACACACGCACACACACACACACACACACACACACACACACACACACACACACACACGCCTGTATAGACATACGTGGATGCTGCTCATAGACACACATACGCACTAATATTGTATCGTATCGTATTGTATCGTATCGTATTGTATCGTATCGTATCGTGTTGTATTGTATCATGTCGTATCGTATCGTATTGTATTGTAATGTATTGTAATGTATTGTATTGTATCGTATTGTATCGTATCGTATCGTATCGTATTGTATTGAATTGTATCGTATTGTATTGTATTGTACTTATTGTATCGTATCGTATTGTATTCTATCGTATCGTATCATATTGTATCGTATTGTATCGTATCGTATCGTATTGTATCGTGTTGTATTGTATTGTATCGTATCGTATCGTATTGTATTCTATCGTATCGTATCATATTGTATCGTATTGTATCGTATCGTATTGTATCGTGTTGTATCGTATTGTATCGTATCGTATTGTATCGTATTGTATCGTATCGTGTTGTATTGTATTCTATTGTATTATGTCGTATCGTATCGTGTTGTATTGTATTGGATTGGATTGGATTGGATTGGGTTGTATCATGTCGTATCGTATCGTATTGTATTGCATCGTATCGTATCGTATCGTATTGTATTATCTCGTATCGTATCGCATCGTTTGGTATTGTATTGTATCCTATCGAGTTGTACTGTATCGTATTATATTGTGTTGAATCGTATCGTACCGTATGGTGTCGTACCGTATTATATCATGTTCTATCATGTTATATTAATGTTATGTTATATTATGTTACATTACATTACATTACATTACATTACATTACAGTATAGTTTAGTATAGTACAGTACAGTACAGTACAGTACAGTACAGTACAGTACAGTACAGTACAGTATATAGTATAGTATAGTATAGTGTAGTGTAGTGTAGTGTAGTGTAGTGTAGTTAGTGTAGTAATAGTATAGTATAGTATAGTATAGTATAGTATAGTATAGTATAGTATAGTATAGTATAGTATAGTATAGTATAGTACACACACACACACACACACACACACACACACACACATACACACGCACACACACACACACACACACACACACACACACACACACACACACACACACACACACAAAAACACACACACACACACACACACACACACACACACACACACACACACAAAACACACACACACACACACACACACACGCACACACACACACACACACACACTACACACACACACACACACACACACACACACACACACACACACACACACACACACACACATTCCAACTGTGTGGAGACTTAGACTACGTTTTTGCTCCCATAATGTCCTTCCCCCCATCCCCCACCCCCCATCCCCCCAATCCAGTCTGTATGGCAATATCTTTTTTTGTTATCAGCTCCAGCATGTGTGAAAGAAAAAAAAATGTCCATACTACTTACTATCTGATTTGCCCCTAGGCCCCTTATTCTTCGTCAGGCTCTCTTCACGGATCTGTATCGACGTGTTGTGGTTACCTATGTGTGCTATTATTATTTTGTTGTTACTGTTGTTGTTGGATGTATTGTAGGTCTGGGGTTATGAAATGAAGCAAAACACTTCCAGCGTCTGTCTGTTAGCACACACAGAGCATGGGATGGTTTGTCTGTAGGAGTCTGCGTGAACTCAGACATAGACCGAATGCACTCTGTGTGTTCTTTCACTGGGACGCGGCACGGGGCTGCACTGAGTATTGAGGTGGATCAATATTGATGACCTTTTTTTTCATCCCCTCTTTAAACACGGCTTATATTAAATGGAAACTGGATAGGTCAGTATAAGGGATTGTATATACACGGGGATTGGATGTAAAAAAAACAAAAACACATGAGTGTTTATTCCTCTAATCTCAAAATAAAAGAATTGTTTAAAAAGTATAGGAGGACTGGATAGATTTAGAGACGGGATATGCATAGGGGACTTCTTAGGTCAGTATAGGGGACTGGATAGGTCAGTATAGGAGATTGGATAGGTCAGTATAGGGGACTGGATAGGTCAGTATAGGGGACTGGATAGGTCAGTATAGGGACTGGATAGGTATAGGGGACTGGATAGGTCAGTATAGGAGACCGGATAGGTCAGTATAGGGGACTGGATAGGTCAGTATAGGGACTGGATAGGTATAGGGGACTGGATAGGTCAGTATAGGGGACTGGATAGGTCAGTATAGGGGACTGGATAGGTCAGTATAAGGACTGGATAGGTATAGGGGACTGGATAGGTCAGTATAGGGACTGGATAGGTATAGGGGACTGGATAGGTCAGTATAGGGACTGGATAGGTCAGTATAGGAGAATGAATAGGTCAGTATAGGGGACTGGATAGGTCAGTATAGGGACTGGATAGGTATAGGGGACTGGATAGGTCAGTATAGGGACTGGATAGGTCAGTATAGGAGAATGAATAGGTCAGTATAGGGGACTGGATAGGTCAGTATAGGAGACTGGATAGGTCAGTATTGGAGACTGGATAGGTCAGTATAGGAGACTGGATAGGTCAGTATAGGAGACTGGATAGGTCAGTGGTCAGAGCACTCGCTCTACCCAAGCTAAGGTTAAACAGAATCCTGCGTGGTTGATTCTTGGATAGATGACCGTCTGTGTACCTCGGTTTCAGTACAGTCCCCCAGTTCACCCAGTTGAATAGCTACCTGCTTTCGCTAGGAGCGGGGAAGGTAAAGCAGTGGGGAAGGGGAGATGGGCGCCGCCCTCATCATGCTGGCTCCTGACACCTCACTCCCCAATGACTGCAAAGGTTGTGGAAACACATGTCTGTCTGTCTGTCTGTCTGTCTGTCTGTCTGTCTGACTGTCTGTCTACGTCTGTCTGTCTGTCTGTCTGTCTGTCTGTCTGTCTCTGTCTGCCTGTCCGTCCGTCCTTCCGCCTATCTGTCTGTCTGTCTGTCTGTCTGTCTGTCTGTCTGTCTATCTATCTATCTATCTATCTGTCTGTCTGCCTGTCTGTCTGCCTGTCTGTCTGTCCAATCTCTCTCTCTCTCTCTCTCTCTCTCTCTCTCTCTCTCTCTCTCTCTCTCTCTCTCTCTCTCTCTCTCTCTCTCTCTCTCTCTCTCTCTCTCTCGCACCCTCTATATGTACATACATACATACATACATACATACATACATACATACATACATACATACATACATACATACATACATACATACATACATACATACATACATATATATATATATATCTGTGTGTGTGTGTGTGTGTGTGTGTGTGTGTGTGTGTGTGTGTGTGCGTGAGTGTGCAGAGACAGAAAGAAGAAAGAAAGAAAGAAAGAAAGAAAGAAAGAAAGAAAGAAAGAAAGAAGAGAGAGAGAGAGAGAGAGAGAGGAGAGAGAGAGAGAGGAGAGAGAGAGAGAGAGAGAGAGAGAGAGAGAGAGAGAGAGAGAGAGAGAGGAGAGAGAGGAGAGAGAGAGAGAGCGAGCCACAAACCCACACGCACACATGCACACACAACCCCCCCCACCCACCCACACACACACAGTACACACACACTACAAACACACACACACACACCACAACACACGCACACCTACAACCACACACAAAACCACACACACACACACACACACACACACACACACATACACCAACACACACACACACACAGTACAAAACAACAGACATACACACACACACAACACACACACACACACAAAACACAACACACACACAACACACAACACACACAACAACACAACACAACACACACAACACAACACAAACACAAACACCACACCAACAACACAAAACAAGCTTAAAACAACCCCCTCTTTGTAGGACTAACATCATAAAAGCAAGAACGACTCGACATCGACCTTTTTGAAGAAGAAGAAAAACAACAACAAAGAACACAACAAAAATTGTCCGGGGTTGACATGTTTTCGACGGCCTTCACAAGGACAAAGGTAGCACCGGCGGGTGAACGGAAAGGGGTGAGTGAAATGTGTGTCGCTAAGTATGGCCACCTTACGGGGACAAAGAAGAGCGCTGGGAGTGTAGTGTGGAACTGTGGGACTGAGGAAATGGGGGAGGAGGAGGATGGGGGTGTGGGTGGGAGGGGGGTGGGTGGGGTGGGGAGGGGGGAGTGGGGGTGGGGGTGGGGTCAGAGCGGTAAGTCTGACTTGCATCATCGTCACCATCACCATCATCATCACTACCACTACTATAGTAGGGCTTCATGCTTGACAGATCACACAGAGCGTTGCTGAATCCTTCTAGAACTCTGTTTCTGTCTATCTGTGTGTGTGTGTGTGTGTGTGTGTGTGTGTGTGTGTGTGTGTGTGTGTGTGTGTGTGCGTGTGTGTGTGTGTGTGTGTGGTGTGTGTGTGTGTGTGTGTGTGTGTGGTGCGCTTATTCCATTATCCTCGATATAAAATAATATATAAATAATCTCTCTCTCTCTCTCTCTCTCTCTCTCTCTCTCTCTCTCTCTCTCTCTCTCTCTCTCTCTCTCTCTCTCTCTCTGTGCGCGTGCACGTGCGCTCCGCGCGCGTGTGCGTGCGTGTGTTTATGTATGTGTGTGTGTGTGTATGTGTCTGTGTGCGCGCGCGCACGCACGCGTGTGTGTGTGTGTGCGTGCGTGTGTGTGCGTGCGTGCGTGCGTGTGTGCGTGCGTGCGTGCATGTGTTTGTTGTGTGTGTGTGTGAAAGTGTAACAACAACAGATACAGAGCTATTTAATTATCATTCTTCTGGATCCATCATTCGGTCTGATATTTACTAAATTACACGTTTTACCACAAAAAAGAACATTTTTGAACAAAAAATCCTTATCGACCCTCTCCTCAAATCTGCTTGCGAAACCAAAGAGGGTGATAGGGCTTTTTAGTGCAACTCACTCTCACTCTCATTAGAAAAACAACCAACAAAAACTAAACAGGTAAAGGTGTCCCATAACCCATGCGGTCTTTGAGGTGAGGAGCGAGATGCCAGAGACCTCAGCTTCTCTAGGAGCCAGCATTGTGAAGGCGGCGCCCATCTCCTCTCCCTCACTACTAGCTTTACCTTCCCTGACCCTGAAGAGGGCAGGTACCCATTGACCCCTGGGTAAACTGAAGCCAAGGGCGCGCTAACTGTCACCCATCCAGTTGGTAACCACGCTCGATACCTTAGCTTGGGGAAAGCAAGTTGGCTGACCACTGGAGTGTCCCATCCCCAAAGTAGTAGAAGGCACCCATCAGTCTCGGAAGACTATGGAGTTGTGCTCTAGTCTTTA
>CM060339.1:15280603-15283103 GCA_030674155.1 Stramonita haemastoma
TGTCATCCGTTCCAACAAGTTAGGAATGGCTTTTTTTTTCCTGAAAGGCAGAACAGGTTTTTAAGAATTAAGTTTTCAAACCTTTTCCTCACGGGTAACCTGCTATAGGGAAACCAACCAACTAACTTCTAGCTCTTCCCTCCGTAACACCCACTACTGGAATACAGAAGCATACACATGTGCACAGTGCACGTTTACAGGGAAAGAGGGGACGGGTAGCCTAGTGGTCAGAACACTGCGCTCGCAATTGGACGATCCGTGTTCGATTCCCGTTTGAGGGGATTTTTTTCCCCTGGAGTTAACAACAGTGCTGACTCCACTCTCCCCAAAATGTCTTTCGGATGAGACTATAAACCGAGGTCCCGTGTGTGAACGCACGCAGAACATCTTGCGCACACGTTAAATCCTGTTCCGCTTTTCGTAAGAGTAGGCCATTGTGTGCCGGTGGGAACAGATGGCAAGATTTACAAAACTGCATACACACGGGGGCTTGATGAAAAAAAGCATATGAATGCTTACTCCATTATCCTCAATATAAAAGAATAAATCAAATCCCTCCGTATCACCCACTACTGGAATAAAAACGCAAACAAATATGCACAGCGTATGTGTACATGCAAAGAGGGACTGTCTCCTATAACATAGGGATAGAGTGACACTTCTTTTTTTTTGTAACCTGTATATACGAGATTTCTGCGTGCATTTTGCACACGGGGCCTCGGTTTATAGTCTTCATCCTTAAGACGTTTGAGGTAGTGGAGGCAGTACTGATGTTAACTCCAGGGGAAAATCCCTTAAAACGAGGGCCTCCATAGTGGCTTGGTCCCAGGCCATCAGTGTTTAAGGAGTGTAAGGCCCTAACCAGGGAGGACTATCCTGTACGTCCCCGTAAGGAGCGGCTAATCCCAGCTGTAGCCTACCCGAGCGAGCCAACTAGGCTAACTACACAATAAGGTGGAATGAAAGAGAGGAGAGAGAGAGAGAGAGAGAGAGAGAGGAGAGGGAGAAGGAGAGAGAGAGAGAGAGAGAGAGAGAGAGAGAGAGAGAGAGAGAGAGAGAGAGAGGAGAGAGAGAGAGAGGAGAGAGAGAGGGGGGGAGAGAAAGAGAGAGAGAATGAGTTAGATAGATAGAATAGATAGATAGATAGATAGATAGATAGATAGATAGATAGATAGATAGATAGATAGATAGTAGATAGTAGAGTAGTAGAGAGAAGAGAGAGAGAGAGAGAGAGAGAGAGAGAGAGAGAGAGAGAGAGAGAGAGAGAGAGAGAGAGAGAGACAAACAGACAGACAGACAGACAGACAGAGACAGACAGAGACAGAGCAGAGACAGAGACAGAGAGACAGAGAAGAAGTGAAAGATTGTTCTGGGCACATAAGAATAAACAACTCCAAACCTCCAAACCTATCATACTTGAAACGCTAGTTGGGTCATTTTCCGTGCGCCCAAGACGGCACTAAACCGAGTTTTTGTTTTCTGAAAAAATGACAGAATCTTAAACAACCCTGCTTCTTTAAATAAAGACCCTCATTCCTTTTCTCCCAGCCTTTATTTCTTCTTTTTAAAACTTGAGGAGAAAAAACAGAAAGGAAGAAAAAAAAAAAAAGCAAAAACGGAACCACATTCCTAGAAGAATAGCCACGAGAGCATCATAAAACAAATCAGGAGAATTAAAAAAAAAAGAAAATGTGTTAAAAATTAGTTTTGTCGATTTTCAGGCGGTTTGTTTTGTATTTTGAATGTTTATTTTGCCTGTGTTGCTTCTCGTTTCTTTTTCTTGTATGTTTTTTTTTTTGTTGCGATACTTTGTTTTGCTAACTTTTTTTGGCTTTTGTCTCTACCGTTTCCCCTTTTTTTGGGGTGTCCTTTTTTTCTTTTTCTTAATTGACTTAAGTCAGCAGATCAGTTTTTTCGTTTTACACGAAAGAAAATTAATGTTGTTTTTTTTTTGGTACGAAGCGTTTACAAGATGTCACAGCCAACAGAAATTTCAAGATATGCCAAAGCCCCTTGGCCCTCCTCACCTCACCTCATTCTCCTGACCGAATTGTCGTAGAGGAGACATGAGGATGTTGATGACGTTGTTCTCCTCCATCCAGACCGGTCCTCTGCCCTGCGGATCAGCGTTGCGCAGTCCATCCCGGTCCACTCCTTGATGTTGTCCATCCAGTTCTTGGGTTGCCTTCCTCTGCGTCTGTCCCCTTCCAAGGTTCCCTGAAGAACTGTCTTGGGCAGCGTGTTGTGTCGGGTGACGTGCCCAAACCAAGACAGCTTCCTCCTCTTTAATATTGACAGGAGGGGTTCCTGGGGGCCTGCCAGCTGTGTAACTTGGCCCGGCACAAAGTCGTTGGTCTTGTGATCCCTCCACGAGATCCCAAGGAGGCGTCTGAAGCATTTTGTTTCGAATGCTTGAATTCTCTTGGTGGTTTCAGCTGTCAGAGTCCAACTTTCACAGCCACACAGCAGTATGGACATAACTAGGGACTTGAAGATTTTC
>CM060339.1:15303103-15313103 GCA_030674155.1 Stramonita haemastoma
ACAAGGGGTATGAAAAAGAACACACACACACACACACACACACACACACATACACACACACACACACACACACACACACACACACACACACACACACACACTCACGCACGCATGCACGTACGCACGCATGCACACACAAACACAAACACACGAATGCACACACACAGAAACACACAACACACACACACACACACACACACACACACACACACACACACACACACACACACACACACATACACACACACACACGTACACACACCTATGTCTCTCTCTCACTTTCATCCTCTTTCTCTCTCTGTCTCTCTCTCCTTTCCCCTCTCTCTCTTTGAAAAAGAGAAAGAAAAATCATAAAAAAAACAAAAAAGAATGCAAATAAACAAAAACATACTACAAACAAGTTATCAATAAAAAAGTAGAAGCAAAAATCTTGTACGTTTAAAGCAAAAAAAGCATTCTTTGCATTAAAAAAACCCTTGAACACACTACAATCATAGAGAATCAGCAAAAAAAGAACATCCAGCACACCAGCTTTTCCATCCACAACTCAATTACTCCACTCAAAGCGAGGAAGCAGGCTCCATTACTGACCTGCAATGCAGACCATCTCAATTAGTCCAACAGAAAAAAACAACAACAAGAAAAGCAAGACCAGCAACCCTCTACAGGGAAAACCAAGCAGTTACCTTCTCTTCTTTTCTTCTTTCTAGTCTTTGTCTTACGAGATCACAGCCAGGAGACAAAGACCCGCCAGATTGACCACTGCAGGTAGCCATACCTTGAAGTTCAGCTTGGGTGCAGGCAACAGGCAGAGAATAAAACAGGGGCAGTTAATTACAGCTGAGCTAACAGCGCCTGGACACGGAATGTGTTCAGGTAAGTTGGACATCATCACAGTGTCTGAAACTGCTGAAGTGCCCTGAGGCACTGTCACACATGCAGTCAGCTACAGACTACAAGGATGACATGAAGGCTGGAAAGAAAGAAAGAAAGAAAGAAAAAGAAAAGAAAGAAAGAAAAAGAAAAGAAAGAAAGAAAGAAGAAAGAAAGAAAGAAAGAAAGGAAGAGAAGAAAGAAAGAAAGAAAGAAAAAAAGGAAAGGAAAGAAAGAAAGAAAGGAAGGAAGGAAGGAAGGAAGGAAGGAAGGAAGGAAGGAAGGAAGGAAGCAAGCAAGAAAGGAAGGAAGGAAGGAAGGAAGACAGAAAGAAAGAAAGAAAGACAGAAAGGAAGAAAGAAGGAAGGAAGGAAGAAAGAAAGAAAGAAAGAAAAGAAAAGAAAGAAAAGAAAGAAAGAAAAGAAAGAAAAAGGAGAAAGAAAGAAAGAGAAAGGTTAAAGAAATGGAGAACTGAAAGAGGGCTGAGAAAATGAAAGACAGAGAAAAATAAAGAGAAAGCCAAAAGAAAGACAGGACCAACAACATAAATGGAAGAACCTGCAGGAGAGGGTGAAAGATGCAAATTACACTGCAGACATGCAAGACAGACAGAGAGGCAAGGAAGACAACTAGCTGGTATGGAGGGACAACTGTACTTAGTTATTTAGAATAGAGGTAGATGGGTGGATAGTTAGATAGATATAATGGTAGATAGATAGCTAGATAGATAGCTAGATAGATAGATAGCTAGCTAGCTAGCTAGCTAGATAGACAGACAGACAGACAGACAGACAGATGGAAAGATAGATAGATAGATAGATAGATAGATAGATAGATAGATAGATAGATAGATAGATAGATAGATAGATAGATAGATAGATAGATAGATAGATAGATAGATGGTGCCTGTGCATCTGTGTATCATTGGAAATATAAATCCAGATCAGGAATTTACATACTCCCCTTCCCAATGTTGGAATGCTGATACCTTTATGGTGGTGTGTAAAAACTGTTGCACACGCAAAATATCATCATATATGAGCATCTGAGCTGTAGCCAAGGAGTAAAAAAAACAACAACACCTTTCCAAATGAAAACTACATAAACATAGGATGTCCAGAAACAACTTCAATTAGCATTACATAGTCTGCGAGTGAACAGAGTTCAAGATAAAAATGAATGAACAGAGGAAAACATGACAGTAGCCAAACAAGCGGTCAGACCAAATTCTTTCAGATTTGAAATACATTTACATAAAAAGGAAAAAAAGGAAGAAGGTTGGCCACTAGAGAAGAGCATTGCCTTGAAGCTTATCTGGAGAGGAAAGGAGCATGTGGCTTTAAAGTAGAGTGGAGATAACATGTGCCTGTCACTCCTCCATCACACCACACTGTAGTCAGGCACAGCACTCATGATCATTCCCAGATTGCCTCAGAAAGTGAATTTGAAAACACTAACACAGTCAGAAGAACAAAAAAAGGAAAGCATAGTCAAGAATGAAGAAAAAAAGATGAGGAAAAGAAGGCATTGAATTAAAAAGAAACAAAAAACAAATGAAATAAGGAATAAGATATTAAACGAAGACTCAGCATCATGTTCATTCCAAGATTTTCACAGAAAGCAAAAAGGAAAACACTAACACAGAAAGACGAACAAATAAAGATACAAAAATACGACCTAGAAAACAGACACAAATATTAAGTAAAGAAAAAGCGATTAACAAAAGAATGCAAATAATGGGAAATAAAGAAGCTAGGGCTTAAATGATTACAAAAGATCTAGATAAAAGGAAAGGAAAGGTGAAAAGGAAAGGAGGAATGCAGAAAAGGAGACATAATTATAAGGAAATAGGAAAAAATATGAGAGGATAGAAAAAAGGATTTAAGAAAAAAAATGAATAAAAGGAAAGACCAGAAAAATGAATAAAAGTATATATAAAGGATTGGAGGGAAAATAAACAAAGGGTATGAAAAAGAAAACACACACTCACACACGCATGCACGCCACACACACACACACACACACACACACACACACACACACACACACACACACACACACACACACCACACACACAGAGAACATCTTGCGCACACGTTAAATCCTGTTCTGCTTTTCGTAAGAGTAGGCCATCATGTGCCAGTGGGAACAGATGACAATATTTACAAAACTGTATACACACGGGGATCGGATGAAAAAAGCACATGATTGCTTATTCTGTTATCCTCGATATAAAAGAATAAATAAATAAATAAATAAATAAATAGATGAATAAATAAATAAACACACACACACATACACACATACAGTCTAAAATCACTTGTTAGTGGATAGACGTTAAAACGAAGGTACACACACACACACACACACACACACACACACACACACACACACACACACACACACACACACACACACACACACACACACCCTATGTCTCTCTCTTTCTTAATCTCTCTCTCTCATTGTCTTTCTCTTTCTCTGTCTGTCTGTCTCTCCTCCCCCCATCCCCCTATTTCTCTGAAAAAGAGAATGAAAAATCATTAAAAAAAACAAACAAAAAAGAATGCAAACAAACAAAAACATACTACAAACAAGTTATCAATAAAAAGTAGAAGCAAAAACCTTGTACGTTTAAAGCAAGAAAAGCATTCCTTGCTTTAAAAAAGAAAACAGAACACACTACAATCATAGAGAATCAGAAAAGAAGAACACCCAGCACACTAGCTTTTCCATCCACTACTCAATTACTCAGCTCAAAGCGAGGAAGCAGGCTCCATTACTGACCTGCAATGCAGACCATCTCAATTATTCCAACAGCAAAAAAAATACAACAAGAAAAACAAAACCAGCAACCCTCTACAGGGAAAACCAAGCAGTTAACTTCTCTTCTTTTTTTCTTTCTATTCTTTGTCTTACGAGATCACAGCCAGGAGACAAAGACCCGCCAGATTGACCACTGCAGGTAGCCATACCTTGAAGTTCATCTTGGGTGCAGGCAACAGGCAGAGAATAAAACAGGGGCAGTTAATTACAGCTGAGCTAACAGCGCCTTGACACGGAATGTGTTCAGGTAAGTTTGACATCATCACAGTGTCTGAAACTGCTGAAGTGCCCTGAGGCACTGTCACACATGCAGTCAGCTACAGACTACAAGGATGACATGAAGGCTGGAAAGAAAGAAAGAAAGGAAGGAAGGAAGGAAGGAAGGAAGGAAGGAAGGAAGGAAGGAAGGAAGAGGAAGGAAGGAAGGAAGAAGGAAGAAAGAAAGAAAGAAAGAAAGGAAGAAGAAAGAAAGGAAGGAAGGAAGAAGAAAGAAAGAAAGAAGGAAAGAAAGAAAGAAAGAAAGAAAAAAGAAAGAAAGAAAGAAAGAAAGAAAAGAAAGAAAGAAAGAAAGAAAGAAAGAAAGAAAGAAAAGAAAGAAAGAAAGAAAGAAAGAAAGAAAGAAAGAAAGGAAAAGGTTAAAGAAATGGAGAACTGAAAGGGGGCAGAGAAAATGAAAGACAGAGAAAAAAACCAGAAAGTCAAAAGAAAGAGAGGACCAACAAAATAAATGGAGGAACCTGCAGGAGAGGGTGAAAGATGCAAATTACACTGCAGACATGCAAGACAGACAGAGAGACAAGGAAGACAACTAGCTGGTATGGAGGGACAACTGTACTTAGTTATTTAGAATTAAGGTGGAAGGATGGAGTGATAGATAGATAGATAGATAGATAGATAGATAGACAGACAGACAGAGACAGACAGACAGACAGACAGACAAATGGATGGATGGATGGATGGATGGATGGATGGATGGATGGATGGATGGATGGATGGATGGATGGGTGGATGGATGGATGGATGGATGGATGGGTAGGCAGGCAGGCAGGCAGGCAGAGATAGATAGATAGATAGATAGATAGATAGATAGATAGATAGATAGATAGATAGATAGATAGATAGATAGATAGATAGATAGATAGATAGATAGATAGATAGATAGATGTGTCTGTGCATCTGTGCATCATTGGAAATATAGATCCAGATCAGGAATTTACATATTCCCCTTCCCAATGTTGAAATGCTGATACCTTTAAGGTGGTGTGTAAAAATGGTTGCACACGCAAAATATCCTCATATGAGAACATTGCAGCTCTAGCTGAGGAACGTAAAAAAAAAAATCCCATATGAAACCTTAACAAATATTCATCATCTGGAAAAGTCTTTCTTTAATGTTTTACGGTTTGCAAGTGAGCAGAATCCCAGATAAAAATGAATGAAAAGAGGAAAACATGACAGTAGCCAAACAAACGGTCAGACCAAATTCTTCCAGATTTGATATACATTTACATAAAAAGGAAAAAAGGAAGAAGGTTGGCCATTAGACAAGTGGCTTGAAGCTCATCTGAAGAGGGAAAGAGCGTGTAAACCCAGAATATAAGTAACTGGTTTTAAAGAAGAGTGGAGATAACACATGCCTGTCACTCCGCCAACACACCGCACTGCAGTCAGGCAGAGTGTAATGGTCATGCCAAGATTTCCACAGAAAGTGAATTTGAAAACACTAACACAGTCAGAGGAACAAAAACTGAAGAACACAGTCAAGAATTAAGAAAAAAAAGGTGAGGAAAAGGCATTGAATTAAAAAGAAAACCCAGCAAATGAAATAAAGAATATGATATTAAAAGAAGATACAGCATCATGTTCATTCCAAGATATTCACAGAAAGCAAAGAGGAAAGCACTAACACAGAAAGACAAACAAAAGAAATACAAAAATGCAAACTACAGAACAGACACAAGAATTCAGGAAAGAAAAAGCGATTAAAAAAAAGAATGCAGAAAATGGGAAATAAAGTAGTTAGGGCTTAAATGATCACAGAAGATAGAGATAAAAGCAAAGGCGAGGTGAAAAGGAAAGGAGGGATGAAGAAAAGGAGATATATAAGGAAATAGGAAAAATAATGAGAGGATAGAAAGAAGGACTTAAGAAAATGAATAAAAGGAAAGACCAGAAAAATGAATAAAAGTATACATAAAGGACTGGAGTGAAAATAAACAAGGGGTATAAAAAAGAAAACACACACTCACACATGCACGCACGCACGCACGCACGCATGCACGCACACATGCACCCACACACATATACACACAAACACACACACACACACACACACACACACATACACACATACACACACACCTATGTCTCTCTCTCTCACTGTCATCCTCTTTCTCTCTCTGTCTCTCTCTCCTCCCCCCATCACCCTCTTTCTCTCTGAAAAAGAGAATGAAAAATCATAAAAAAACAAAAACAAAAAAGAATGCAAACAAACACACACATACTACAAACAAGTTATCAATAAAAAGTAGAAGCAAAAATCGTGAATGTTTAAAGCAAAAAAAAAAAAAGCATTCCTTGCCTTAAGAAAAGAAAACAGAACACACTACAATCATAGAGAATCAGCAAAAAAGAACATCCAGCACACTAGCTTTCCCATCCACAACTCAATTACTCCGCTCAAAGCGAGGAAGCAGGCTCCATTACTGACCTGCAATGCAGACCATCTCAATTAGTACAACAGAAAAAAAACAAACAACAAGAAAAACAAGACCAGCAACCCTCTACAGGGAAAACCAAGCAGTTAACTTCTCTTCTTTTTGTCTTTCTAGTCTTTGTCTTACGAGATCACAGCCAGGAGACAAAGACCCGCCAGATTGACCACCGCAGGTAGCCATACCTTGAAGTTCATCTTGGGTGCAGGCAACAGGCAGAGAATAAAACAGGGGCAGTTAATTACAGCTGAGCTAACAGCGCCTGGACACGGAATGTGTTCAGGTAAGTTTGACATTATCCCAGTGTCTGAAACTGCTGAAGTGCCTGAGGCACTGTCACACATGCAGTGAGCTACAGACTACAAGGATGACATGAAGGCTGGAGAGAAAGAAAGAAAGAAAGAAAGAAAGAAAGAAAGAAAGAAAGAAAGAAAGAAAGAAAGAAAGAAAGAAAGAAAGAAAGAAAGAAAGAGAAAAAAAAGAATGAAAGAAAGAAAGACAGAAAGAAAGAAAGAAAGACAGAAAGAAAGAGAGAAAGGAAGAAGAAAGATGAAGGATAAAGAAATGGAGAACTAAAAAAGGGCTGAGAAAATGAAAGACAGAGAGAATAACAGAAAGGCAAAAGAAAGAGAGGACTAACAAAATAAATGGAAGAACATGTAGGAGAGGGTGAAAGATGCAAATTACACTGGAGACATGCAAGACAGACAGAGAGACAAGGAAGACAACTAGCTGGTATGGAGGGACAACTACACTTAGTTATTTGGAACAGAGGTAGATGGATAGATAGATAGATAGATAGATAGATAGATAGATAGATAGATAGATAGATAGATAGATAGATAGATAGATAGATAGATAGATAGATAGATAGATAGATAGATAGATAGATAGATGGTGGCTGTGCATCTGTGTATCATTGGAAATATAGATCCAGATCAGAAATTTATATATTCCCCTTCCCAATGTTGGAATGCTGATACCTTTATGGTTGGTGAAAATTGTTGCACACGCAAAATATCATCATATGTGAACATTGCAGCTCTAGCTGAGGAACGTAAAAAAAAAAATCCCATATAAACCCTTAGCAAATATTCATCATCTGGAAAAGTCTTTCTTGAACATTTTACAGTTTGTAAGTGAGCAGAATCCCAGATAAAATTGAATGAAAAGAGGAAAACGTGACAGTAGCCAAAGAAACAGTCAGACCAAATTCTTCCAGATTTGATATACATTTACATAAAAAGGAAAAAAGGAAGAAGATTGGCCATTAGACAAGTGGCTTGAAGCTCATCTGGTAAGGAAAAGAGCGTGTGGACCCAGCATATAAGTGACTGGCTTTAAAGTAGAGTGGAGATAACGTGTCTGCCACTCCTCCATCACACCACACTGCAGCCAGACACAGTGTCATGGTCATTCCAAGATCTCCACAGAAAGTGAATTTGAAAACACTAACACAGTCAGAACAAAAAAAGGAAAGCATAGTCAAGAATGAAGAAAAACAGGTGAGGAAAAGGCATTGAATAAAAAACAACAACAACAAATGAAATAAGGAATAAGATATTAAAAGAAGACACAACATCATGTTCATTCCAAGATCTTCACAGAAAGCACAAAGGAAAGCACTAACACGAAAAGACGAACAAAAAAACAAAACAAAAAATATGAACCAGAAAACAGACACAAGAATTAAGGACAGAAAAAGCGATTAACAAAAGAATGCAGAAAATGGGAAATAAAGAAGTTGTGGCTTAAATGATTACAGAAGATATAGATAAAAGGAAAGGAATGGTGAAAAGGAGAGGAGGAATGAAGAAAAGGAGACATATAAGAAAATAGGGGGAAAATGAGAGGATAGAAAGATGGACTTCATAAAAAAAAGTGAAAGGAAAGACCAAAAAATGACAAAAAGTATACATAAAGGATTGGAGGGAAAATAAACAAGGGGTATGAAAAAGAACACACACACACACACACACACACACACACACACACACACACACACACACACACACACACACACACACACCACACACACATGCATTCACGCACACACATGCACTCACGCACTCACGCATACACATGCACTCACGCACTCACGCACTCACGCACACACACACACACACACACACACACACACACACACACACACACACACACACACACACACACACACGCACACCCCCCCCCCCCCCACACACACCCCCTATGTCTCTCTCTCGCTGTCATACGTTTTCTCTCTCTGTCTCTCTCTCTTTCCCCCCTCTTTCTCTCTGAAAAAGAGAAAGAAAAATCATAAAAACAAAAACAAAACGAATGCAAACAAACAAAAACATACTACAAACAAGTTATCAATAAAAAGTAGAAGAAAAAATCTTGTACGTTCAAAGCAAAAAAAGCATTCCTTGTACTAAAAAAAAGAAACCCTGAACACACTACAATCATAGAGAATCAGAGAAAAAGACCATCCAGCACACTAGCTTTCCCATCCACAACTCAATTACTCCGCTCAAAGCGAGGAAGCAGGCTCCATTACTGACCTGCAATGCAGACCATCTCAATTAGTCCAACAGCAAAAAAACAAACAAACAAAAAAAACAAGACCAGCAACCCTCTACAGGGAAAACCAAGCAGTTAACGTCTCTTCTTTTTGTCTTTCTAGTCTTTGTCTTACGAGATCACAGCCAGGAGACAAAGACCCGCCAGATTGACCACTGCAGGTAGCCATACCTTGAAGTTCATCTTGGGTGCAGGCAACAGGCAGAGAATAAAACAGGGGCAGTTAATTACAGCTGAGCTAACAGCGCCTTGACACGGAATGTGTTCAGGTAAGTTTGACATCATCCCAGTGTCTGAAACTGCTGAACTGCCCTGAGGCACTGTCACACATGCAGTCAGCTACAGACTGAAAGGATGACATGAAAGCCGGAAAGAAAGAAAGGAAGGAAGAAAGAAAGAAGGAAAGAAAGAAAGAAAGAAAGAAAGAAAGAAAGAAAGAAAGAAAGAAAGAAAGAAAGAAAGGAAGTAAGTAAGTAAATAAGAAAGAAAGAAAGAAAGAATGAAAGGAAGGAAGGAAGGAAGGAAGGAAGGAAGGAAGGAAGGAAGGAAGGAAGGAAGGAAGGAAGGAAGAAAGAAAGAAAGGATGGAAGGAAGGAAGGAAGGAAGGAAGGAAGGAAGGAAAGAAGGAAGGAAGGAAGAAAGAAAGAAAGGAAGAAAGAAAGAAGGAAAGAAAGAAAGAAAGAAAGAAAGAAAGAAAGAAAGAAAGAAAGAAAGGAAGAAAGAAAGAAAGAAAGAAAGAAAGAAAGAAAGAAAGAAAGAAAGAAAGAAAGAAAGAAAAGAAAAAAGGAGGAAGAAAGAAAGAGAAAGGTTAAAGAAATGGAGAACTGAAAGGGGGCAGAGAAAATGAAAGACAGAGAAAAAAAAGAGAGAAAGAGAAAAGAAAGAGAGGACCAACAAAATAAATGGAAGAACATGCAGAGGAGGGTAAAAGATGCAAATTACACTGCAGACATGAAAGACAGACAGAGAGACAAGGAAGACAACTAGCTGGTATGGAGGGACAACTGCACTTAGTTATTTAGAACAGA
>CM060339.1:15318103-15323103 GCA_030674155.1 Stramonita haemastoma
CACACACACACACACACACACACACACACACACACACACAGAGTAAAAAAGGAAACAGTTCACTACACTTCAGCTAACGGCCCTTTGACACGGATTTGGTTGGAGTCAATTTACGTCACAGTGTTTTGAACCAGTCCAAGTAACAAATAGTAACACAAGCAGGTTAACCAGAGATAACAAAACAGTAAGAACTAAGGAGCGGAAAGATAAACAAGGTGAAGTGAAGGGAACTGTATGTAAAGAGGAACAGAGAGAAATGCAGGAGAGGGCAGATTAAACAACAAAGAAAACCTTTGAAAAAAATAGAGGGACAAACACCGTGATGTAACACATACGAACAGATAAACTGACAGCTAAAGAGAGACAGATGAACACTCAAACAGGCCAGCTAACTGGCAGACAGACGGATGAATGAATGGATAATACTGTACTGACATACAAGAAAACAAGTAAACAGAAATGTCATATAGAAAGATAATGACAGTTAGATATCTGGAATAGGCAGAAAGATAAACAGAAGGATAAACAAACAGATATAAAATTTTGTGTATATATATATAATATATATATATATATATATATATATACATATATATATATATATAGAGAGAGAGAGAGAGAAGAGAGAGAGAAGAGAGAGAGAGAGAGAGAGAGAGAGAGAGAAGAGAGAGAGAGAGAGAGAGAGAAGAGAGAGAGAGAGAGAGAGAGAGACAAGGCAAGGCAAGGCAAGGCAAGGCAAGGCAAGGCAAGGCAAGGCAAGGCAAGGCAAAGTCTTTTATTCGAGGATAATAGATAAGCACTCGTGTGCTTTTTTACATCCAGTCCCCGCCCTTTTCAGGGATACATCAAGTTGAAAATATACTAAACAATAAGACTTTACGCAGTACCAAACAACACACAAGAATAAAGGACACTATATATGATAAGGTAATAAAATGCACTCTATCAGAAGACAAAAAATCAGAAGTCACACAAAAAAAATTTTGATTATGGAAAAAAAGAAAAGCGTTAGTAGGTAAGGAGCAAACAAGAGAACAAAATGAATTAGTCAACCGAAAACATCAATCCACCACTATTTAGAGAGAGAGAGAGAGAGAGAGAGAGAGAGAGAGAGAGAGAGAGAGAGAGAGAGAGAGAGAGAGAGAGAGAGAGAGGAGAGAGAGAGATAGATAGATAGATAGATAGATAGATAGATAGATAGATAGATAGATAGATAGATAGATAGATAGATAGATAGATAGATAGATAAAGAGACAAGTAGACAAATATATACAGACAGACAGATGGACATAAAAGCAGACAGAGAGACAGACAGAGAGACAGAGAGACAGAGAGACAGAGAGACAGACAGACAGACAGACAGACAGATAGACAGATAGATAGATAGATAGATAGATAGATAGATAGATAGATAGATAGATAGATAGATAGATAAACAGACAGACAGACAGACAGATAGACACATAGATAGATACATAGATAGATACATCGACAGACAGATTGAACAGTTGGGTGCTGTTGCATAAACAGAACTACCAAGGAAGAAGAAACGGAGAAAAAAAAGAGAAAAGATTTAAAACACCCAGAAAATAAAATGCCTTGTGACCAAAAATGACAAACAAAAAATTAGGAAACGGCGAAAACAGCAACAGCTGGGAACAAATAGTCACTGAACAAATCAGGCGCAACATAAGAACCTACAGGCAAATAGAAATAAATACCCGGACCCCTACCCCCCTCCCCCCCCCTTCTTCTCTTCCCCCACCCCCTCCTCCCGCTTAGAAAGTAGCAACAACATTAACTGCACTAGAAACAGAATAGAATTAACAACCGTAAGAAATTAAACAAACAACAGTTAGGAAGAAAAGAAACTGTAACAAAAACACAAGACAACAACTAATGCATACAGACAGACAGACAGACAGACAGACAGACATCTATTCATTTATTTATTATTAATTAATTAATTAATTAATTCTTTTATATCGAGGATAACAGAATAAGAAATTATGTGCTTTTTTTCATCCGGTCCCCGTGTGTATGCAGTTTTGTAAATATTGTCATCTGTTCCCACCGGCACACGATGGCCTACTCTTACGAAAAGCGGAACAGGATTTAACGAGTGCGCAAGATGTTCTGCGTGCGTTCGCACACGGGGCCTCGGTTTAAAGTCTCATCCGAAAGACTTTTGGGGAGAGTGGAGTCAGCACTAATGTTAACTCCAGGAAGAAAATTTCCTCTACCGGACTCGAACCCGGGTCTTCAAATTGCCATCGCAATGTTCTGACCACTAGGCTATCTGCCCCCCCAGACAGACAGATAGACAGACAGACATAAATCAAAGAAGCAGATCCAGTTTCTCGATGTTTTCAATCCTAATAGGTTCTCAAGAGAATGAGATTTCAAATCAGTTTCTTCTTCTTCCTTCAAAGAACGAACAACAAAACACACACTCACACACATTCAAAATTAACAAGAAAACCCCAGCATCCCTAATTTCCTTCTTTCTCTTCACAACGTTCTTTAGACATTTTTGTTTGTTCACCCCATTCACATGACATTCTTTTCATCAATGTTAAAAATGAGTATAAAACAAAACACACACACACACACAAATAAAGCAAAAATATATCAATAAAACCCCATTAAAACTGCCATAGAAATATAACCAAATGAAAAAAAAACCCAAAACCACAGTATCCAGACAACATTGAAAACCTATAATTAAAAATTAAAACACCCACACAACACAAAACAAAAAAATAACGAGAGAACGAAAAAAAAAAAAAGACAGGACAGAACAATGGTAAGGAAGAGTGAAAAGAGAGAGACAGGATGAACAAGGACAAAAAATAACAAATAAGAAAAAACAGTTAAAAAAGAGGAGAATGGGAATTACGTAATAAAACAGAAAGGAACCAATAAATGAAATAAAACACAGAAAGCCAGAAAGACCCCCCACCCCACCCCCAATAAAAAACAAATCACAAGCACCCAAACAAATAAACACGAAGTACAATCCCCCCAAAATCTGAAACAAACAAACAAACAAAAAAACCAGAACAATTCCAAAGCATATGACCAAAATAGAAAAAAAAAACCCAGTCAAACATGAACAACTCCACAACGATTGAAAAAAACAACAACAACAAAACGATCTTGACAAAAAACCAAAGCAAAACAAAGTACTTCCCAAGATAGAAACCAAACAATGAAAAAAGAAAACTCTCATCTTTTAAATTAACAGCTCATTTAATCATCGCAAAGAAAGAAAGAAAGAAAACCCCCAGACTTAATCACCAAGCTGCAATGAACAAGAGGTTTTCCTCATTCCTAGGAAGTAAAAAAAAAAAAAAAAACCCGCAAAAAACCCCAACAGCCCAGACGAAAGCTGCCAAGCTCTATTGGATTCATCCAAGCAGATAAACCTCTTTCATTGGCGTTCTTTGTACCACGGGAACAGAGGGAATGGGCAACGACACAAAGAACAGCAAGATTGACCGCTGTGGAAGGCCGTAGCTGGAAGTTCATTTGAGGGTGCAGGGGACCAGGCAGAGAAAGTCAAAAGGCACAGTTAATTACAGTCCAGCTAACCACCCCTCGACACGGACCGTCTTCAGCAAAAGTTTGACATCGCTAAGTAAGGCGTTGTGACACAACCAGGTCAGCTGGTGGGGGAGAGGGAGGGAGAGAGGGGGAGAGAGAGAGGGAGAGAGAGAGGGAGGGAGAGAGAGAGAGAGGGAGGGAGAGAGAGAGAGAGAGAGAGAGAGAGAGAGGGAGGGAGGGAGAGAGAGAGGGAGGGAGAGGGAGAGAGAGAGGAGAGAGAGAGAGAGAGAGAGGAGAGAGAGAGAGAGAGAGAGAGAGAGAGAGAGAGAGAGAGAGAGAGAGATTTGATTTGATTTGATTTGATTTGATTTGATTTGATTTGATTTGATTTGATTTATTTTTTTATATCGAGTATAATGGAATAAGCACTCTTGTGCTTCTTTACACCCAGTCCCCGTGTGTATGCAGTTTTGTAAATGTCATGTTCCCACCGGCACACGATGGCCTACTCTTACGAAAAGCGGAACAGGATTTAACGTGTGCGCAAGATGTTCTGCGTGCGTTCGCACACGGGGCCTCGGTTTAAAGTCTCATCCGAAGGACGGGGAGAGAGAGAGAGAGAGAGAGAGAGAGAGAGAGAGAGAGTGAGAGAGAGAGAGAGAGAGAGAGGAGAGAGAGGAGAGAGAGAGAGAGAGGAGAGAGAGAGAGAGAGAGAGAGAGAGAGGCGGACTTGAAAGAAGGCATTTGAAGATTTGGAGGAGAAAAAGACAAAAGAACAAAAAAAACAAGAAAAATAAAAAAGAATACAAGAAAAGAACAGAAATGGAGAGACAACAGGAAAAGTGGAACTGTGGGAAGAACTAATTAAACACAGAACAGATGGTGATAGACATGCAAGGGGCACAGACAGGTCTGCATAAAGAGAACCAGACATAAAAGGTAGATATACAGATAGATAGATGCATAGATGGATGGATAGATAGATACATCTTAAGATAGATAGATAGATAGATAGATGATTAGACAGATGGATAGATAGACAGATGAATAGATGGATGGATAGATAGATACATCGTTAGATAGATAGATAGACAGATGGATAGACAGATGGATAGATAGATGGATAGATAGATGAATCGAAAGAGAGATGGATAGATAGACAGATGGATAGATAGACACATGGCTAGATAGACACAAGGATAGATAGATGGATAGATAGATGGATAAATAGACATATAGCCAGATAGATAGATAGATAGATAGATAGATAGATAGATAGATAGAGATAGATAGATAGATAGATAGATAGATAGATAGATAGAGAGATAGAGAGAGACAGAGATAAAGAAAGAGAGATAGAGAGAGAGATAGAGAGATAGAGAGATAGATAGAGAGATAGATAGACAGACAGACAGACAGATAGACAGACAGATAGACAGACAGATAGACAGACA
>CM060339.1:15333103-15338103 GCA_030674155.1 Stramonita haemastoma
GGAGCAAAACAGAGAAGAAGAAGAAGAAGATGAACGAACAAGAAATGAACACAGAAGAAGAAGAAGAAGAAGAAGAAGAAGAAAAGAAAAGAAGAAGAGAGAAGAAGAAGAAGAGAGAAGAAGAAGAAGAAGAAGAAAGAAGAAGAAGAAGAAGAAGAAGAAGAAGAAGAAGAAGAAGAAGTACAACAAAAAAACAACAACAACAACAACAACAACAACAACAAACAAACAACAACAACAACAACAAAAAAAAGGAAAGAAGAATGCAAACAGAGAATGTAAAGAAGAATAATGCAAAACAAATACAAAAAAAAGAGAAATTGCAAAGATAAAGAAGGCAAAGAAGAAGAAGGCAAAGGTAAAAGAAGAAGAAGAAGAAAGTAAAGGATAAGAGAGAATTTTCCGAAAAAGGAAAACTAAAGAGATAACCTACGTGAAAGAGCGATGTTTGAACCTCATTTCGGGACACCCCAGTCTGCTAATGATAACACAGGCAGCTAATCACAATCAGCTAGTTCGTGCTCACCGCTTTACATTAAAAAATAAAGCTAGAAAAAAGGAAAGACAAAAACAATAAAGGGCGGATAATAAAGCGAATAGATGACAATGATAATGCCCCAAACAAGAACTTGGAACTGGGACTGGATGTAAAAAAAAAAAAAAAAAAAGCACACGAGCGCTTATTCCTTTAATTCTCGAAAAAAACAAAAGAATTTTTTTAAAGCCTGCTGGTGAGACTTTATGAAAAATGCAGGAGACAAAACCAAAAAATCCAGAAAGTAGAAAACAGGAGATGACTTGAAGATAGGGGGTGGGGGGGGGGGGAGAAGAAACAAAGGAATCTGCTAGCACCGAACTCTCCAAAGGTGGTGGGTGATGTTTGCACTGAAAAGACCTCTGGCTACGAGAGGAGATAGATAAAGCAGGCCAGTGAATTAGAAACAAAGCAATAAAGAGAACAAGGAGGAAAACAAACGAAGCAAAATAAAAACTAAACCAAAACCGAACCAAAAAACAGCAAAAGAATACACGAACACTTACTCAATTATGAAAGAAGCAATTAAGGCAGGGAAGCACCAATCAACACACACGCACGCATGCACGCACGCACGCACGCATGCACACACACACACACCACGCAGCCATGCAGCACACACACGCACGCACGCACCACACGCACGCACCGCACACACACATGAACGCACCCGCACGCACGCGCACACGACACACCACACATACATACATACACGCACGCACGCACCCAACCACCCACCTACGCAGCACAGACAGACAGACAGACAGACAGACAGACAGAGCAGACACACACACACACACGCACACACGCACACGCACACACACACACACACTACACACACACACACACACACACACACACACACACACACACACACACACACACACACACACACACAAAACAACCAGAACACAAGACACAGTCCACTGAAATTTGGAAACTGGTAGGTTACACACCACATCAAGTTTTTAAAAAAATGTTCTCTTTTTATCTTAAAATATAATTTTAAAAAAAATTGCTGCATAAAAGCTTTTATTGCTAATTTGTGACGCTTCTCTAAAAAAAAAAAAATCTTGTTTCTGTTTTGTTAAAGATTAAATACACACAAAAAAAAAAAAAGAATCAAAACAAACACAAAGCCTAATGAAATGTAATCAGCAATTATTGAGAAAAAGCAATAATCTAAGGAAACAGAGAAAATAACACAACATTACCACAACGATCTAGGAATACAATGAGGGTCGCGATAAACATCAACAAGAACCTTTTTGTTTAAAAGGCTGGTTTCAACTTAAACACAAACAAACGAACACACGAGCACAGATAGATAGAAACAAAGTCAAGAAGAATAAACTAAAGAACACTCGTAATTTTCTATCTAAACAAGGAAAAAAGAGTTCGGATATGAGTGTGCACTGTCTAACTCTGTGTGTATGTGTGTTTGTTTGTTTGTTTGTTTGTTTGTTTGTTTGTTGTGTGGTGTGTGTGTGTGTGTGTGTGTGTGTGTGTGTGTGTGTGTGTGTGTGTGTGTGTGTGTGTGTGTGTGTCTGTCTGTCTGTCTGTCTGTTGTCTGTGTGTTGTTGTGTGTTGTGTGTGTGTGTGTGTGTTGTGTGTGTTGTGTGTGCTGTGTGTGCGTCCGTACGTGCGTGCGTATGTGTGTGTGTGTTTGTTTATTTTTTGTTTCATTTATATATTCTTTTATATCAAGGATAATGGAATAAGCACTCATATGCTTTTTTTTTTATACATCCAGTCCCGTGTGTATACAGTTTTGTAAATCTTATCTGTTCCCATCGGCTACACAATGGCGTGCTGCGCGCGTGTGTGTTGTGTGTGTCTTTCTGTATGTCTGTCTGTCTGCGTCTGTGTGTTTGTATCGTGTTGTATGTATGCTGCGTGCTGCGTGGTGTGTGTGTGTGTGTGTGTGTGTGTGTGTGTGTGTGTGTGTGTGTGTGTGTGTGTGTGGTGTGTGTTGTGTGTGTGTGTGTGTGCGCGCGCGCGCGCGTGTGTGCGTACGCGGGCGCGAGCGTTGTGTGCGAGTGTACAGTGCTGCTGTTATTGTTGTTGTTTTGAAGAAACTAGAATTCATGCCGATGCGTCATAGTCTATATTTCTTTTGTACCAAGCAAATCTTTCAAACCAGACAGAAACTTAGACATACTAGCGCAGCAACAGTCAGTATTAAACAGCTTGAAACCAGAAAACCACTACACAAACAATACCCCCAAGATTCAAGACTAGATGACAAATTTTACAAAAACATCAAAAATGTTCATGAAAAACAAACAAACAAACAAAAATCAACAACGCACACATGACTCCACTCTTCGAAATTCTTACCATTTGAACAGGTAGCACAGAAACCAAGACGACAAGAGAACAACAAGAAAAACAGCAGCTTGCCTGTCTGTCTGTGTGTCCTCATGACTGTTCCACAGGTAGATGAAGAGAGCGCAATGACCCAGCACACCCTGACAATTAATTACAGCTTAGCTCACAAGTCCTCGCCACCCCCGACATCACACAACAGCGAACTAACTCACAGCCTGATGCTAATACGAACATCCCTGCAAGAAAACACACACGGCAACAGCGAAGGAAATGACAAGGAAGAGAAGAGAAAAAAGAAAGAAAGAAAGAAAGAAAAAAGAAAGAAAAAGAAGAAAGAAAGAAAAAAAAAAGAAAGAAAGAAAGAAAGAAAGAAAGAAAGAAAGAAAGAAAAGAAAGAAAGAAAGAAAGAAAGAACAAAAATGGAGTTGTGTGAAAAGGCTTAAGGAAGGAAGCAAGGAAGGAAGGAAGGAAGGAGGGCAGGAAGGAAGGAAGAGAGGGAAGGAAGAGTAGGAAGGAAGGAAGGAGGAGGAAGGAAGGAAGGAAGGGAAGGAAGACAGAAAAGGAAGGAAGGAAGGACAGAGGAATGACAAAAAGGAATGAATAAAAGACAGAACGAATGAAAGAAACAAGAAAAGGAAATGAGAAAAGGGGAAACAAAGGAAGCAAGCAAAAAGGAAAGAAAGGCGAAATGGATGAATGGAACGGAGAGACGTGGAGGAAGAGAGGAAATGAAAAAAGAACAAAGAGTGAATACATTATGAAAGATACAACAAAGGCCTCCCGCCTCCTACCTAAAACAAAAAACCAAAAAACAAAAATGAAACGAAAAAACAAAACAAACAAAACACACACAACAAAACAAGCAAAACAAAGTTCAAGCAAATGATAACAATGAACCATGAAAGCAAAACAAAAGAACATCTAAAAACACCTTAGAAATTTGCAAAATGCATGCACACGCGCGTGCATGCGTGCGTGCGTGTGTGTGTGTGTGTGCGTGGTGCGTGTGTGTGTGTGTGTGTGTTGCGTGCGTGTGTGTGTGTGTGTGTGTTTGGTGTGCGTGTGTGGTGTGTGTGCGTGTGTGGTTGCTGTGGTGCTGTGTGTGTGTGTGGTGCTGTGTGTGTGTGTGTGTGTGTGTGTGTGTGTGTGTGTGCGCGTGTGTGTGTGTGGATAGAAAAGAGGGAAATTCTAGCACAGAATTTCCAGAATGAGGGGACAAGCCATTAATGCTGACAGGGCCTTTGCATACCCAACGGGAAATATTCTTTTCCACGTTTGCTATTCCAAATGGTGAAAGATTTGTGTTTGCATATATATAGAGAGTGGTTTTGAATGAACATTTTATATTAATTTTTATCCAAGTCTAAAACAGAACCGAGACGGTATAGCTAGCGGTCAGACACTCGCTTTTCACCAGCCAATGTTAAGCAGCGTCGATTGTGGTTACCAATTGGATGGGTGTTTGCGCGCCTTGGCTTCAAGTACAGTCCCCCCCGTTCACCCAGCTTCAAATGGGTACCTGCCCTCTTTAGGGTCAGGAAGGGTAAAGCAGCGAGGGCAGAGGAGATGGGCGCCGCCCTCATATACTGTCCCCTGGAGAAGCTGAGGTCTCTGATGTCCTCGCTCCCCTACGACCACATAGGTTTATGGGTCACCTTTACCTTTTATTACCTTAAAATAAAAAGACACCTTTATGTACAATATATCTTTTAACATGAAATAGAACTAAGAAAACACAATTAAAATAAAACAACACAAACCTCAGTCGAACCACTACAGTTTTACTAAGTTCAATGCAATCAACAGATATCATACACATCACAGTTCCAGAGAAATAAAAAGCGAAGAAGAGGGAAAACCCCCCGCAAGACTGACCTTTGTGGAAGGCCATACTTTGCTCTTTATTTGAGATGCAGTGAACATACAGAGAATAAAGCAAAGGCAGATAATTATAAAAAACCAGCAAGTCTGACCCCTGTGGAAGGCCATAATTTCCTCTTTATTTCAGAATGAAGGGAACGTACAGAGAATAAACAAGGGAGATAATTATAAAACAGCATAATGACCCCTGTAGAAGGCCATACTTTTTCTCTATTTCAGAGTGCAGGGAACATACAGAGAATAAAACAAGGCA
>CM060339.1:15343103-15353103 GCA_030674155.1 Stramonita haemastoma
TAAGAAAGAAATAAAGCGAGCTAGCAAGAAAGAATAAATAAATCGCACACAGAAGAAAGACAGAGAAAAGAAAAAAAAGGTAAAGAAAAAAAACACCCAGAAAAATGAAAAACACACATAGAACCAAAACAAACCTAAAAGCACAACTAAACACACCAAAACAACATCAAGGAAAAATGCCAAAATCCAAAAGGCAACGCCAGAACTCTTAATGGCTTGAGAGATGGAAGACGAGATAACAGAACACGTCCTCAACTCATTTCCCTTTCCTCGAAATAATACTAAATCTGTCTGTAATATTCTTACCCCAACAAAACTTTTTTAAAAAATAGATAGTTATGAAAATTACTCGGTAAAAAGCCCAAACAACAAAAACCATAGAAACAAAGAAACGAACCAGTGGACATGGAACTAGACACGGAAACAAAAGTGCAAATACCACACTCCAAATGAGAACGGACTGTAATTTATATTTCGTATCCCTCAGGTGGTTGTTTTTAGATTGAAAATACAAGAAATAATTATAAATATAAAACAGACACACAAGCAACCGAAACAAGACAATACGGAACTCAATCTCAATACATTATGTACCATGAATAATATAGGTCCATGTACTTTAATACCAATTGAACCAGAACAAGGAGAGAGGAGGAGGAGGAGGAGGAGGAGGAGGAGGAGGAGGAGGAGGAGGAGGAGGAGGAGGAGGAGGAGGAGGAGGAGGAGAAGAAGAAGAAGAAGAAGAAGAAGAAGAAGAAGAAGAAGAAAGAAGAAGAAGAAGAAGAAGAAGAAGAAGAAGAAAACAACAACAACAACAACAACAACCACAACAACAATAACAACAAGAACAAGACAGAGAAGATATAAAGGCGAATCAATGCCAATAGTTACAAAAAACAATCTTCAGTTTCAAATAATTTCTTTGTTCATTTAGTCTAACACCCCCTTTGGAACGGAAAGACGTGAAAACAGAAGACCACCGTCTTCAGTTGAACACATCCATGTAACCATTAGCATCACTGGCAATAAAATAATTACCAGAAAAATGAAAATTATTCTCAGACACAGACTGGTGTTGGATCAGAGGAAGGGAAATGGGTGTACTGGCTGCCTGACAAGGGTGTGAGGAGAGAGATGCATCCACATGAACATGCAATATTTCAGCCAGCGAAAAGAATTAACAGTCTTCATTTTTATTCTTACTTTTATATTAATTGTCTCTATTTGGGAGAGGGGGTGACTGCAGTGTACACACACACTTTCTCTGTTAGGACAATCATTTTATGAATAATTACAGTATACACTCTCTGCCACAACAATCATTTTATGGATGATTGAAGTCTACTCTCTCTCTCTCTGTCTGTCTGTCTGTCTGTCTGTCTGTCTGTCTGTCTGTCTGTCTGTCTGTCTGTCTGTCTGTCTGTCTGTCTGTCTCTCTCTCTCTCTCTCTCCCCCTCCCTCTCTCTCTCCCCCTCCCTCTCTCTCCCTCTCTCTCTTAGTCTCTCTTAGTCTCTCTCTCTCTCTCTCTCTCTCTCTCTCTCTCTCTCTCTCTCTCTCTCTCTCTCTCTCTCTCTCTCTCTCTCTCTCTGTGCCAGGACATTCATTGCATGCTTCAAAGTCTTCATCCACCACAGGAACTAATGCCCAGGCAACATTCTGGGTGGCTGTGGATGCTGGGAAGTTTCTAGCTATCCATAAAGGTGTGCATATATTTTGACATATTCAATGTGCATACCTGACGTTTTGTATGCATGAATATATTAAAAAAAAAACCAGAAATCGGCACTTGCAGGTTTGCACATGAGTGGATCCTGGAACTGGTAAAACGTGTTCCATCAGGCATTTCTGAGATTTCAAACCCTGATTGAAAGCCTGTATTGAAGGACGACAGCCGCTGCCTGCTGTATCCACTGAGCTCTGGGAACAGCCAGTACCCCTGCTGTCTGGTATGTGTACAGTCAAAAGCCATTGCCACAGCACAGGCGGTACTGATGCAGAGGTGTTTTTTTCTGGTTCACACAGTCAGGTTCTAGGACATTCAGCCACAACACCGATTCCTCAGGTTTTCTTGGACTTCACCGTCTGTCTACCATTGTGTGCTTTACTTTTCTTCCTTTTTTTCTTTTCTTTCTTTTCTTCTTCCCTTCTTTCTTTCTTTCTTTCTTTCTTTCTTTCTTTCTTTCTTTCTTTCTTTCCTTGGTTCTTTCTTTCTTTGGTTCTTTCCTTCTTCATTCCTTCCTTCCTTCCTTCCTTGTCTGTCTGTCTGTCTGTCTGTCTGTCTGTCTGTCTGTCTGTCTGTCTGTCTGTCTGTCTGTCTGTCTGTCTGTCTGTCTGTCTGTCTGTCTTCCTGTCTTTCTTTCTTCTTTCCTTCCTTCCTTCTTTCTTTCATTCCTTTCTTCCTTCTGTACCAGATTTGTCCCTGATCGGCCAGTCACAGTACCATCATGCACTTTCCTTCCTTCCTCCCACGCTTCCTTCCTTCCTTCCTTTTTTCCTTCCTTCCTTCCTTCCTTCCTTCCCTCCTTCCTTCCCTCTGCCCAAGGTCTGTCTGTAAAAGGCCAGTCACTGTACCATCATGCACTTTTCTTCCTTCCTCCCTCGTTTCCTTCCTTCCTTCCTTCCTTCCTTCCTTCCCTCGGACCAAGATATGTCTGTGATAGGCCAGTCACAGTACCATCATGCACTTTCCTTCATTCCTCCCTCGCTTCCTTCCTTCCTTCCGTCCTTGCTTCCTTCCTTCCTTGCTTCCTTCCTTCCTTCTTTCCTCCTTCCTTCCTTCCTTCATTCCTCCCTCGTTTCCTTCCTTGCTTCCTTCCTTCCTTCCTCCCTCCCTTCCTTCCTTCCTTCCCTCTACTGCCCAAGATTTGTCTGTGATAGGCCAGTCACAGTACCATCATGCACTTTCCTTCATTCCTCCCTCGCTTCCTTCCTTCCTTCCGTCCTTGCTTCCTTCCTTCCTTGCTTCCTTCCTTCCTTCTTTCCTCCCTTCCTTCCTTCCTTCATTCCTCCCTCGTTTCCTTCCTTCCTTCCTTCCTTCCTTCCTTCCTTCCTTCCTTCCTCCCTCCCTTCCTTCCTTCCTTCCCTCTACTGCCCAAGATTTGTCTGTGATAGGCCAGTCACAGTACCACCATGCACTTTCCCTCTCTCCCTGTGCCCCAGATCTGTGTCTGATCGGCCAGCCGCTGTACACCGCATGATGTAAGGGCTCACAACCCATTCCTGCCCCAAATCCTCTCCATTACCTCCCTTGGGAGATATTTGGCGTATTCACGAGAAGCTCTTTTGCATTTAGCTTTTAGAATCGTTTTGCTGCGGCTATTTTTAACCTTTTGGCTTTTACGTTCTACCCTGCTCCCCACCCTTCCCCCTTCCCATCCTTCCCTCACCCGAAACAGTTGTCTTCAAATCTGCCTTTTTTTTTTTTGGCATGCTCCTTCTTCTATTCCCCATCCTTCCTTCCTTCCATCTCTCCCCTCCCCCCTCTCCACCTCTCTTTGCATCCACACAGCCTCAGCAGCAATATTGATATTTTTTGCACGGCCATTCTTTTTGCCCTTGTCCGGTGTCGTTCGCCATCTGATTAGCCCGCCCCTTTTATTGTCTTAATGGTCGCCTCCAGGGCAGACAATTCCTTCCTAGCCCCCCAGGGATTCCTGTTATCTCCCTTGAAAGATATTGCGTTGCCGCTTCGTGTAGAGCCGTTTTATATTTTGGCTGAAGACATAAATACGGAAGAGGCGGTTCGTATGCCGCTGTTTTTTTTTTTCGCTTTTCTTTGTTTCTTTGTTTCTGTGCTAGCTAGCTTGCTGGCTAGTGCTTTGTCTTTTCTGACCTCCTTTTTTCACGTATGCTTTCACCAGAGAGAAGCGTATGTGCACGCGTATGTAAACATACTCACCACGCGCAAACACACACACAGACAGCCAAACGCACGTACATACATATATGCGTATGTGTAAGCGCACAAATACAGACACATACACACAAACACACACATAAACATATACAAACATACACATACACACACACGCAGGTGCGAATGCACACACACACCAAACATAAAAATACGCATCAACAATGGTTGCTTTCCGAGCGTTGGACAAAGAGCAAAAAACACATGCACACACACATACACATACACACAGATACACAGACATAAACACACACATACACACACAAGCACGCGCACACACACACACGTAAACATACACAAACACTTAAACACACACACACACACACACACACACACACAACACACACACACACACACACACACACACAAACTGCGATGTCAACAGGTTTTGTTATATATCACTGATGATTAGATATATAGAATTTATCACGCATGATGGACCGTTTATGAACAATGTCCTCTTTTTTAATTTTTTTTTTTTTACATATGTCAGAAAGCAAGTATTTCCTTCCAAGTCTGTATTCAGTCAACGGAAACAGCATCGTAACAGGCTTATTATTTTGGAAGTTAAAAAAATACAGTTATGTTCAAATATTGTACGAACTATGACAATGAAAAAGAAGTACTACTACCTTATATGCAGATATGAATAAAGCTAACAAGCTAAGCTTCACCTTCACCTTTCCTGCAGTCTAGAAGACCGTTGGGGCTTCACTGAAGATTTTGCTACCAGCTTCCTCCATTCCTCACAATTGTCAGCTTTCCTTTGCATGTCGTTCCACCCAAGGCCAGTCCCCTCTCCGTCTGCCTCTTCGCCTCTCTCTGTGTACTGTTGTTCCCTGTAGGACAGTCTTGGCCAGTCCACATGTTCGTGTGACGTGCCCGTAGCACCTTAGTTTGCATTTCTTCACTGAAGTCAGATCTGTAAATGGTGGATAGGTGGTCTAGGTGGTAACGCGCCTTGCCTAGAAAGCAAAAAGTCCGGGTCGGAGTGTGCGGGGTTCGTACCCCGTTTGGGCCCAAAACTTTTTCCCCATCCATTAGACCCTGAGTGGTGGTCTCGGCGCTAGTCATCGGATGAGACGACAAACCGAGGTCCCGTGTGCTACACATCACTATTTAGCGCACGTAAAAGAACCCACGGCAACAAGGGGGTTGACCCTGGCAAAATTCTGTAGAAAAAAGCCACTTTGATAGAGAAACAAATACATTTGCAGGCAGGAAAAAGAAAAAAAAGGGGTAGGAGCTGCACCTGTGGCGAAGCGCTCTCCCCGGGGAGGGAGAGCAGCCCGAATTTTACGCAGAGAAATCCGCTGTGACATAAAGTGATACAAAATACAAATGGCCTGATGGCGTTTTCAATTCTGCCTTTCACCTCTTCATTAATGATGTGATCTTAATGTGAGATACCAAGATGTTTACAAAACCATCTATCTCAATTGCCTGTATCATTCTTACAAATTCTGCTGTTATGGTCCACGTTTCACATGCACACAAAGATATATGGATATGATCAGGGAGGGCAAGAGACTGGTCTTGGAGCTGATGACGATGTTCTTGTCGTTCCAGAGGAGTTTGAGTGTGGTCATTGCACCTGTGCTACCGTGAAGCAATCCTTTAGGTTTTAATCCTTCTTATGTTTCTATGGCTTCCAAAAATCTAAAGCTATGGGTGGTCTCCCCTTTTTTTTTCTCTATGGTATGTGAGCAGAGGCTTAAAAATGATAGACTAAAACATAACAAATCAGAACAAACAAACACCTTTTAAAAAGATAGACAAATAGTTATCTGATGACGTTAGTTCTCAGAGGTAGGGCTGATGAAAGGATAACAGGCAGACAGACCACCAACATCCTACATTGCCAACATCACTGGAACCAGTAGTCTGGGAACCAAAAAAGGAGGAAAAAGAAAAGAAAAAAGGAAGGAAAAAGAAAGGAACAAAAAGGAAGGAAAAAGAAAAGAAAAAAAAGGAAGGAAATAGGACAGAAAAACATATTTGACGAAACCCAGAACAAACAAGGAAAGAAAGAAAAAAAAAAAGAATGAGAAAAAGAAAGAAATAAGCGGGAAAGAAAAATTAGAAAGACAGGGAGAATAAAACAGAGAAAAAACTAAATTAATGAAGAACAACACCCCCCCCCCCCCCCAACTAAAACCCAAAGCAAAGGAACTAAGTGAGGTGGCAAAGCCAGATCCCTGATGCTGCTGAAACTACTGGCAAATCAACAGACCGAGCGAGGTCATGAAGATCCTACATGTTCCTAACGCAACGCTGACCCATGATTGTATATATTATTGTATATAAACTGTGTATTTATTATTATTATTATTATTATTATTATTATTATTATTATTATTATTATTATTATTATTATTATTATTATCATCATCATTATCATTATCATCATCATCATTATTATTATTATTATTATTATTATTATTATTATTATTATTATTATTATCATCATCTCATTATCATTATCATTATTATCATCATCATCATCATCATCATCATCATCATCATCATCATCATCATCATATTATTATTATTATTATTATTATTATTATTATTATTATTATTATTATTATTATTATTATTATTATTATTATTATTATTACTATTCTTGTATATACATAATTATATCGTCTAGTATCACTTTAAGTGTACAGACGTAAAATCAAAGACACACACTGACCCATCTGTGATGATGCTGTTTTTTTTAATGGCGTTCTTCCAACAATCCATAGCTCATTTCACTTGCTTTTAATTTAAAAGCGTTATCTTTTGGAAATAAAAACAAAATAAGTTAACACTAAATCGAAGCAAAATAGCAACCCTTCAAATTTATTATTGATATGTAAAGCGATAAGCGAATCCAGTTCGTCACTAGCTTTATCAAAGATTCATTATATATATATATATATATATATATATATATATATATATATATATATATATATATAAACATATATATGTATATGTGTGTATTATATATATTATGTGTGTATGTGCATATATATGTGTGTATATATATCAATATCTATGTATTATATATATATATATATATATATATATATATATATACAAATATATAAGTATATATATATATATATATATATGTTGTATATAAGGGTGCATCAACACACAAATTCCACATCAGAACGATTCAGGAAAACAACTTTAATCAAGTGAAAAACAGAGAAAATGTAATGTCTACTGCGTCGAAGTCCTGCTTGTTAGTTTGCTTCCGTTTCCAACCCATTTCGATCATCTTGGAATCGTAACATCATTATGTAAACACTTTACTCAAACAACTCGTCATTTCTGTATCCCGATAGCTATTCGGCTTGCCTTTTTCTTTTTTAGTAGACTGGAATGATCGTAAACATTGTCCATTCCTGTGTAAAAGGACCATTTCCAACGAGTTGATTAAGTCTGTGTACATATAAATACACTTTGTCCAATAACTTTGTCTGGTACTGCACACATTTCTGACTTTCAGTGTTTGCTACTCATACTTAATCACAGCTCTCAAAATAGCAGGATTATTGACCAATGGCTGAGAGAGACAGACAGACACACACACAGACATACAGGAAGATACAGAGAGAGAGAGATGGACAGACAGACAGACAGACAGACAGACAGACAGACAGAAGAGAGAGAGAGAGAGAGAGAGAGAGAGAGAGAGAGAGAGAGAGAGAGAGAGAGAGACAGAGACAGAGACAGAGAGAGACAGAGAGAGACAGAGAGAGACAGAGAGAGACAGAGAGAGACAGAGAGAGACAGAGAAGGAGAGACAGACAGACAGACAGGCAGGCAGGCAGACAGACAGGCGGACAGACAGGCAGATAGACACAAACACACACACACACACACACACTGACAAGCAGACACACACACACACACACACACACACACACACACACACACACACACACACACACACACACACACACACACACACACACACACACACACACACACACACACACACTGACAAGCAGACACACAGACCTACAGACACACAGACCAACAGACATACAAACACACAGAAACAAAAGAATAGAGAGGAACTCTCCTCCTACACCCTTCAAGAGGACTGGAAGTCCTACAGAGTACAGACTTACAAAGAGGATTTTCTTCTACTCTTCGTTCTTTAAGAAATGAAGACAGTCTAGACACAGTCTGTTCATTTACCATAATCTTTACACACCACACATACACACAGTCTGTTCATTTACCATAATCTTTACATTCCATACATACAGTCTGTTTATGTACCATTATCTTTACACTCCACACAGACTGTTTATGTACCATTATCTTTACATTCCACACAGACAATTTGTTTATTTACCATTATCTTTACACTTCACACACACAGTCTGTTCATTTACCATTATCTTTACACTCCACATACATAGTCTGTTCATTTACCATTATCTTTACACGCTACACAGACAGTCTGTTTATTTACCATTATCTTTACACTCCACACAGACAGTCTATTCATTTACCATTATGTTTACACTCCACACAGGCAGTCTGTTCATTTACCATTATCTTTACACTCCACACAGACAGTCTGTTCATTTACCATTATGTTTACAATACACACAATTTGTTTATTTACTATTATCTTTACATTATACACATACAATTTGTTCCTTTACCACTGTCTTTACATTCCAATAACACAGTCTGTTCATTTACCATTATCCATACATTCCACTCAGACAGTCTGTTCACTTACCATTATCTTTACACTCCACACAGACAGTCTGTTCATTTACCATTATCTTTACACTCCACACAGACAGTCTGTTCATTTACCATTATCTTTACACTCCACACAGTCTGTTCATTTACCATTATCTTTACACTCCACACAGACAGTCTGTTCATTTACCATTATCTTTACACTCCACACAGACAATCTGTTCATTTACCATTATTTTTACACTCCACACAGACAGTCTGTTCATTTACCATTATCTTTACACTCCACACAGACAGTCTGTTCATTTACCATTATCTTTACACTCCACGCAGACAATTTGTTCATTTACCATTATCTTTATATTCCGTACAGACAATTTGTTCATTTACCATTATCTTTACACTCCACACAGACATACAGTCTGTTCATTTGCCATTATCTTTACACTCCACGCAGACAATTTGTTCATTTACCATTATCTTTATATTCCATACAATTTGTTCATTTACCATTATCTTTACACTCCACGGAGACAATTTGTTCATTTACCTTTATCTTTACATTCCACACAGTCAGTCTGTTTATTTGCCATTATCTTTACACTCCACACAGACATACAGTCTGTTTATTTACCATTATCTTCACATTCCACACACACACACACACACACACACACACACACACACACACACACACACACACACCACACATCACACACACACACACACACACACACACACACACACACACACACACACACACACACACACACACACACACACAGACAGAGTCTGTTTACTTAGCATTATCTTACGTATGCATACTATACATACATACATACATACATACATACATACATACATACATACATACATACATACATACATACATACATACATACATACATACATACATACATACATACATACATACATACATACATACATACATACACACGCATTCTCTCTCTCTCTCTCACACACACACATATACATACATGAATACATACATACATTCATACATTCATACATACATTCATCCATGCATGCATGCATGCATGCCTGCCTGCCTGCCTGCCTTGCCTGCCTGCCTGCCTGCCTGCCTGCCTGCCTGCCTACCTACCTACCTACCTACCTACCTACATACATACATACACAGATAGATATATACATGCATACATGCATACATGCATACATACATACATACGTACATACGTACGTACATACATACATACATACATACATACATACATACATACATACATACATACATACATACATACATACATACATACATACATACATGCATAGAAAGCTAGAAAGCAAGAAGTAAGAAAGAAAGAAAAATAGAAAGGAAAGAAA
>CM060339.1:15358103-15360603 GCA_030674155.1 Stramonita haemastoma
AAAAGACATCGATTCTTGCAGACTGTCTCATCCCTGTCTGTGGCTGAAGGAAAGCAGAAACAGCATGTACGTACATGTCGGCAATCTGGGCTGCATAAAACAGTCTGTGATTCCATCAGTCAGCAGGACTGTCATTGAGGCTTAGTACCCTGCAGCACGGATAGTCCTGCCTTGGCTGAAGACTGACAAGTCTGGCTTTCCTTAGCATGGAAAACATGGCTACATTTTCAGCACAGAAAACATGGCTACTTTTTCAGCACAGAAAACATGGATAATTTTTCAGCACGAAAACATGGCTTCATTTTCAGCACAGAAAACATGGCTTTGTTTACAGCACAGCAAATATGGCTTCTTTTTCAGCACAGCAAACATGGCTACATTTTCAGCACAGAAAACATGGCTACATTTTCAGCACAGAAAACATGGCTACATTTTCAGCAAGGAAAACATGGCTACATTTTCAGCAAGGAAAACATGGCTACGTTTTCAGCAAGGAAAACATGGCTACATTTTCAGCAAGGAAAACATGGCTACGTTTTCAGCACAGAAAACATGGCTACTTTTTCAGCAGAGAAAACATGGCTACATTTTCAGCACAGAAAACAGGGCTTCATTTTCATCACAGAAAACATGGCTTCATTTACAAACTTCTCAGACGGTGTTCTTATTTCTTTATGTGTCTCACTGCAACCACAGACAATGGAAGACAGACAACAGGAAACACAAAGTACCAAAAACTACAACAAAAAATCCTTAAGAAATAAACAAAATATGACCCCTCACAACTCCTCTGCCCAAAAATGTATGTAAGCAAAATATCTAAGCTTATTCTTTCATCGCATAGTTGTAGCATATACACCGCTTGAACTAAGACCTCTTGCTCTGCTAGACATGTACGTTACTGCTATTATTTTTATTTATTTATCTTTTATATCGAGGATAATGGAATAAACACTCATGTGTTTCTTTACATCCAGTCCCGTGTGTATGCAGTTTTGTAAAGCCTTGTCATCTGTTCCCATCAGCGCACAATAGCTACTCTTACGGAACAGGATTTAACGTGTGTCCAAATGTTTTGAGTGCGTTCGCGCACGGGGCTCGTTTAAATCTCATTCGAAGGACTTTGGGGAGAGTGGAATCAGCACTGATGTTAACTCCAAGGGAAAAATCCCTCGAAAGGGAACCGGTACTCTGTTTACGCCAGTGAGTCTCTGTTATGAGAAAAATTGTGAAGAAAACACATCAAACACAGAGATAGTGAGGTAAACAGAAAAGAAAAATCGGCTATTTCAGAAAAAAAAAAATGAAAGGAAGAAGAAAAAAAAATCCGAAGCCTGTCCAGAGACATTATAGGTAATCTGTGGGCCGATACAAACCGACATGCAGAAAGAAGGAAATGGCCTGCTAGAGAGAACGGGACCATCTGCAGGGCTTACACTGTAGACTGCAACAGGGACATTGCTAGACTATGTTGTCATCTTCTGAAGGGGGGGGGGGAGGCCAGCACAGAGGGGATAACATGTCTCATGTCAGGATGTGGGACTGTACAGAAAGAGACAGTCTCTAAATCTCCTCAGTAGAAATGACCGTCTTTTGCAGACTTAGTGACGGACGGCACGCAGATTCCGCTCTGTCCGAAGAGAGGAAAACATCGGCTCACTACAGCTTCTACACAATTTTTACATCGTCATGTAGAAAATTAGGGCAGTCTTTGTCCTTGTTTGTGTGTAGAACATACTAATAAATTACCATAAACTTCTGCCTCTCTCCCTAAACAACAAAAAAAAAAAAAAAATAAAACAAAAAAACAACACAGAACCGGAACACAAAAAGCAAACTAGAACAAGAAATTTCCTGTCGTTTAAAAAATCAATAATGCAAAACAACAAAAAATAGTTAGTAGCCCACACCCCGGCAATTGAAAAAAACAAAAACTTCAACTATCTGGTTTAAAAGGGGTTTTGAAAAAAGCTATCCAGTGGCGGTGCAATGGACCCGTTAGTATAAATACCATATACCACCTTCTGAAATTCTGTGCTAGGAATTCCCCCTTTTCTATTTTTCTCTCCGTTTCTGCCTTGTTCCTTCTCTTCCTGTCACCCCTATTTTATTTCATCTTTCTTGGTCCACTCTTTCGCCTTTTTTACCAGAAAGATTTAACCATAGCAAATCTCTCCCACGCGGAAGTCGGATGCGCTAGGTCTGACTTGTCAGGCGCTTAACGGCAGCCAATGCATTCTCGCTCATGTGACAGAGGACTATAGTTGTTGGTCTGATCTTTCGACATAGCAGCATGGAAAAACAAGATTGCAGAGGTAGCTAACTGTGTCACCATATGAAATACTAGTTACACATACCACACTCCTAATCTTGCCTGTGGAGGGGGCAAGGAGGCAGGCAGTGTCCAAGTGTGAAATCATTCAGACCTAAGACCTTGACTTGCAGGACAATACGTCCCGTATACAGACCACCCGACCACTTCGAACTCGAAACAACCGCA
>CM060339.1:15365603-15370603 GCA_030674155.1 Stramonita haemastoma
TACATCAGAATTTGAGAAGGTGGCAAGATGGTTAAGACGTTCGCCTGCCAACAAGTCGCGGTTCAGAGTTCAATTCCCAGCCTCACCCTTTCTTCCCAGTTTGACGAGAAAAATTAAACTGAATGTCAAAGTCATTCGGATGAGGCTATAAACTGAGGTCCCGTGTGCGAACACAAGCAGAACATCTTGCGCACACGTTAAAATCCCGTCTTTCCGAACAGCAGGCCATGGTGTGCCGGATGGAACGGTTGACAAGAAGATTAAAAAAAAAAAAAACCAGCATACACACAGGCGTCGTGTTTAGACACCATCCCTGAAGAAAAATCGGGGAGTCCTCAGGGCGGCTTGGGGCTGTGTAATTATCGCAACGTTCTGGCGGCTCCTGCGACGGTACTGGAACCATTCGTGTCGGCGATTGCCTTTCCAATGAACCATTCCAGTGATGTCCTGAGGGAGGGGGGGGGGGGGGTGGTCAGCCACATGGGTAACAGCTTGTTCTCCATACAGGCTTTGCGCTCTAGAGCCAAGAGTGCCCCTCCAGAGTCTTCAAAAACTGACAGATGCCTACCTACATCACAATTTTGCTTCAGCAGTCACAAATGATTTCCAAATTTGGGGAAAAATAAATCAGATGACGACATACTACTGTTGCAACCTTTAAAAGATCGATAAATTTCTCTAAATTTCAGAACTCTGCCCTTCCCACTCAAAAAGGGATTAAAAAAAAAGGGGGGGACATCCAGTTATGTCTGTTTTAAACAATATCCCTCTTTGTCCATTACGTCCAATATTTAAATCACACCAGTGGCCATTGCAATAATGATGAAGAACACGCAGCGTATTGTGAAATCTGCCAGTTAAAAATGGTAGCTTGGGATTTTTCTATTGATAAACGACAGTGATAATTATATTACAGAGACCCAGTAAGACTAGTATTTTTTTATAGGCATCTTTAAAAACTCTCTTAACGAAAATGTGACCATTTTTAATAGCAAAGAGGCCAGATTTGAATCTAGTAGTTGGGTCATTTTTTTCCAGGTATGTTGTCTTCAATTTTACGTCTGTTCACCTGTAGAGATATTAGACGAAAAAAAACTTATTGAAAACGTGTTTAAAAAAATTAAAAGGAATAACCACCCACCCTACAAAGAAAATTGATAATGCAACAGGAATAATAAAAACATAAAAACAACTCATTGACGATAATGCAACGATGAGAAATGTCCTATGGGACTGTGACAGAGGCCTTGCACAATTTCAAATGCCAATTTTAAATTACCTGAATATGCTGGTGAGGGAGTTTTCAGAAAAAAATGGGGCATGAAAGACTTTACACTCTTGCAGTCCAAAAGTATATGATGAGTATTAGTGATATTTTCACCACACACACTCATCTACCTTTTTTGCTGATTTTGGTTATCAATGCGTTTAGTTTTTATTCTACAAAACAATGTATTAATTCTTCTTGACGTGAAAACATTGGCACAAAATCTTTGAATGGTTCACAACTGTTAAATTACCGGTATTGATCGATCGCAGTTCTACTTAACAATCTCTCATCTTGCTGATGCGAGTCTCAGACACAAGTGGCTCACAATAGACAAACCAGGAACGGTGCCTGTGTTAGTACTACAGAAGCATGATGGATCGGTGGTCTAGGTGGTAACGCGCCTTGCCTAGAAAGCAAAAAGTCTGGGTCGGAGTGTGCGGTGGTTCGTACCCCGTTTGGGCACAAAATTTTATCCCCATCCATTACACCCTGAGTGGTGGTCTGGGCGCTAGTCTTTCGGATGAGACGATAAACCGAGGTCCCGTGTGTTACACATCACTATTCAGCGCACGTAAAAGAACCCACGGCAACAAGGGGGTTGACCCTGGCAAAATTCTGTAGAAAAAAGCCACTCTGATAGGGAAACAATTACAGTTGCAAGCAGGAAAAAGAAAAAAAAACCCGGGTAGCCGCTGAACATGTGGCGACGCGCTCTCCCGGAGAGAGCAGCCCGAATTTCACGCAGAGAAATCTGCTGTGACATAAAGTGGTACAAAACACAAAATACGAAAAATAGCATATCCAGCTTTCTTAACTACATTCCACCAGCAGCATATTCAGCATCAGCACCACCATCACCATCACCATCATCACCACAACCGCTGATACTGCCACCATCAACACCATGGCAAACTGCATTATGGTTTTCTCTCTGTCTCTCTCTCTGTCTCTGTTTCTGTCTCTCTCTCTTACACACACACACACACACACACACACACACACACACACACACACACACACACACACACACACACACACACACATGTACGTACGCACGCATGTACAAACGCACGCATGAAACCACCCACCCACACACATACACACACGCGCACACACGCGCGCGCGCATTTAAACAAACACACCTAGACACAGACAGACAGACAGACAGACAGACAGACAGACAGACAGACAGACAGACAGAGACATAGTCAGAGAGAGAGACAGAGACAGAGACAGAGAGAGAGACAGAGAGAGAGAGAGAGAGTGACACAGACAGACAGACAGACAGACAGACAGACAGACAGACAGACAGATAGACAGACAGACAGAGACAGAGATATACAGAGCTAGAGCGAGACAGACAACCAGAGACATAGAGCGACACAGAAACAGACATGCATACAGACAGACAGACAGACAGACACAGACAGACAAACAGACAGACAGACAGACAGACAGACAGACAGACAGACAGAGACAGACAGGTAGAGAGACACAGAGAGAAAACTAATGCAGAAAAAGTGAGACAAGCATGGCCGAAAACAAAGATAGAAAGAAAGAAAGAACAGAAAAAGAAAGAAAGAAACAATCAAACAAACAAACAAACAAACAAAGCAAAAAACCGCAAAAAAAACACGAAATAACGAACATACAAAAGAAAGAAAGACAGACAGACAGAAAGACAAAACAAAAAAAGAAGAAAGAAACAAGGAAACAGGTATCTAAATAGACCAATGCACAAAGCAACATCAACAAGTCAAAAAGAAAAAACTTGAGACAAAAAACGAAAAGGAAAAACAAAAATAACAAATCAATCAGAAAAAAATAGCAACACAGATAACAAACATACAAAATAAGATAAATAAAACACATTATTCTAAAAGACAGTCGCAAGAAGAGTTGAATCGGGAAATACTTGGGAGGGAAAGACCGAGAAAAAGATTACTGACATTGAAAATAAGGAAACTGATGACAAAAAACATAACCAAGATAATTATGTTCTAATCAGGAAACAAAGAGAGCACTAGTTATCAAAACAAGAGCAAAAAACGGTAAACGATGTTAAGGAGAAAGTTCAGATAGACAACACACAAATAAAGATTAAAAAAGAATTAACAGCAGAAAGTCAGGAAAGACGCAAAAAATAAACGTAATTAAAAAGGAGGTGAGAAAGAAATACAGGAAAACAAGCAAAGATGGAGAAGAAGAAAGAAGAAAGAAGAAGAAGAAGAAAGAAGAAGAATTGCAAAGAAGACGAAGAAGAAGAATTGCAAAGAAGAAGAATTGCAAAGAAGAAGAAGAAGAAGAAGAAGAAGAAGAAGAAGAAGAAGAAGAAGAAGAAGAAGAAGAAGAAGAGAAGAAGAAGAAGAAGAAAGAAGAAGAAGAAGAAGAAGAAGAAGAAGAAGAAAGAAGAAGAAGAAGAAGAAGAAGAAGAAATGAAGAAGAAGAAGAATTGCAAAGAAGAAGAAGAAGAAGAAGAAGAAGAAGAAGAAGAAGAAGAAGAAGAAGAAGAAGAAGAAGAAGAAGAAGAAGAAGAAGAAGAAGAAGAAGAGAGAATTGCAAGAAGAAGAAGAAGAAGAGAAGAAGAAGAAGAAGAAGAAGAAGAAGAAGAAGAAGAAGAAGAAGAAAGAAGAAGAAGAAGAAGAAGAAGAAGAAGAAGAAGAAGAATTGCAAAGAAGAAGAAGAATTGCAAAGAAGAAGAAGAATTGCAAAGAAGAAGAAGAAGCAAAGAAGAAGAAGAAGCAAAGAAGAAGAAGAAGAAGAAGAAGAAGAAAAGAAGAAGAAGAAGAAGAAGAAGAAGAAGAAGAAGAAGAAGAAGAAAAAGAAGAAGAAGAAGAAGAAAGAAGAGAGAATGCAAAGAAGAAGAAGAAGAAGAAGAAGAGAAGAAAGAAGAAGAAGAAGAGAAGAAGAAGAACAAGAAGAACAAGAAGAACAAGAAGAACAAGAACAAGAACAAGAAGAACAAGAAAAAAGAACAAGAAGAACAAGAAGAACAAGAACAAGAACAAAAAGAACAAGAAGAAGAAGAACAAAAAGAACAAAAACAAGAAGACTAACACTAACAACAACAAGAAAAATAAGAAGAACAAAAGCAACAAGAACAAGAAGAAATAATCAAGACACACTGACTCACAGCAAAGTGCTCATATTTACCTGATGCTTATATATGGAACCAAAAAAAGCATCCTTTTTGGGAATCTGAAACACAGAAAAATAAGCGCATGTTTAAATGTCTGGCACGGCTATAAACAGGAACTATTGGCATATCAAGGAGAGATTTATTGCAACGTTTACATATTCAAAACATGGCTCTCCTGATTTGTCACTTTCGTAGGTAAACAACATACACACACGCGCGCGCGCGCGCACACACACACACACACACACATACAGGGAAACACACGCACATATACACACACGCACGCACGCATGCACGCACACACGCACGCACGCACACACACATACACACACACGCGCGCGCGCGCGCGGTGATTCACAAACCCACGCTCTAATAAATAGTTTTTAAATCTGATTCACACACACACACACGCACACACACACGCACGCACGCACGCGCACACAAGCATTAGCATGCACAGTTTGTATGTGTTTTCTTTTAATAGAGAATGCTTTGCTAAGTTTGTAGGGTTTTTTAGGGAGGGAGGGGAAAATTGCAACAGCCCATAAAATAACATCGTATTTGATGCGGGGAAATAATTCTGAAAAAACA
>CM060339.1:15375603-15380603 GCA_030674155.1 Stramonita haemastoma
GAATTGGGGGGGGGGGGGATTGTACTGAAGCCAAGGCGCGCAAATGGTCACCCATCCAACTGGTAACCACCCTCGATGCTGCTTAACTTGACTGGGGGAAAGCGACCGTTCTGACCACTGAGCTATTCCGCCCCCTAATCTCAAGGGATAAACATGTCTTGTGTAAAAGCTGTCTCATTATTGTACCATTAAACTTTGTATACCCTCAGAAATACCAAATTGTAGCTTTGAACGATATATAAGGGGTAAAAAGGAGATAAATTTTGTTTAAATGGGTTCTTTAATTTAACGTCTTTTCACATTACGTGATATTAGACAAAATATGAAACGTTAAAACGTGAAGAGATTAAAGAAAACATAAAGAAAACAAATATAAATTACGTGATTTTTTAGGTAACACATTTTGTCATCCAAACACCTTTTTTAATACCATGGAACTAATTTTTTGTCAAGGTTTGATAGTGTATGATATCATATCATGAATCATGCTCATAGTGTGTCACTCAGCTGGGCAAAATTGTCCGTAAGCTAGCACACCAGTCTTCACAAATAGCAAATGATAAATGTTTATATCTATAGCTTACTGAAAGTCAATAATGTATTGTATAATGCAGACAACTCTTTCTGCAACATGTCAGAAATAACAAGTCTGCTCATAAACATTCCCGTATCCATAAACCCCAGCATGAATTTTTTCTCTTAGGCCTCAAGACGATCTGCAAATTAACCCTTCCCCTCTTAAAAAAAATAAATAAATAACGGAACATTTATTGACACGGCATTTTTTCTTCCCCTCAGATGCCTAAGTTATCATAATATCATCATATTATGAGTCATTGCTGGTGTACAAAAATAGCTGTACAAATCAAACTCTGGCGGTGTCGTCAGGTACAGACAGGGGCTACATACAGTACAGTCACTCTGCGTGCAAGGAACCACAGGCCATGCAAATGTCAGACGTGTATGACTTCATGGATTCCTTCACAAAGCAGACGAAGCAGTCAGAGTGGATAATGACAAAGAAAATGAGCTTCGTGGCACAACCTGTCACTGACAACAAAGGCGGTTACAGGGATGCTCATTGCGCTCGTGATCTGTTGACCCGGGTTCGAATCCCGTTCAAGGGGATATTTTCCTCTGGAGTTGACATCAGTGCCGACTCCACTACCCCCCAAAAGTCCAGATAAGACTATAAACCGAGGTCCCGTGAGCGAACGCACGCAGAACATCTTAGCGTACATGTTAAAACCTGTTCCGCTTTTTGGAAGAGTAAGCCAGTGTGTGCTGGTAGGAACGGATGACAATATTTACAAAACTGCATACATACAGGACTGGATGTAAAAAAAAAGAGTCACACGAACACTTATTCCATTAACCTAGAAACAAAAGAATGAAAAACAAAACCGATTTTGATGCCCATAAACAAGATTGCTGCGCTGTATAGTTTAAGATTTTTTTTTAGGTGTTTTAACCAAAAAAAGGAATTTAGCTCAGAAAAGAGCTGTGGCTTTCATAGTTAAGATTTCTCTGCAAGCAAGCTTCTTGAAAATAAAACTCCATGCACTATTCTGAAATTTAAAAAAAGCTGGTGTTTTGCTGAAGAGTGGCTTAACGTTTACATTCTTCAAACACAGCCCCGCTCCGAACCATTGTCTGCGCAAATTGGGGGATAGTAGAAAGTGTCAAAATCCTATAAAAAAGAAAAGGGGGGGTGGGGGGGCAGGAAACATGCCACATTTGCATTCAAAACCAGCCTCAACATGTTTTTTTCAACAAGCCTTTCCTTTGATTTTTTCTGAGGTGTACGACTGTGTGAAAGCTGAAAGAATCTAGAAGAGGATTATCACTTTATCAGAAACAATGCACTTCTTCTTCGTCAAACGCTCAGACAGCAGCTCCTGAGGCCCTGACAAAAGCTGTCATGTACTGAAGGCCCTCCAGGGGTCCAAAAAACTTGTCCCTCATCGGCAGGTCAGTAGGCCAGATATTGGCCATCAAATTTTGGTCTGTTGGACAGGTCTACCTAAACAAAGCCAAAACCTTCACAAAATAAAATTAATGGTGAATGGACGTTGACATAACCCTCCTCACACCGCCTGATACTATGACAGGCTTCATTGTATATCCCCCCTGGAAGACACGAATAGCTGTGAAGAGTTAGCTAGACCTGTGCTTATCTTTAGATATCTACCTGTACCGTAATCAGTTCAGCGCACAGAAAGCAATCAGCAAGCAGAAAATGTCAAGACGTGTACGACTCGGTCGATTCTCTCACAGGGCCGGGGGTGTAATGAGGGCTGAGGCTGACAGAAAATCAGCCTCCCCTCACAGCAGATGTCACCCGTGGCAGAGTGGCCCCTAGCTCTGTGCTGCAGAATGCCGAGCGAGGAGTTGAGCTCCGCGCGTCAATGTCAACCTGTCTACATGTTCCAAAGGCCACGTTTCCTCCTGCTGTGTTTTTCTAGACAGAAAATGAATAGCACTGCATTATCTAAAAGCTGTCAATTTAGTGTTTTCTTGAAACTGTGACCTTTTCGAAACATCAATCAGCAACCATTGGCAGTATTGTCTCCCTGGCGGCATTGTTTATTCTGCCTTGTTTTCCCAAATAGGATCAGTTGGTTTTGTTTATTTTTTTACACTTTTCCTCTCTGCTGCATTGTTTACAAAGCTTCCACAAGGTAATATAGCGTTCAACAGAAATCGGGTTGACAATGCTTTTTTGTTGTCTTCCTGCATGCTCCGATAATGCCCCATACCGAGCCTTTCTCTAAGATTGTGAAAGATTTGCATTTAGCGGGTCTCTGCTCTACATTGCTGCCAGTTAAGACATCATAGACTATCACCCTCTCTACAGCATCAATAAACACTTCAGGTATTTGGCTGACTTCATCGTTTCACACAGGTGTGTTACAAGGCGCATGAATCAGCAGGTGAAGGAAGAACATTGAGGGAGTATGAAGAGACAGAGCATACGTTTGTCTCTTGTTCTCTCTATCAGATTGAAGAGACAGAGCATACCGTTTGTCTCTTGTTCTCTCCTATCAGATTGAAGAGACAGAGCATACCGTTTGTCTCTTGTTCTCTCCTATCAGAATGAAGAGACACAGCATACCGTTTGTCTCTTGTTCTCTCCTATCGGAATGAAGAGACACAGCATACTATTTGTTTCTTGTTCACTCCTCTCGGAATGAAGAGACACAGCATACTATTTGTTTCTTGTTCACTCCTATCGGCCACTTAAAGAATTCATGTTATATGTGCGTTTTTATTTTATTCATTTAAAAATAATAAAACAAATACTCAGGAAGGAATGTGGCAGGATGGTTAAGACATTCACCTGCCAATATGTAAACCGTGAGTTTCTGGGTTCGTACCCAGCGCGCCCTTTCTTCCCAGTTTGACGAAAAAATCGAACTGAATGTCAGTCATTCGAATAAGACTATAAACCGAGGCCCCGTGCGGGAACGCACGCAGAACATCTTGCACACACGTTAAAACCCCGTTCCGCCTTTCGGAAGAGCAGGCCATCGTGTGTCGGTAGGAGCGGATGACAAAATTATAAACAAAAATTTAAAAACTCAGCATGTACACAGGTTAAAAAAAGGGGTAGGCGCTGCACTTGGGGCGACGCGCTCTCCCGAGGAAGAGCAGCCCGAATTTCACGCAGAGAAAATCTGCTGTGACATAAGGTGGTATAAACAGAGGCAACAATAACAAACGACGGCCAACATCAGCAATATCAACTTACAAAGATCGTAAAATGGCTTGCTAGTGTGACCAACAGTAAACCTCTAAGGCTGGCCCTATTTTGCACGTTTCTGCCATTATGATGGGACTTCTCACAGCGTTCTACATCATTCTGTGTGCGCGTTGAAACGCTTACAGATGAGGGAACAATTAATGAAGACGTGCTTAACTAGTTTACATTGAAACTTTCTGAGAGGTCAGCAATGTTATGTGACTACACTACCAATGCCTGCATGCTGCTTGGTGGTTTCGCTGTGGTTTAATTTGGGCTGCTTTCTTCTTATGTGACTACACTACCAATGCCTGCATGCTCCATGGTGGTTTCGTTGTGGTTTACTTTGGGCTGCTTTCTTCTTCTGGCGGAAAGCTCCCAGTGCTTTACAGGTTACACACTTCCTTGTTCCCAACGAAGTATGGGTGTCACCTAAGCTGTGTGGCCATATACGACTGCTGACTTCTCCACTAAGTTTAGTGTGAAATTTCTGAACACGTCTTTCTCTGCTCTCTGGGCTGTGAGAGTTTCAGAGCACACATAATTATGTAGAACGCTGTCAGAGGTCACATCACATTTACAGAAGCGTGTAAAAGAGACCAAACAGACTTAGAGGTTTTCTGTGGCCCACACAAAAAGCAAGCCATTTTTATGATATCTGTAAAGCTATCGCAGATATGAACAGTATCCACTCTGTATTGCATTCACCACATCACTTGAAGATTGGGTGGAGCATGTGCGGCTCTAATTTTGTGTAAAACAAAATGTAAAAACAGACATTTTATTATTGTGTGATTTCCCTTTCTACCTGGCTGATGATATTGCTTTTGTAGTCATTGGTTTAATTATCTGCTGGTTTGCTTGTTTGTTTGTGTAACATGCTCACACAGTTGGACAGCAAACTGTTATTGTATCTCTATGATAACATGTAGGGGTGAGTGTTGTATGTCAGTTTTTTGTTGTCTACAGAAAGTTTCACATCTCATCAAAGAAAATGACTGCTATTTTGAGTTCTTGTGGTAGAAAATGAGGGTTTGGGTTGCATGATAAAACGTAGCTGGTCTTTTCCAAATGGTCTTACCTGCACTTTTCCTGTCCCAGTGTCTTTGGTAATATTTGCATGTTTAATGGGGTTGCTTTTCTACCTCGAAATGCATACTGACTTTTCTAAATCAATGCAAGCTCTAGCAGGGCTTTTATCTGGGCTATACATGAACAAGAGTGGAAAAAACTTTCTATAGATAGAATGTCCTGGAAA
>CM060339.1:15385603-15388103 GCA_030674155.1 Stramonita haemastoma
CAGATTGTCTACAGAATTTAGCTGTGTGTATTAATGCCATGACGGGCAGACTGATGAAAAGGTTGACTGTTCCTCATTTAGTAACTGTAAACAAACAAGCGCTGCATGATCTAAAAGCATTTTGGTGTATTCTTGAATCTTTGTTTGAGAATTGTCAGGTTATCAGACTTACATATTGCTATCTTTTGAACAAAAACAGCTAATTTTGTTGTTATTCCCTGTATAATAATTTTTTACTACTTTTCTTCCTATGAATCAAAAATTACTTGGCGATTAGGAGCTCTCCCTTATTCAAAGTTAATTATGTGGATCATACGTTGCAGCCATCTCCTGCAGCTAGTAAGAAACATGCCCTGTTTGAAATGTCAACAAATGGAATTCAACATGACTGTACTTTCTTGGTTTCCAGTCCAATCCAATTTAGTCACCTTTGTTAACTTTTTTTTGAAAACTTCAGATTAAAAAATTGTTGCAAACATACATACAGGTAAAAGCTAAAGTAAAAGGTAAAAGTGTTCCATAACCTATGCAGTCATTGGGAGTGAGATATCAGAGACCTCAGCTTCTCTAGGCCCAGTATATTGAGGGCGGCATCCATCTCCTCTCCCTCGCTGCTTTACCTTCCCTGACCCTAAGGAGGGCAGGTACCCATTTACAGCTGGTAGAATTGGGGACTGTATGAAGCCAAGGCGTGCAAACGGTCACCCATCCACTTGGTAACCACGCTCGATGCTGCTTAACCTACTTTTAGGAAAGCGAGTGCTCTGACCACCGAACTATTCTGACCCTATAAATAAGACATAGAATGAGAAAAACATCAAAGCCATATTGCTTAAAATAGCCTTGCTCTTAGTTACCAAATATGACATTCTAGCTTATAGAAATCATCAGACGGGAAATGCCTGATTCTCTCAGGAAGTTGAAAACATCATGTGGAACATCGCGAAAAAATATCCTGGCATTCTCGACACACCAAAAGCAGATGCTTCATGGGTCTTTGCCGATCGCTGGTCACGCACCATGGACTTCCCTCGCCTTAAAATAAACGTGAGGGATATGAGAATGATTCGTGTGTATCCTGGTCAGCACTGTTGCTTTCCTTCGGGTTTTGACACATAAAAGGAGGTTATCCTTCAGGTTAGGGCGAATATGAAAAAATTAATTGCTTGTCTGAGTCGGTGTTTCTTTCCTCTTGCCAGAAGGACTGCACGTAACGTTTGCTTTCCTGTTTCAGGTTTGTATATGGCACAGTTGACCTTGAGATCATGATTATTTCCCCGTGGCTACATCTGGAAAGTCGGTCAATCGTTTTGTTGCCCTGACTACCCATGTTCTCCGAGGTCCATACCAAAACAATGTTACACCCGTCCTGTCTCAAGGAAGCATATAGGTCAAACAACTCTTGAAGCTAGGGTGACGTATGATTCCATAAGCAATAGCTTTCAGAGCTGAGATAGAATCCGCGCAGACTGACATTAGATTGCTTATGATCTATTGCTTCGTGTTAAACACCAAGGATACTGTGTACCGCATATTATAATATAATATATATGTAGAGACAGAGACAGAGACAGAGACAGACAGACAAGCAGACGAAGAGACGGACAGACAAACGGACGGACAGACATACAGACACACAGACAGACCAAGAGATCCTTAGGGAAGTCTATATCTGTCTTTCTGTCTGTCTACTTGTTAGCCATCAGTTTTTTTGACAGAGGTACAACATGTGCAGACTGAGAAAATACAGCCAGTCTGCTTTAACTGTGGGCTTTTCCATCAACACAAAGCTGATTATCATTGCGATGGCAATCACAGAAAAAAGTTTAATATAAACAAATCAAAACAAACCCAGAAAACAAGAAAGAACAAATATAGAAAGATTAATAACAGGAAGCTGAGGAAACGATGGGAAGACAACATCAGAGAGTGGACGGGCCTTGTGTGGAGCCATCTGCTATGGAGGGCAGAGGACCGTGAGGAGTAGAGGAAGCTGGTTGCAAAGTATTCAGTGGTGCCCCTAGGTCTGCGGGACTATGGGCCATGAGATGGGTAAAGGTGAAGGAAAGAATAACGTGAAATAGAAGCGACACAAAGAAAGACACTGCTAACTCTGTTTTATTTTAAATTTTAAACACGCATTGAAAAACACCACTACCTCAACCTGTCCAGTTTTCCAGTCTGCTTTGTGTAATGAATAATCGTTCTTTTTTTGCAGATGAATAAGATGTCAACAACTTAAGCTTTACCTGAATTGCAAAGTGACCCTTTTTTGAGGTGGGCGGTAACAAATCTCATGCTGCTACAAGAGAGTGCAGACCCCAGGTAAGATAGAAAAACACCTTACGTGCAAAATGACTCTTTTTGTGGGGGGCGGTCACACACCTCACGCTGCAACAAGAAATTCCAGACCTCATTTTAAGACAGAAAAACAAAGGTGGCAAGTCTGGTGGCATTATCTGGAACTCTGAACGCCGCTGGAGACAGGTGTCAGGTGCTC
>CM060339.1:15393103-15398103 GCA_030674155.1 Stramonita haemastoma
CCAGGCCTCAGATTGCCAGCAGGGACAAAAGAAGAAACCTGCTATCTTACCTATTGCAGGTTTTAACTATTCAGTATTTTATAAATCAAAATGAAAAACTGAAGATGATAAAACCAGCGATATCCGACAATGCTGACAAAATCTAGTCTGCTGTTGGTTCAGTAGCCCCAAAGTTCTAGAGCACAAACGCCTTCTAGCGGTTTTCAGACTTTTCGTACTAGCAGACAGCAACAGTGTATTTATAGAGTGACAGATGTTCTTAATGGGCACAAGGTTATATGTGTGTATGCCACAGGGTCTGGTTTCAAAGACTTTCATGAGAAGTGTCAGAACTGACCTTAACTTATCATTGATGTCACTGGTTCTAATTAACACTGATGTCACTGGTCTAACAACACTGATGTCACTGGTCTAACAACACTGATGTCACTGGTCTAACTCAGCACTGATGTCACTGGTCTAATCACACTGATGTCACTGGTCTAACACACTGATGTCACTGGTCTAACAACACTGATGCCACTGGTCTAATACACTGATGTCACTGGTCTAACTCAGCACTGATGTCACTAGGGCTAACAACACTGATGTCACTGGTCCAACAACACTGATGTCACTGGTCTAACTCAGCACTGATGTATGTTACACACTGATGTCGTCTAATTCAGCACTGATGTCACTGGTCTAAAACACTGATGTCACTGGTCTAACTACACTGATGTCACTGGTCCTAACTTATCATGATGTCACTGGTCTATAACATGTATGTCCACAGTAGTCTAACTTATCATCTGATGTCATGTTAACATGATGTCCTATTAACTTATCACTGATGTCACTGGTCTAAACTATCCCTGATGTCACTGGTATTAACTTATCACTGATGTCACTGGTCTAAATCTATCACTGATGTCACTGGTTTAACTTATCACTGATGTCACTGTGTCTTAATTATCCTGATGTCACTGGTCTTAACTTATCACTGATGTCACTGGTCTGAACTTACCACTGATGTCACTGGTCTTAACTATCACTGATATCACTTGTATTAACTTTTCCCCGATGTCTATCATCTTAACCTACGAAAATGGTGTCCGCGTTACGATCGAACATGGTGTCCACGTTACGATGGAACCCTGTGTCCGCGTTACGATCGAACCTTGTGCCCACGTTACGATCGAACCTTGTGTCCGCGTTACGATCGAACCCTGTGTCCGCGTTACTATCGAACCCTGTGTCCGCGTTACGATCGAACCCTGTGTCCGCGTTACGATCGAAACCTGTGTCTGCGTTGCGATCGAACCCTGTGTCCACGTTACGATCGAACCTTATGTCCGCGTTACGATCGAACCTCGTGTCCGCATTACGACCGAACCTTGTGTCCGCGTTACGATCGAACCTTGTGTCCGCGTTACGATCGAACCTTGTGTTCCGTTACGATCGAACCTTATGTCCGCGTTACGATCGAACCCTGTGTCCGCGTTACGATCGAACCTTGTGTCTCCGTTACGGTCGAACCTTGTGTCCACGTTGCGATCAAACCTTGTGTCCGCGTTACGATCGAACCCTGTGTCCGCGTTACGATCGAACCATGATGTCCGCGTTACGATCAAACCCTGTGTCTGTGGTACGATCGAACCTTGTGTCCTGGTTACTAACAAACATGTTTGGGTCAAGATCGAAAGTTGTGTCCTTGTTACCTACCTACCTACCTACCTACTACCTACCTACCTACCTACCTACCTACCTACCTGCCTGTCTGTCTGCCTGCCTGTCTTTCTATCTATCTCTTAACTCTTTCTCTCATGGTTCCGTCTTTTTTGTTTTGCCCCCCCCCCCCCTCACCACTCTCTCTCTCTCTCTCTCTCTCTCTCTCTCTCTCTCTCTCTCCTCTCTCTCTCTCTCTCTCTCTCTCTCTCTCTCTCTCTCTCTCTCTCTCTGTTTCTTATTCATCTTTTTTTTTATCTGTATGCCTGTATGCCTGCCTGCCTGTCTGTCTGTCTGTGTCTGTCAACTGAGCACTGGCATTACTCATTGGTAACAGCCGTCAGCTGTACCGCTCAAGAGTAACTTGAACTGAACTTTTCCCATTAATGTTTTTTTGAAATTCTTTTATTTCGAGGATAATGGAATAAGTGCTCATGTGCATTTTTTACGTCAAGTCCCTGTGTGTATGCAGTTTTGTAAAACTTAGCTTTTACATCCGTACCCACGGCACACAATGGCTCTTTCGAAAAGGGATTGGGTTTAATGTATGCATGAAATAGGTTCTGCATGCATTCACATACGGGACCTCGGTTTATAGACTTTTGAGGGAGAGGGGGGGGGGATGAGTCGGTAATGATGTTGACTCCAGAGGAAAACACTTCTAGAGCGAGAATCGAACTCAGGTCAGCATATCACGAGCGCAAAACGTATCACTCTAACCACCCCCTAGGAGGGCTCTGACACGCAAACAACTTGACTCTCCCAGTTTGGCTTATTCTGCCCATGCACGCGTCACTTCTGAGTTGTCATCTTCAGAAGTGACACCAAAATGAAGACTATTATTCCAGCAGGAAATAAACGTAAAAATGCAGCTTGTCAGCAAAAAAAAAAGTACCCAGAATGAGTCATTGATATTCTATGACTATTAACACAGACCCTGACAAAAAAAGAAAGGGACAGTTTAAGCATAAACCTAAAAACCATAGCAGTATGACGTTTCTCAAAGCCATAAAATGGCACTGCTGACTTGGCAGACAAAGAAATTGACATATACAACCGTGCCCTCATTTTTTTTTTTGGTGGTGTCTCGTCATAATTATGTAGCGGGGGGACAAAATGGCACACATGTCAGTTTCCTCGTCTCTGCAGAAAGTCTGGAATCCCATTGAATAACAGGACTGCTATTTTGAGGTAAGAGGCAGAGAAAAAAGGAATCAGGTCGCCTGAGGAAGGTACGTATTTCCTCTTGATCTAGCTTCTGTACAGCTTCAAGAGAAGCACTGGCATTGGTTTGTTGTTTTTTTCTTATTGGCGCACATTTCAACATTGCTGACAGAAATGCGCGAATAACAACAAACAAAAACGTATCAATGAGCAATAATAAACGCATGGTGTATTTCTGTAATTTCACATATCTGTCACAATATAAACAGTTCACTATCTATACTGTTAAAAAATAGAATGTATGTATTATTTCCATTGACTTATTTATCTAAGGAAAATACGATTTGGATATTTTAAAAAAAACAACTCATTTTCCTTGGCATATTGATACGCATTTAGACAGAAAAGGTGGGAGAAAAAAAGGTATTGCTGTTTTTGTGGATATGCGCTCTCCTCAGAAAGAGAAGAATCAATTCCATACAGAGAAGTCTGCTATGACTGAATAAAGTATACAATACAAAACGACACATTATAACACAATACCATACAATACAATGTTGTTGTTTTTGTGCGTTCCCAGCTTAACACTCTGGGGGTCACCCAGAATGTGCACTCTGACTCACCCATCCCACCTGTGAGATTGAAAATGCACACTGAAAATGCACACTGAATGAGAAGTTTGCGTGTATGACTTTTCATGCACCTCTCTGTATAGGCAGCCATACTCCGACTTCAGAGGATATAATACAATACCATGCAATATCATTCAGCGCAATACAATACAATACAATACAATACAATACAATACAATACAATACAATACAATACAGTACAGTACAGTACAATACAATACAATGCATTCTTACTGATATCTATTGTATTGTCTGTTGAATGGAAATGCAAACGGAGGCCCAGGGCTGTCGTGCTCAGAGTGTCTGTAAGCTTTATGTAGTTAATGAACTCTGAACTCTGAACTATTGTATTGTAGAAGGCCACCGGACCCATTACAACTTCACACCCTTCCTTATTCTCCCCCCCCCCCTCACCCCTATTAATCTCGTTCTCATTCCTTCCTAAGAATGCACCTAATAACACTTTTTTAACTCACCGGTTATATCATTTACTTATAGTATCTGCTTGGACTGTGTGTACCCGTTTGAAACATCTCGGACAAAACTACATTAAATAAATGGATAAATAAATAAATGGATAAATAAATAGATAAATGAATAAATAACTAATGAATAAATGAATCAAATTTAGTTAAAACGTGATATTGGGGTATAGATCGTATACAGCGTAGCATTAGGCATGGACACAGCTTGAGTAGTGCGTCAACAAATTATTTCTTATGTAGTTCATACATTACTGAGAAAAAAGAACAGTATCAGTGGTCTAGGTGGTAACGCACCTTGCCTAGAAAGCAAAAAGTCCGGGTCGGAGTGTGCGGTGGTTCGTACCCCGTTTTCCCCATCCATTAGACTATGAGTGGTGGTCTGGGCGCTAGTCTTTCGGATGAGACGATAAACCGAGGTCCCGTGTGTTACACATCACTATTTAGCGCACGTAAAAGAACCCACAGCAACAAGGGGTTGACCCTGGCAAAATTCTGTTGAGAAAAGCCACTCTGATAGGGAAACAAATACAGTTGCATACAGAAAAAAGAGAAAAAAAATGGGTAGGCGATGCACTTGTGGCGACGCGCTCTCCCCGGGTAGAGCAGCACGAATTTCACGCAGAGAAATCTGCTGTGACATAAAAGTGGTATAAAATACAAAATATACAAAAATATTTTAAAAAATCTCAGAGAATGTGGAGAATGAAGAACTCTTGCCTAGTCTTGACCCAACTCCACCACGATGCACGACACGAAACAAAACAAACAAACAAAAGAGTAACAATACAATCCCCACAACAGACAGACCAGACCATGGCACTAATAACTATCACTCCACTAACTGTTGCACTCGCTGACTTGTCTCGCCAGTACAGTCAGCAAACTTTACCCGTTTTTATCTACCCGCCCGGACTTTCAGTCTGGATGCGTAGGGGGGGAATCATCGATGGAGACAGTCACAGACATCTTGACATTTTTTTGTTGTTACACCTGATCCTGGTTTTGCTGGCAC
>CM060339.1:15403103-15410885 GCA_030674155.1 Stramonita haemastoma
GCCTGGTGTCGTCCAGATGTTCCCAATTCTACAACTCAGAGTATGAAAAACAAAGACCAACTGTGACCATCAACTACAAAATGAGTCGTACGGCACCTGACCTTTCTTTCGTTGCTAGAAGCCATTTTTGACAGGTGATGGTGAGGTTACTGATTTTGAGATTTTCATTGATTATAAACCTGCAAGCTGTTTTTTTTTCTGTTTTTTTTGTATTGGAGTATCAAGGCATGATTTTGTTTCCTTTTGCTTTAAAAGTCGTATTAAAACCCAACCCCTCATCTGGACGATCTTTTACGATGTAAAAATCCACAACTTTCTCATTTTGCCACTCACCCGCGTCTAGCGTTTCAATATATAATATTTTCTATGGCATTAGTTGATTTTAATCTGTTTTATTTTCATTGATTTTTTTAAAAAGTTGCATAATATATGAATGACATGCTAACTATGAAAACTTTACCTCCATTGCAGTGCAACTCATCCTGAGGTAGAGGGTCAGAAGGTTATATATCACTGTCTCCGTTCTGTCAGAGAAATACACATAATATACCTAGTGTAGAGGTTATGTATCACTGTCTCTGTACTGTCAAAGATGTGCACACAGTTTAGTGCAAAGGTTATATCATTGTCTTTATTTTGTCACAGAGGTACACATATTATTATACACTTAGTGTAAAGGTCATATTATGTCTTCCTTCATTCTGTCAGAGAGATACACAGACATACTTAGTGTAAAGGTTATACCACTGTCTTCATTCTATAAGAGAGATACATATATATATACTTAGTGTAAAGGTTATATCATGTCTTCATTCTGTTAGAGAGACACACAAATATAACTTAGTGTAAAGGTTATATCATGTCTTCATTCTGTCAGAGAGATACACAGATACACTTAGTGTAAAGTTTTATAATGATCATGTTTTCATTCTGTCAGAGATACACAGATATACTTAGTGTAAAGTTTATATCACTGTCTTCATTCTGTCAGAGAGAAACACAAATATACTTAGTGTAAAGGCTATATCACTGTCTTCATTCTGTCAGAAGGATACACAGATATACTTAGTGTAAAGGCTATATCACTGTCTTCATTCTGTCAGAAGGATACACAGATATACTTAGTGTAAAGGCTATATCACTGTCTTCATTCTGTCAGAAGGATACACAGATGTACTCAGTGTAAAGTTTATATCACTGTCTTCAGTCTGTCAGAAGGATACACAGATATACTTAGTGTATCATTTATATATATAACTGTCTTTATTCTGCCAGAGACACACACAGATACACTCAGTGCAGACAATGGAGAGGAGCCGAGGTAGATGGCAAGACAGCAATGTTGACACCGACACATCCTGCCTTGTCTTCAGTCACGCCGGTTTTTTCTGGACTTTATCGGTAATCATCAATGTCTGCTACGTCGTTTTATTAGGCACTTTTTTTTTTTCAGACGGGAAGCTAATCGAAAAACGAACCTGGTATACACGATAAGAAATCAGACACATTGACATTTTGCTAATGATTCCTCTGACCTTTACACAAATCAACAGGTCCGTTTTTAGTGAAAACTGGCAGAACATCACAAACACGACTTGATGTCAGGCGTCCGTGTTTGTTCCGCCGTTTCTTTGGCATTTTAACCATCGTTTTCGACAAGATCGAGCACTAACATCCCGTCCTTTAGGTTACAGCGCAGATAAATCGTGACTGCTTACCTTCTCAACCCAACACTCTTTTTGTCTACCATGAAAATCATGTTGCTTATCTACACAGAACATAACTTGACTGTAGAGTTTAAAGCTACAAGTCTGGCTTCCTGCAAACGTAGTATTAAAAAGCAAAGGAGAACAGCCACCAGGAAAGTAAGTGGATGGGAGAAGTAGTAATACGGTGATGACGGTGAAGAGAGAAAAATAAAAGTCTAGCAGAAAAAAACCTTTCTGCAGACAAATTAGTCAAAACGACAGCAGTAAGCTGTTCAAAATCAACTGACTTACTCAACAAGAGAGAGGAGGAAGAGACAAAGAAGAACAAGAGAAGAAGAAGAAGAGAAGGGAAAGAAGAAGAAGAAGAAGAAGAAGAAGAAGAAGAAGAAGAAGAAGAAGAAGAAGAAGAAGAAGAAGAAGAGAAGAAGAAGAAGAAGAAGAGGAAGAAGAAGAAGGAGGAGAAGAAAAAGAAGAAGAAGAAGAAGAAGAAGAAAGAAGAAGAAGAAGAAGAAGAAGAAGAAGAAGAAGAAGAAGAAGAAGAAGAAGAAGAAGAGGAGAGAGGAGGAGAAGAAGAAGAAGAAGAAGAAGAAGAAGAAGAAGAAGAAGAAGAAGAAGAAGAAGAAGAAGAAGAAGAAAGAAGAAAAGAAGAAGAGGAAGAAGAAGAAGAGGAAGAAGAAGAGGAAGAAGAAGAGGAAGAAGAAGAAGAACAAGAACAAGAACAAGAACAAGAAGAACAAAAAGACTCTGAACTCTGGACAAGTTCAATGTACAATGGCTTTTGGCCGCGATGCATCCAGCGAAAAAGGCAGGAGAGGGACATTAAGTGGAAAAAAAGAGACCGTCACAACATCCATCTGAGCCAGCTTTCCTGGTTGTATGACACCGAGTATTTTTTTGTATTTTTTGTACCACTTTATGTCACGGCAGATTTCTCTGCGTGAAATTCGGGCTGCTCTCCCCGGGGAGAGCGCGTCGCCACATGTGCAGCGCCTACCCATTTTTTTTTTCTTTTTCCTGCATGCAAGTGTATTTGTTTCCCTATCAGAGTGGCTTTTTTCTACAGAATTTTGCCAGGGACAACCCCCTTGTTGCCGTGGGTTCTTTTACGTGCGCTAAATAGTGATGTGTAACACACGGGACCTCGGTTTATCGTCTCATCCGAAAGACTAGCGCCCAGACCACCACTCAGGGTCTAATGGATGGGGAAAAAGTTTTGGGTCCAAACGGGGTACGAACCCCGCACACTCCGACCCGGACTTTTTGCTTTCTAGGCAAGGCGTGTGACCACCTAGACCACCAATCCACCATCCAAATGAACAATGCAGTAAGACAATGAACCTGGAAAGCAAAACATTAAGTCAGTGAATATAAAAAAGTCAGTGAATATAGAATAATCAGAGAAAGGCATATCAAGCAGCCACAACGACTCACAATGGTAACAGGAGTACAAAAAACAACACAATTACAAAATGCTCTTCTTTCGTCTGTTGTTGATAGCGTGAAATAACATTCGTTGAGATATTGTGTCGGTGATTTGCATTTGTTTTTTTTTGTTTTGACGAGAGAGAGAGAGAGAGAGAGAGAGAGAGAGAGAGAGAGGAGAGAGAGAGAGAGAGAGAGAGGAGGGGGGGGGGGGGAGAGAGAGAGAGAGAGAGAGAGAGAGAGAGAGAGAGAGAGAGGGGGGGGGGAGAGAGAGAGAGAGAGAGAGAGAGAGAGAGAGAGAGAGAGAGAGAGAGGAGGGGGGAGGAGGGGGGGGAGAGAGAGAGAGAGAGAGAGAGAGAGAGAGAGAGAGAGAGGAGAGAGAGAGAGAGAGAGAGAGAGAGAGAGAGAGAGGAGAGAGAGAGACAGACAGACAGACAGACAGACAGACAGACAGACAGACAGACAGACACAGACAGACAGACAGACAGACACAGACAGAGACAGAGAGACAGAGAGAGAGAGGGGGGCAGAGAGACAGACAGACAGACAGACAGACAGATGGACGGACAGACAGACAGAGACAGAGACACAGAGAGAGAGAGAGCGTTTATTTACCTCTGCCTGCCCTTCAGCCTCGATTTTAACAGCACAATACTGACAGGGAACAAACATCCGTTAGGGACATGAGGGCCGAGAGAGAAGAGCAGTGGCCTCATCAGACCCAGTATCAGCAGCAGACAAGACAGGGCCATCACTCTGACAGTTAGCTCTCGTCTAACGAGGGCTTTACGTCCCCTGTAAAAAAACTCAGCAGACGTCGCCATTTTTCCTGTCTGTATTTGACCCATAGGCCGGGGATAGGTAGGGATGAGTGAGGTGACATCTGTGTACCTCTGGTTTCTGACTGAAATCAACACTGGAAAAGTCACTGTTCTACTTGGCTGTTGAAGGCTATATTGCTTTATGAGAGGGGGTACAGTGGTGTTTGCTCACATATCAGGGGACAAGATAGCTCAGTGGTCAGAGCGCTGGCTTTTCTCTAGCCAAGGTTAAGCAGCATCCAGCGTGGTTACCAACTGGATTCTTTTTTTTTATACCACTTTATGTCACAGCAGATTTCTCTGCGTGAAATTCGGGCTGCTCTCCCCTGGTAGAACACGTTGCCACAAGTGCAGCATTTTCTGTGCCTTGGCTTCAGTACAGTTCCCCCCAGTTCATCCAGCTGTCAATCAGTACCTGCCCACTTTAGGGTCAGGGAAGGTAAAGCAGCGAGGGAGAGGAGATGGGCGCCGCCCTCAACATGCTGGCCCCTGGAGAATCTGAGGTCTGTGATTCCTCGCTCCACTACGACCGCATAGGTTATGGGACAACTTTACCTTTACCTTTTACCATAATTGGCTGAGTGTTTTACGCCTATAGTTTGTTTTTAATTTGCATCACGCATCAAATGCATGGTTTTTTAGCAGCAGACCTTCAGAGAAAACTGAAGCTGTTAACATGTGATGCTACGGCAGCATTCTTGACCTCTCTTTCCTTCCCTGGAACATGTAATGAAGGATGTGCACAGGGCGTTAAGCAAGGCATGGACCGTTACACTCGAACACATCCTCCAACAGTCAACAGCACACACTGCACTGCTTTTCGTAAGAGTAGGCCCATCGTGTGCCGGTGGTAACTGATTACATGATTTACAAAACTGCTTACACACGGGGACTAGATGAAAAAAAAAGCACATGAGTGCTTATTCCATTATCCTCGATATAAAAGAATAAAATGATAAAATAAATAAATGAGGCCAGGCCACAGAATCCCACCACATTTTATACACACATTTGCAAGGATGGTCAGGGAGAGGGACGGGGGATTATTTGAGGGGAGAGGGGGGGGGGGGGATGAGGGAGAGTTGATCAGTGGTCTAGAGGTAACGCGCCTGCATAAAAAGAAAGAGAAAAGTCCGGGTCAGAGTATGCAGTGGTTAACTCCGTTTAGGTCCGAAATTTTTCCCACGCATCCATTAGACCATGACTCATGATCTAATGGAGGAGGGGGGGGAGGGGGGGGGGGTTCGGGCCCAAACGGGATTTCGAACCACCGCACACTCCGACACGGACTTTTCGGTTTCTAGGCAAGGCGCGTTACCTCTAGACCACGGATCCACACATGTTGGAATGGCAGACATTGGGGGCCCGGTGTAACCACGCTCAAAACACTACCGTGCAATAAAGACTACTGTAGTGGTTTTGGCGTAAGGCTTTCATGCCATAACCACTACTGTAGTACATGCTGTAAACACTATGTTAGTGACTTTGGCGTACGCAAATGAACACTATGAACACTATCTCTAATTTAAAACACCACCGCTTACAAACACTCTTTTTTATACATCAAATACTAAGAAGGAGGGTGGCAGGATGTTTAAGGCGTTCGCTTGCCAACAAGTAAATCATGAGGTCCTGGGTTCGATTCCCAGCCTCGCGTAGGAGGAGGTGTAGCCAGAAATAAGTGTTTCTGGCGCGTAGGCCTGTGCTTTACTATAAAGACTTCTGATAGTGCTTTCAGCGTTGCCAAAATGACTATGGTAGTGTTTGTTGCATAGAGTGATTTTGGCTTATTACACCGGCCCGAAGCGGAGCGCTGATGTGAGGGTGCAGACAGACAGACAGAGAAATTGACGTCTGCTGCTAACTTGTGTCCTCGTTTTCTCTGTCATGTCCTGTCACAGTTGGGGGGCAAAATGGCACATGTCAGTTTCCTTGTCTCTCTTCTCTGCTTGCATGCTGCAAAGTCTGGAACATGGCTTCCATTTGAATAACGCCACTGCCGCTGCTATTTTTAGCTTTGCTTGCTGGTGTGGAGGAGAGAGAGAGAGAGAGAGAGAGAGAGAGAGAGAGAGAGAGAGAGAGAGAGAGAGAGAGAGGGGGGGGGGGAGGGGAGGGAGGGAGAGAGAGAGAGGGGAGAGAGAGAGAGAGAGAGAGAGAGAGAGAGAGAGAGAGACAGAGACAGAGACAGAGACAGAGAGAGAGATGGAGAGAGAGAGAGAGATGGAGAGAGAGAGAGAGAGGAGAGAGAGAGAGAGAGAGGAGGAGAGAGAGAGAGAGAGAGAGAGAGGAGAGAGAGAGAGAGAGGAGAGAGAGAGAGAGAGAGAGAGCGTGCGTGTATGTATGTATGTGTGTATATGCGTGTGCGTGTGCGTGTGTGTCTGTGCACTTATTCTTTATGACTTTAATTGTTAAATAATTATAAGCTCTCTCTCTCTCTCTCTCTCTCTCTCTCTCTCCCCTCTCTCTCTCTCTCTCTCTCTCCCCTCTCTCTCTCTCTGATATCGTCTCAGTTTGACGTTTAAGTTAAAATATCATAACAAAGTTTCACAATGACGTAAAAATTAAAATTGACGTCATACCATCACGTCATCGCTATAACCACCCCCCCCGAGGAAGGCGAGATCCGAAATATTGGGGAACACCTTTGTATGTTGGTTGTTCTTATTTTGCTTTGTGTCTAAGATAGATAGATAGATAGATAGATAGATAGATAGATAGATAGATAGATAGATAGATAGATAGATAGATAGATAGATAGATAGATAGATAGATAGATAGATAGATAGATAGATAGATAGATAGATTAGATAGATTAGATTAGATAGACAGACAGACAGACAGACAGACAGATAAATCGATAGATAAATAGATAGATAGATAGATAGATTAGATAGATAGATAGATAGATAGATAGATAGATAGATAGATAGATAGATAGATAGATAGATAGATAGATAGAGTAGATAGATAGATAGATAGATAGATAGATAGATTAGATAGATAGATTAGATTAGATAGATAGACAGACAGACAGACAGACAGACAGACAGATAAAGAGATAGATAAAGAGATAGATAAATAGATAGATAGATAGATAGATAGATAGATAGATAGATAGATAGATAGATAGATATGTATATATACTAATGTATTATTTACATTTAAATATATATGTAAGTATATTCATTTATATTCATATTTATATGCGTGTGTGTATACAGAGACAGACACAGACAGACAGACAGACAGCCCGACAGACAGACAGACAGACAGACAGACAGACAGACAAAGAAACAAACAACAGACAGGGCAGAGAAGCCGAAAAGAATAGCTATACACAGACAAGATCATCATCGATTACCCTTTCCCAGCCGTCTCCTGTATGTCCAATAGACATTAGCGCAGATAAATATCGGGATTGAAGACAGACAACACAGCGACAACCCCCACACCAGGGGGACAAAAAAAAAAAAAGAAAGGAGGGAAAAGGAGAAGGCGATGAAGAGGGGGGAGAAGGGGGAAAAAGGAAAAGGAGTAGGAGGAGGGGGAGGAGAATAAAAAGGAGTAGGGATGAAGAGGAGGAGGAGGGTGGAGAGGGGGGAGGGATGAAGAGGAAAAGGAGGGGGGAAAGGGGGAGGAAGAGGGGAAGGGGGGAGGAGGAGAAAGAAGAAGAAAGGGGGAGGGGAAAAACGAGGAGGAAGAGGGGAGGGAAAAGGGGGAGGAGGGGGAGGAGGGGGAGGGGGGGGGGGAGGGGGGAGGAGATGAGGAAAGGGGAGGAAAAGGAGGAGGGAAAAGGAGGAGGAGGAAGAGAGGAGGGGGGGAAAAGGAGG
>CM060339.1:15410985-15415985 GCA_030674155.1 Stramonita haemastoma
TTTTTGTTGTTTTGCATTATTGATTTTTTTAAACGACAGGAACATTTCTTGTTCTAGTTTGCTTTTTGTGTTCCGGTTCTGTGTTGTTTTTTGTGTTTTAATTTTTTTTTCTTTTTGTTTTGTTTAGGGAGAGAGGCAGAAGTTTATGGTAATTTATTAGTATGTTCTACACACAAACAAGGACAAAGACTGCCCATATTTTCTACATGACGATGTAAAAATTGTGTAGAAGCTGTAGTGAGCCGATGTTTTCCTCTCTTCGGACAGAGCGGAATCTGCGTGCCGTCCGTCACTAAGTCTGCAAAAGACGGTCATTTCTACTGAGGAGATTTAGAGACTGTCTCTTTCTGTACAGTCCCACATCCTGACATAGACATGTTATCCCCTCTGTGCTGGCCTCCCCCCCCCCCCCCTTCAGAAGATGACAACATAGTCTAGCAATGTCCCTGTTGCAGTCTACAGTGTAAGCCCTGCAGATGGTCCCGTTCTCTCTAGCAGGCCATTTCCTTCTTTTCTGCATGTCGGTTTGTATCGGCCCACAGATTACCTATAATGTCTCTGGACAGGCTTCGGATTTTTTTTTCTTCTTCCTTTCATTTTTTTTGTTTCTGAAATAGCCGATGTTTTCTTTTCTGTTTACCTCACTATCTCTGTGTTTGATGTGTTTTCTTCACAATTTTTTCTCATAACCAGAGACTCACTGGCGTAAACAGAGTACCGGTTCCCTTTCGAGGGGATTTTTCCCTTGGAGTTAACATCAGTGCTGATTCCACTCTCCCCAAAAGTCCTTCGAATGAGATTATTAAACCGAGGCCCCGTGCGCGAACGCACTCAAAACATTTTGGACACACGTTAAATCCTGTTCCGTAAGAGTAGGCTATTGTGCGCTGATGGGAACAGATGACAAGGCTTTACAAAACTGCATACACACGGGGACTGGATGTAAAGAAACACATGAGTGTTTATTCCATTATCCTCGATATAAAAGAATAAATAAATAAAACAAATAAATAGCAGTAACGTACATGTCTGCAGAGCAAGAGGTCTTAGTTCAAGCGGTGTATATGCTACAACTATGCGATGAAAGAATAAGCTTAGATATTTTGCTACATACATTTTTGGGCAGAGGAGTTGTGAGGGGTCATATTTTGTTTATTTCTTAAGGATTGTTTTGTTGTGTTTTTGGTACTTTGTGTTTCCTGTTGTCTGTCTTCCATTGTCTGTGGTTGCAGTGAGACACATAAAGAAATAAGAACACCGTCTGAGAAGTTTGTAAATGGAGCCATGTTTTCTGTGATGAAAAAGGAGCCATGTTTTCTGTGCTGTAAATGAAGCCATGTTTTCTGTGCTGTAAATGAAGCCATGTTTTCTGTGCTGTAAATGAAGCAATATTTGCTGTCCTGTAAACAAAGCCATGTTTTCTGTGCTGTAAATGAAGCCATGTCTTCTGTGCTGTAAATGAAGCCATGTTTTCTGTGCTGTAAATGAAGCCATGTTTTTCTGTGCTGTAAATGAAGCCATGTTTTCTGTGCTGTAAACGTACCATGCTTTCCGTGCTGTAAACGTACCATGCTTTCCGTGCGTACCATGTTTTCTGTGCTGAAAATGTAGCCCTGTTTCCCGTGCTGTAAATGTAGCTATGTTATTCGTGCTGAGGAAAGCCAGGGTTGTCAGTCTTCAGCCAAGGCAGGACTATCCGTGCTGCAGGGCAGTAAGCTCCAATGACAGTCCTGCTGACTGATGGAATCACAGACTGTTTTATGCAGCCCAGATTGCCGACATGTACGTACATGCTGTTTCTGCTTTCCTTCAGACCCAGACAGGGATGAGACAGTCTGCAAAAATCGATGTCTTTTTGGGACCACAATGTCAGCTGTACAAATCTGAGGTCCAATTCAATACCATCTCTTTTATTGGGGGGGGGGGGGGGTACAGTATTGTGTTGTTGGTTTTTGAACTGCATACTTTTTATACAGTTTGATAAGTGCCAGTAGCTTACTTTCTGAAGTTACGCTTTGGTTTTTCCTTGTCTTGTACTACATGACTTCTACATGTATACATACATGCTATGTGTGGTTAGCGGAATGTAAAAGATAGGTTGGGTAAAACGGTTTGCAGATCAGCTCATTTTTGACGTCTTTCCAAAACGAGATTTTCCCGTATCCACTGGATCCTCATTGCTTATTTGTGTGCTGATATTCTGATCAGATAACCAAATAACGTATCTTTGCAAAATGTGGTTTGTGCTGTTTGCTTTTTGTTTCGTTATTAAATTTGTTTGTTTTCAACGTAAATTGGTGCAAACTCAGTCTTTTTTTCTGTTGGACTCCAAAACTGTGTGTATAACTAGACGAAATCTCATGCTTTTATCTGTAAACATGGCAAGATCTTCGTGGCGTTTGTCCTTAAGCCTCCTGTGACAGTCATGTCTGCACAGACAGCAAACACCTTAGGCCCTGTGTATGTTTTGTAAGACACAGAAAATGGCCACATAGGCTGCAAATGTCTATCGTTCAGCGGGCAATCAGCTGTAGAAAAACTCGGGGTTAAGTTGTTTTCATGGCGACTGTTCTTTGCTGCAGTATGATTTTAGAGTTTTATTTTTGTCTGCGCGCTTTGGCAGCTGCAGGTGGGCTGATTAAAAGGTCTTGAGAGGAGATTTGTTTTTGTTTTCAGTTATTTTTGTTAATTGGATTTGTTATTGCTTTTGTCCAGTACTTTATGTTTGCATCAAAATCTGTAGGTTTAGTAAATTAGGGTATGTTTTGGACAAGTTGCTTATGTTTTTGTTTTGTTTGTTTTCTTTGGGGAGATATTACAGTGATTATTTGTGTAGATTTTTCGTTTCTTCATTGGAGACTTTTTGCTTGATTCATTTTGTGCTGGTTTATTGTGCTGTATTATTGGGGCATTTTGTTGGCCTGTTTGCTTTCAAACACACAAACTGAAAACTACACTGCCTCGTTTACAGCACGAATTCTTTTGCAAATATTTATAACAAGCTGAAGAACGCTGAAGGTAGTGCCTTTTTATTTTGTCTTTTTATCTTATTTTATAACTACTTTAAGTCACGGCAGATTTCTCTGCGTGAAATTCGGGCTGCTCTTTCCGGGAAGAGAGCGTCACCACAAGAGCATTACCACCCATTATTTTTTTTTTCTTTTCTTGTTTACAACTGTATTAATTTGTTTCCTAATCAGAGTTGCTTTTTCTACACAATTTTGCCAGGGACAACTGTCTTGTTGCCGTGGGTTCTATTAAGTGCACTAAACAATTTTGTCTGACACACGGGACCTCGGCTTATCGTCTCATCCGAAAGACTAGCACCCAGATTACACCTCATGGTCGAAAAGTTGGGGGACAGTTTTTTGCCCAAACGGGGATCAAACCACCGCACACTTCGGACTCGGACGTTTCGCTTTCTAAGCAAGCGCATTATCTCTAGACCACTGTGCAACGTAGATTAATCGCAGATAAATTGGAACTAAAAACTGGAATAAAATAAGCACCAAAAAAAACCCAAAGGAGAGGGAAGTGGTTCAGTGCAAACTAGCAGATCCAAGCTGACATGGCCAGTGACTGGCAGAGACAGAAACACTGGGTGCCTGCCTGCCCATGGCTACAGATTTTTCCTAGCAAGAGTGTCCATACACCCATACCTTACTTTGTGTCACTACCACAACACTTAAGTCATGTGGAGACAGATAGCTCAGCAGTCAGAGCTCTCACTTTTCCCAAGCTAAGGTTGAGCAATATTAACATTGAGCGTGGTTACTAAGTGGATGGGTGACCGTTTGAGCACCTTGGCTTCAGTACAGACCCCTAGTTCACCCAGCTGTCGATGGGTACCTGCCCCTCTTTAGGGTCAGGGAAAGTAAAACTAGCAAGAATGAGGAGATGGGTGCTGCCCTCACTATGCTGGCTCCTAGAGAAGCTGAGGTCTCTTACATCTCGCTCCCCAACGACTGCACAAGTTATGGGAACACCTTTACCTTCACTTTAATGCAATATACTGCGACACACAGCACAACGCATTACAACTCAACACAGCGAAGCCTTATCATGCACATAAACAAATCTAGACTTTTTTTTTCTCCACACAATGCATTGCCATACAATGCAATAAAACCGTGAAAACTGATGGAATCATACTTTGGTGCAAACAAAACGTTGTGAGATTGTGAGATTGTAACAGTATAAATGCTTCGTCAGCAATCTGGAGTAGAACACACAACCTAAGTGTTATAGTGTGTGTTATAGTGGTGCGCTTTATAGACACTATAACATAAGGGACAAGAAAGAGGGCAGTTTTTGTGACAGTTTCTGCTTTAAAAAAAACACACAAAAACTCAACTCAAAACAATAGCAATAACACCACCAACAAAATAAAACAAAAGAAAATCACCAGGATATCAAGAGCATCAGCAACAAAGCTATAAAGTAAATACAGAGATAATCAATATAAGAAGTAGCAGAAGCAGAAGAAGAAGAAGAAGAAGAAGAAGAAGAAGAAGAAGAAGGAGGAGGAGGAGGAGGAGGAGGAGGAGGGAGAAAGAGAAGAAGGAGGAGGAGGGGGGGGAGGGAGGAGGAGGAGGAGGAGGAGGAGGAGGAGGAGGAGGAGGAGAAGAAGAAGAAGAAGAAGAAGAAGAAGAAGAAGAAGAAGGGAAAAAGAAGAAGACGAAGAAGAAGACGAAGACAAAGAAGAAGAAGAGGAAGAAGAAGAGGAGGAAGGAGGAGGAGGAGGAAGAAGAAGAAGAAGAAGGGAAGAAGAACAAGAACAAGAACAAGAACAAGAAGAAAGAAGGAGAAAAAGAAGAAAAAGTAGAAGTGGTGGAACAAGAACAAGAACATGAAGAGCAAGAAAGAGAAGAGAAAAAAAAAGATGAAGAAAAAGAAGGAGCTGAGGAGGAGGAGAGGAGGAGGAGGAGAAGGAGAAGGAGAAGAGAAGAGAAAGTAGGAAAAAAGATGAAGGGAAAATTTGCCCACAAAAAAAAGAACAA
>CM060339.1:15420985-15423485 GCA_030674155.1 Stramonita haemastoma
AATAATAATAATAATAATAATAATAATAATAATAATAATAATAATAATAATAATAATAAAAAATACACAGTTTATATACAATAATATATACAATCATGGGTCAGCGTTGCGTTAGGAACATGTAGGATCTTCATGACCTCGCTCGGTCTGTTGATTTGCCAGTAGTTTCAGCAGCATCAGGGATCTGGCTTTGCCACCTCACTTAGTTCCTTTGCTTTGGGTTTTAGTTGGGGGGGGGGGGGTGTTGTGTTCTTCATTAATTTAGTTTTTTCTCTGTTTTATTCTCCCTGTCTTTCTAATTTTTCTTTCCCGCTTATTTCTTTCTTTTTCTCATTCTTTTTTTTTTTTCTTTCTTTCCTTGTTTGTTCTGGGTTTCGTCAAATATGTTTTTCTGTCCTATTTCCTTCCTTTTTTTTCTTTTCTTTTTCCTTCCTTTTTGTTCCTTTCTTTTTCCTTCTTTTTTTCTTTTCTTTTTCCTCCTTTTTTGGTTCCCAGACTACTGGTTCCAGTGATGTTGGCAATGTAGGATGTTGGTGGTCTGTCTGCCTGTTATCCTTTCATCAGCCCTACCTCTGAGAACTAACGTCATCAGATAACTATTTGTCTATCTTTTTAAAAGGTGTTTGTTTGTTCTGATTTGTTATGTTTTAGTCTATCATTTTTAAGCCTCTGCTCACATACCATAGAGAAAAAAAAAAAGGGGAGACCACCCATAGCTTTAGATTTTTGGAAGCCATAGAAACATAAGAAGGATTAAAACCTAAAGGATTGCTTCACGGTAGCACAGGTGCAATGACCACACTCAAACTCCTCTGGAACGACAAGAACATCGCCATCAGCTCCAAGACCAGTCTCGTGCCTTCCCTGATCATATCCATCCATATCTTTGTATGCATGTGAAACGTGGACCATAACAGCAGAATTTGAAAGAATGATACAGGCAATTGAGATAGATGGTTTTGTAAACATCTTGGTATCTCATATTGAGATCGCATCATTAATGAAGAGGTGAAAGGCAGAATTGAAAAACCACCATCAGGCCATTTGTATTTTGTATTTTGTACCACTTTATGTCACAGCAGATTTCTCTGTGTGGAATTCGGGCTGCTCTCCCCGGGGAGAGCAAGTCGCCACAAGTGCAGCGCCTACCCATTTTTTTCTTTTTCCTGCATGCAAATGTATTTGTTTCCCTATCAGAGTGGCTTTTTGAAAAAAAATTGCCAGGGTCAACCCCCTTGTTGCCATGGGTTCTTTTACGTGCGCTAAATTGTGATGTGTAACACACGGGACCTCGGTTTATCGTCTCATCCGATGACTAGCGCCCAGACCACCACTCAGGGTCTAATGGATGGGGAAAAAGTTTTGGGTCCAAACGGGGTAAGAACCACCGCACACTCCGACCCGGACTTTTTGCTTTCTAGGCAAGGCGCGTTACCACCTAGACCACCGATCCACCATTTACAGATCTCCAGACTTCAGTGAAGAAATGCAAACTAAAGTGGTACGGGGCACGTCACACGAACATCTGGACTGGCCAAGACTGTCTGTCCTACAGGGAACAGTACAAAGAGAGAGACGAAGTGGCAGACAGAGAGCGGACTGGCCTTGAGTGGAACGACATGCAAAGGAAAGCTGACAAAAGCGAGGAATGGAGGAAGCTGGTAGCAAAATCTTCAGTGATGCCCCAACGGTCTTCTAGACTAGAGGAAAGGTGAAGGTGAAGGTCAGCTTTTTAGCTTTGTCTATATGTACATGTGAGGTAGTAGTACTTCTTCATCATTGTCAATTGTTCGTACAATATTTGAGCATAACTGTATTTCTTTAACTTCTAAAAAAAAAGGCCTGTTACGATACTGTTTTCGTTGATCGAGTACAGACTTCGAAGAAGGTACTTGCTTTCTGACATATGTAAAAACAAATAAATAAATAAGATAAAAAGGACATTGTTCATAAACGGTCCATCATGCAAGATAAATTCTATATATCTAATCATCAGTGATATATAACAAAATCTGTTGACATCGCAGTTTGTGTGTGTGTGTGTGTGGTGTGTGTGTGTGTGTGTGGTGTTGTGTGTGTGTGTGTGCGTGTGCGTGTGTTTGTGTCTGTCTGTCTGTCTGACTGTGTGTGCATGTGTTTCTTGCTCTTTGTCCAACACTCGGAAAGCAACCATTGTTGATGCGTATTTTTATGTTTGTGCATGTGTGTGCATTCGCACGTGCGTGTGTATGTTAGTGTGTGTGTATATGTATGTGTGTATATGTTTGTGTGTATATGAGTGTATTTGTGCGCTTACACATACGCGTACGTGCGTATGGCTGTCTGTGTGTGTGTTTGCGCGTGGTGAGTATGTTTACATACGCGTGCACATACGCTTCTCTCTCTGGTAAAAGCATACGTGAAAAAGGGGGTCAGAAAAGACAAAGCACCCAACCAGCCAGCCAGCTAGCACAGAAACAAAGAAACGAAGAAAAGAGAAAAAGAAAAAAAAAAAACAGCG
>CM060339.1:15436420-15438920 GCA_030674155.1 Stramonita haemastoma
CAATCGTAATCATATAATAGATATGTTTTTATATAGTTATGTCGGGGGACAGGATAGCAAAGTGGTCAGAGCGCTCGCTTTCCCTCCGAGTCAAGGTAAACAGCATAGAGAGTGGTGACCAGTTGGATGGGTGACCGTTTGTGCGCCTTGGCTTCAGTACAGTTCCCCAGATCACCCAGCTGTCAATGGGTACCTGCGCTCTTTAGGGTCAGGGAAGGTAAAGCAGCGAAGGGAGAGGAGATGGGCTCCCCTACGACCGCCTAGGTTATGGAACACCTTTACATATATATATAATATATTATTGTGTGTGTGTGTGTGTGTGTGTGTGTGTGTGTGTGTGTGTGTGTGTGTGTGTGTGTGTGTGTGTTGTGTGTTGTGTGTGTGTGTGTGTTGTTGTATTTTGTACCACTTTTTGTCACAACAGATTTCTCTGCGTGAAATTCGGGCTGCTCTCCCCGGGGAGAGCGCGTCGCCACATGTGCAGCGCCTACCCATTTTTTTCTTTTTCCTGCATGCAACTGTATTTGTTTCCTGTCAGAGTGGCTTTTTTCTACAGAATTTTGCCAGGGTCAACCCCCTTGTTGCCGTGGGTTCTTTTACGTGCGCTAAATAGTGATGTTTAACACACGGGACCTCGGTTTGTCGTCTCATCCGAAAGACTAGCGCCCAGACCACCACTCAGGTTCTAATGGATGGGGAAAAAGTTTTGGGTCCAAACGGGGTACAAACCCCGCACACTCCGACCCGGACTTTTTGCTTTCTAGGCAAGGCGCGTTACCACCTAGACCACTGATCTCGGTGAATATATATAATTCATAAATGTGTGCATGTATATATATGTTTGTGTATGTATGTGTATGTGTGTATGTGTGTGTGCGTGCGCTCACCTGCGCGTGTGAGTAGCTCATTCTGAGAGCAAAATTACAGTGTCATCAATCCATCGCAGACCCACACAGAAAAGAAAACCTATCAACTATGCTATCGAGATGGCAGGGATCATTTCTCAAGCTACGAAGCCAGTTCAATGGCCTGTATGTTTCCGATACCTCACTTTCACTTAGTTTAGCTGTCTCAGTCTGGAACAAAAAACAGTCTATCATGCCTTCTGTTATTTCTCTTTTTCATTTATTTTTTAATCCATAGCCAGACTCATTACCAACACGACCCATTTATACAATGATTTATTGGATCACCGCAGGCAGAACATTAGCAAAAAAACCCAAACAAACAAACACAGACAATGCCATCATTATCTTCAGCATCGTTTCACAATTAGAAAAGAAGACCAAGACCATTATGGCTTTTTTTCTCATGGTGATAATAATAATAATGAAGACAATGGATGGCGCTGCTCTTGTGGCGACGCGCTCTCCCCGGGAAGAGGAACCTAATTTCACACGGAAATATCTGCTAGAGAGAGACACAGAGAGAGAGGGGGGGGAGAGAGAGGGAGACAGAGAGAGACAGACACAGAGAGTGAGAGTGAGAGAGAGAGAGGGGGGGAGAGAGAGAGGGAGACAGAGAGAGACAGACACAGAGAGTGAGAGTGAGAGAGAGAGAGAGAGTGAGTCGTCAAGTCAAGTCAAATTCTTTTATTTCGAGGAAAATGAATAAGCACTCATGCTTATATTTATTTATTTAATTTATTTATTTATTTATTTATTTATTTATTCTTTTATATCGAGGATAACAGAATAAGCAATCATGTGCTTTTTTTCATCCGGTCCCCGTGTGTATGCAGTTTTGTAAATGTTGTCATCTGTTCCACCGGCACACGATGGCCTACTCTTACGAAAGCGGAACAGGATTTAACGTGTGCGCAAGATGTTCTGCGTGCGTTCGCACACGGGGCCTCGGTTTACAGTCTCATCCGAAAGACTTTTGGGGAGAGTGGAGTGAGTGAGTGAGTGAGTAAGTGAGAGAGAGACAGACAGACAGACAGACAGACAGACAGACAACAGAGACAGAGAGAAAGACAAGCACAGAAAGACAGACACACACAGATACACACACACACACACACACACACACACACACACACACACACACACACACACACACACACACACACACACACACACACACCACACACACACACACACACACACACACACACACACACACACACACACACACACACACACACACACACACACACAACACACACAAACAGAAACAGGGAGAGAGAGAGAGTTCTAACCGTTTGTTTTCCCCCCCGGACAGAAATAGGGGTATTATGACTGGGCCGCTGCCCTAAGCCTGCAGAGCGGGGCCAGGGAATTGCGCAGATAGATGCTTGCCGTCACAGGGTGGTTCCTTGCTGTGTGTACCTCTTCCCCCCCCCTCCCCGCCCACTCCCCCCCCCCACCCCCTTCCTATCACTCCGCCAGTTTTTCTGTAGACAGGCAACTTAAAATGTCAATGCGAGCTCTTTCCAGACTTTTTTTTTTTGCGTCTTTGGATTCTGGTTTTTTTTTTTTAATCGTTTTTTTTTCATTCT
>CM060339.1:15453920-15458920 GCA_030674155.1 Stramonita haemastoma
GATATGGAAATGCAAAATGCAGGAGCTACACACACTGACATACACACAGAGACACACAGAGACATACACACAGATACACACATAGACACACACTTACACACAGAGACACAGACACAGATACACACACAGACACACACACACACACACACACACACACACACACACACACACACACACACACACACACACACACACACACACACACACACTCAAACACACAAACACACAAACACACACACACACACCTAAAAACACACACACAAGCACATATACACACATACACATACACACACACACTTACACACATACACACACACACAAACACACTATAAAAACACACACACAAGCACTATACACACACACACGCACACACACACACACACACACACACACACACACACACACACACACACACACACACACACTGAACACACACACACACATACACACACACACATACACACTAAAAACACACACACACACACACACGTACACACGTACACACGTACACACAGACACAGACACACACACTTACACACACACACACACACACACACACACACACACACACACACACACACACACACACACTTAAAATCTTTACTTCCCCCCCCCCCCCTTACTCAGAAAAAGCATCCAACACGTCGAACAAAGGCAACAACTATGAAATGTTAACTTGCTGTCGATTTCTTTTTTCTCTCTTTTTTTGTTGTTGAAAATCCACAAACACGATTGTTACTTACTCTTTCGTGAATTCCGGTCTCACACAGATGACTTCATCACTGTAACATCATGACCACTAGCTCCCTAGCTACCATATAACCATATTCAGTACGGAAACAATCATAGGGGGCGGTATGTTATGTCTCCGGGCACAGAAGCCTAAAAGACATCATTATGGTAACCTCAGTGATGGTGATCATGTATCACTGATATTGTATTTCCCCATGAATATTCCAACCATGGCTTGGTCCTATTTTTGGTCAGAGAAGGGGGCGGGGGGAGGGGGGGGTGGCTATACATTGTTGTTGTCTTGCATTTTTTTGTATTATGTTTCAGACAAAAAATTGAATACTAGTACTCCATTAACAAGCCAGAAGATTGAATACTCCGAAAATATTTAATTCATCTGTCCACATGCTGTAACACATAGGGGGGACAGAGGGTAATCGAGAGCGAGAGCGAGAGAGAGAGAGAGAGAGAGAGAGAGAGAGAGAGAGAGAGAGAGAGAGAGAGAGAGGTAGGGAGAGAGAGAGAGAGAGGGAGGGAGGGAGGGAGAGGGAGGGAGGGAGAGGGAGGGAGGGAGGAAGGGAGAGGGAGGAAGAGGGAAAAGGGATATAGTAAAAGGAGAGGACAAAAACAAGAAAAGCAAGGAGGAGGAGAAGAAAGAAGAATTGCAAAGAAAAATTGCGGCAAAGAAGAAGAAGAAGAAGAAGAAGAAGAAGAAGAAGAAGAAGAAGAAGAAGAAGAAGAAGAAGAAGAAGAAGAAGAAGAAGAAGGAGAAGAAGAAGAAGAAGAAGAAGAAGAAGAAGAAGAAGAAGAACGAGAACAAGAACAAGAACAAGAAGAACAAGACCAAGAAGAACAAGACCAAGAAGAACAAGAACAAGAACAAGAACAAGAACAAGAACACAAAGAACAAGAAGAACACGAAGACCAAGAACAAGAAGAAGCAGGCCACCAAAGCAAAACACTAAACAGGATAACAAACAAAGAATGAAAAGAGAACATCATCAAACCAATAATTGTTCTGCTCAAATAAACACCAAAGAAGCTAATCATTCCAAAACAGGCATATCACACCGCTGATAACACCGCTGGCCACCCAACCTCCACAAAACCTTTCATTTAGGTCTACCTACCTACCTCTCATCCCACAACCCACTCCATCCCACCTTTACTTTCCACCCTTCTTCCCTCCTCCACCCCCAATCATTTAACCATCATATGACGAAGACACACAGGCTGATCAGCAATGTCCAGGCTGTATCTCTCTATCTATCCAATCAGACGAGGAGGGCAAAGGTCAGGAATGCTAACGGCTCCGCTCAACGCAAGACCAGCATCAAGACACTGACCCCTTCCCCAGTCAAGCCTGGACCTGAATCCTGATGAGAGTCAGGGAGGGCAGGTGGTGGGTGTCCTTCTTTGTGGATATCTCAGTCTCTCGCATGCTTCACTATAATTCTCTCTGTCTGTCTGTCTGTCTGTCTGTCTGTCTGTCTGTCTGTCTTGTCTGTCTGTCTGTCTGTCTGTCTGTCTGTCTGTCTGTCTGTCTGTCTGTCTGTCTGTCTCTCTCTCTCTCTCTCTCTCTCTCTCTCTCTCTCTCTCTCTCTCTCTCTCTCTCTCTCCTCTCTCTCTCTCTCTCTCTGTGCGTGTGCGCGCGCGTTGTGTGTGTGTGTGTGTGTGAGAGAGAGAGAGAGAGAGAGAGAGAGAGAGAGAGAGAGAGAGAGAGAGAGAGAGAGAGAGAGAGAGAGAGAGAGAGAGAAGGAGAGGAGAGAGAGAGAGAGAGGAGAGACGGTCAGTTGTTTTCATATTTCTCTCTGAATAATAAGAAAAAGATTGTAAAGACGAAAGAAAAAAAGGAGGAAAAATGCAAAGTGTGTGAATATCTAGAAACACAATGAGAATATATAAACCAAAAAAAGAATTAAAACAATACCAGGAAATGCTAAAAAGGACATGATGTACAAAAAGGAAAAGTTTCATGAAGTAGAAAGCAGAAGAAGAAGAAGAAGAAGAAGAAGAAGAAGAAGAAGAAAGAAGAAGAAGAAGAAGAAGAAGAAGAAGAAGAAGAAGAAGAAGAAGAAGAAGAAGGAAGAAGAAGAAGAAGAGAAGAAGAAGAAGAAGAAGAAGAAGAGAAGAAGAAGAAGAAGAAGAAAAAGGATGAGGATGAGGAGGAACAGGAGGAGGAGGAGGAGGAACAAGGAGAAGAGAAGAAAACAATTTTATATGCAAATGATATACAAAAAAAGCAGAAGAGATGAAATAGAAAGAGTGATCACCATAAAGGATGGACGAAAGAAGATAAAGATACTCTGTGTGTATCCAGATGACTTGCTAACCAACCAATGACCTACGTTGGTATAAAGCATGGCGAGGACCTCACTTCTTCACTCACTCACTCACTCAGTCCCATGTCCCAAAGGACGTAGGGGGACATGAGAGAAGACGCAACAGAGATCTTTTTCCATGCTTCACGATCCTGTGTGGCTAGTAGGAGGTGTTGCAGGGGTTGGGCAGTCCAGTCTTTGATGTTGTCAACCCATGATTTCTTTTGGCGGCCTCTTCTTCTCTTGCCCTCGACTGTTCCTTGCAGGATGGTTTTTGCTAGGGTGTTGTGTCTTGTGGTGTGACCAAACCACATCAGCTTTCTCCTCTTTATGGTGGAGAGCAAAGGCTCTTGGGGCCCACACGCTTTTTGATTTCTTCTTTCACATAGTTATTGGTCTTGTGTTCTTTGTATGATATTTTGAGGAGTCTTCTGTGGCACTTGTTCTCGAATGCTTGGATTCTCCTCTCTAACTCTGCTGTCAGAGTCCATGATTCACAGCCATATAGGAGGATAGATATCACGAGGGATTTGTAAAGGTGGTATTTGGTGCAGAAGCTGATGTTGTTGCTTCTGATGATCCTCTGGAGTCTGACTAGAGCAGATGTTGCTGTTGCAATGCGAGCTTTCACTTCTTCAGCATGCGTTAAAACAGCGCCCATCCATCCATCCATCCATCCATCCATCCATCCATCCATCCATCCATCCATCCATCCATCCAAACCAAATGGAACACTTCACTCACCTTTACTCTCCCCCCAAAAAAAAGAAATCTTCCTCTCTCTTGCTCATCTAAACCTCCTCCCTCTTCTTTTTTTTTATTCTTTTATTTCAAAGATAATAGAATGAGCACTCATGTGCTTTTTTTTTACAGCCACTCCCCGTGTGTATGCAGCTTTGAAAGTTTTGTTATCCGTTCTCACCGTCAAACAATGACCTATTCTTCTGAAAAGCAGAATAGGTTTTAACGTGTGCACAACAAGATGTTCTGATGCTCTGTCTTAACATGCGCCCCTCACCCTTATCACTATGCACCGTGTTTTAAGGTGTATGACTGACAAACTACACCCCCCCCCCCCACACACACACCTTACTCCTTCAGTATTGGTTAGGGCATGATACAGCAATGTTTCAGGGACTGTATTTTGGGCACACAGAGCCTACTGCAGCCTGCATCTCCCCACTCTACAGGATGGATGCTTGGTATATTTTCTTCTTCTGTTTCCATCTCTTTTCTGTCCCTGCCTTCAACATCTACCTGCCAAAGTGTATAGTCTAACCTTTATAAGTGTGTGCGTGTATTTTATTTTATTTATCTTATTCTTTTACATCGAGGATAATGGAATAAGCACTCATGTGCTTTTCTCTTTTACAGTCAGTCCCTGTGTGTATGTGGTTATGAAAATCTTGTCATCTGTTCCCACCGGCACATGATGGCCTACTCTTACGAAAAGCGGAACAGGATTTAATCGGTTGGTCACGGGTTGATGGGCGTTTGAACGTGCAAACAGCTTATTCTCTATGTATATTGGCTCCTTGCAGAAGAACAGGTAGATTTCATCCACACAACTTTCAGGGGAGAGGATTCGGAAGCAATGCCAACCACAGGGTTCAGTTTCCTTGAATGACCACCTCAGAGAAAACCTAACCACATATCCACAACTACACACGGTGAGAACATCACTGACCACCTCAGAGAAAACGTAACCCCGCATGCACAACTACACACGGTGAAAGCATCACTGACCACCTCAGAGAAAGATTAACTACGTATCCACAACTACACACTGTGAGAACATAACTTTGACAGTCTGATCACGAAGCTGCCTTCCCTCCAGCCTTCTTTACTACTGTTCAGCTTATAGGGGATGATGGTACACTGGGGACATACAGAGGACATTGACCGAGGTTTTTTTTTCTCTCTCTTTGCTGTGCCTCTCTACATGGA
>CM060339.1:15473920-15486932 GCA_030674155.1 Stramonita haemastoma
TTCACACCACTGTCCAGATCTGGACTCTTGCCTGTTAGTTCTTTCATCGCAGAAGATCTTCACTGGCTGTCTCTTACATTTCTATTTCTCCTCCCGTGTCCCCTTCTTCTCAGCTGCTTTTTTTTTATATCTTCCTCGTCTTTTATTCTGTCTCCTCACTTTTCTTTTTTTTATCAGCTTTTGTTTCCACTCCCCTGTCTTTCATTGTGTTTTTAGTATTATTATTTTTATTATTCCTCTTTATGTAACTTATTTCTTCGTCTACAGTTTCCTTGTTAGCTCTGATTGCTATTTACATCTTATTGCATCTATCTTTTTTTTCGACAAGGTAAAACAAAGACAACAAGCATAGTTTTACGTGTTTCTGAAAACGTCCTTTGCAGAAGAGAGGGGGAGGTATTATTCATTTATTTATTTATTTATTCATTTATTTTTCTATCTATCTATTCATTGTTTTATATCGAGGATGATGGAATAAGCTCTATGGAGAAAGAAAGAAAGAAAGAGAGAGAGAGAGAGAGAGAGAGAGAGAGAGAGAGAGGAGAGAGAGAGAGAGGAGAGAGAGAGAGAGAGAGAGAGAGAGAGAGAGAGAGAGAGAGGAGAGAGAGAGAGAGAGAGAGAGAGAAACTTGAAAACTTTTTTTTTTATTCAAAGAGGGTAATAGAATGCACAAAGAGAGAGAGAGAGAGAGAGAATTGAATTGAATTGAATTGAATTGAATAAATTTTATTTTAAGAGGGTAATGGCATAAGCAAACATGCTTTTTTACAACCAGCCTCTGGGCATAAAAGAACACAAATAACCAACAATCAAGAAAACCAACCTCTCAACCAAAGAATGAACAATTTCTTTTTTGAAGAATACGGGGGAAAATCAAAACAAAGAATATAATTATTAGGAATACAAATTTAAATACCAGACAGGAGAGTATAGGGAAGGAGAGAGAGAGAGAGAGAGAGAGAGAGAGAGAGAGAGAGAGAGAGAGAGAGAGAGAGAGAGAGAGAGAGAGAGAGAGGAGAGGGGGGGGGGGAGACAGAGAGAGAGATTCATTTATTTATTTATTTATTCTTTTATTTATTCTTTTATATCGAGGATAACAGAATAAGCAATCAAGTGCTTTTTTTCATCCGGTCCCCGTGTGTCTGCAGTTTTGTAAATATTGTCATCTGTTCCCACCGGCACACGATGGCCTACTCTTACGAAAAGAGAGAGAGAGAGAGTCAGTCAGACAGACAGACAGACAGACAGACAGACAGACAGACAGACAGACAGACAGACAGACAGACAGACAGACAGACAGACAGAGAGGTACATGGAGAGCTTTTAAGAAAGAAAAAAAACACACACTTGCATGTCTGATTTTTCTCCCGTGCTTTTTATGTCCACCATTTGAGAAGAAATGTCAGTCTTTGATCTCGCCTCTGCATTTGACAAGAGGAAAAAGGAAATAAGTTATCAGTGAACTCTGCAGAAACATTGATCTGCCTGGCTGTCTGGCTGTCCACTTCAAGAAAATGGCCAGGAATTTTGGCCCCCCAAAAAGACACACAAAGACAATCACAAGAAAAAGACCAAGATAGACATGTAAGCAATGATCAGAACGCAGACAGACGGACAGACAGACAGACAGACAGACAGACAGACAGAGACAAGGCAAGGCAAGGCAAGGCAAGGCAAAGTCTTTTATTCGAGGGATAATAGATAAGCACTCGTGTGCTTTTTTACATCCAGTCCCCGCCCTTTTCAGGGATACATCAAGTTGAAAATATACTAAACAATAAGACTTTACGCAGTACCAAACAACACACAAGAATAAAGGACACTATATATGATAAGGTAATAAAATGCACTCTTTCAGAAGACAAAAATCAGAAGTCACAATAAAAAAATTTGATTATGGAAAAAAAGAAAAGCGTTAGTAGATAAGGAGCAAACAAGAGAACAAAATGAAATAAACAACCGAAAACATCAATCCACCACTATCTATCAAAAATTGTACATGTAATATAAATCATACATTTGGATAAAAGGGGAATTTTTTTTAAAAACTAGCATCCTTATTGGAGGGGGGGGGGGGGAGACATACTACCAATAAAATTATTTTTAAAAAAAGAAAAAAACCCATAAAACATCCTAGATGTTTAAAAAAAATAGGCAGAGATAGATAGATAGATAGATAGATAGATAGATAGATAGATAGAGAGAGAGAGAGAGAGAGAGAGAGAGAGAGAGAGAGAGAGAGAGAGAGAGAGAGAGAGAGAGAGAGAGAGAGAGAGAGAGAGAGAGAGAGAGAGACGAGAGAGAGAGAGAGAAGAAAGCGAGAGAGAGAGAAGAGACAGAGAAAGCGAGAGAGAGAGAGAGACAGAGAAAGCGAGAGAGAGAGGAGGAGGGGAGTCAGAGACAGAGGCATAGAGACAGAGATAGAGAGACAGAAAAAGAGACAGGGACAGAGACACAGAGAGAGGCAGAGACAGAGACAAAGACACAGAGAGTGAGAAAAGACAGACATACAGAGAGAGAATGATGTCGACAATGACAGAGAGAGATATAGAGAGACAGACAAACAAGAGAATAGACAATTGATGGAAACACTAGCAGAGCTAGAGCCAGACCACAGAGCAGAAAGAAGAGACAGAAGACGGTTCAAACACAGACGTGAAGAAGAAACAATGGGTGTGGCAAAGACAGGCAAAGAGGGGAGGGGAGGGGGGAAGAAGGGGGTAGGGGGGGGGAGGAGAGGAAGGAGAGAAGGTTGTCTGTCACACAGAGAAAAGTCAGTGCTCTCCTTTCTTGGATTTTATCACATCCCTCAGCCAATGACCTCTTGTCTGTACTGCCGTCCTTCTAATATGACCACTGGTTATTTCTAACGGTTTTCTGTCTTTTTTCTTACTGATATCACCATTGGTTATTTCTAACGGTTTTTCTTTGTCTTTTTTTCTTACTGATATCACCACTGGTTATTTCTAACGGTTTTCTGTCTTTTTTTCTTACTGATATCACCATGGTTATTTCTCAAAGGTTTTCTGTCTTTTTTTCTTACTGATATTACCACTGGTTATTTCTAACGGTTTTGCTGTCTTGTTGTCCATTGATATTACCACTGGTTATCTCTAACGGTTTTCTGTCCTTTTTCTTACTGATATCACCATTGGTTATTTTTAACGGTTTTCTGTCTTGCTGTCTTGACATCACCACTAGTTATTTTCACGGTTTTCTGTCTTGTCCTTCTGATTATTTCAATACTGGTTATTCCTAACGGTTTTCTGTCCTTTTTCTTTCATATACCCCTGGTTATTTCTAACGGTTTTCTGTCCTTTTTCCCTTCTCATATAACCACTGGTTATTTCTAACGTTTTTTGTCTTGCTGTCCTTCTGATATTATCAACACTGGTTATTTCTAACCATCTTCTGCCTTGCTGTTTTCTAATATTATCAACTGGTTATTTCTAACCATCTTCTGCCTTCGTCTTTTGATATTATCAACACTGGTTATTTCTAACCATCTTCTGCTTGCTGTCTTCTTAATATTATCAACACTGTTTATTTCTAACCATCTTCTGCCTTGCTGTCTTTTGATATTATCAACACTGGTTATTTCTAACCATTTTCTGCTTGATGTCTTTTGATATTCTATCACATGGTTATTTCTAACCATCTCCTGCCTTGCTATCTTTTGATATTATCACATGGTTATTTCTAACTTTTTTTCTCTTGTTGTTTTGATATCCCACAGATTATTTGTAATGGTTTTCTGTCCTTTTTTCCCTTTTTTGATTTCACAACATATTTTTTCTAATGGTTATTCTGTCTTTTTTCCCTGTTTGATTTCACCACAGAGTATTTCTTATGGTTTTTGTCCTTTTTTCCTTTTGATTTCACCACTAGATTATTCTAAAGTTTTCTACAACTTCTTTCTACTGCCTGTTTGTTTTTTTTCTACTTCCCTTATGTTTCATTTCGTCTACGTTCTTTATTTCCTTCTCCTTAATTACGGGGACAATATTACCTAGCAGAAGGTACCTTTTATGTGTTGGTTTTATGTAAACTTGATATGAATGTATTTACATATTTTTGGCAGGAATTAGATGAATAGCATTAATTTCTAATGAATTTAGAAATTGACATAAATATGTTAGGTTAATAAAAAAAATAAAAAAATTAAGTACGGCCGCTTTGAAATCACATGGTCCTTTCTCCCACCATTCACACTAAACATTAATCAGAAGTCTTAACATGCAGTACAGCAACATCAATAACAATCTCCAAGTCATTAATATATATATATATAATAACATTGAAATCTAAATGTCATACCTACATATTTTTTTCACCAACTTAGAAGCTAGGACTTTAGTTCAGCTTTTGCAGATTTATGAAAAAATAAGTGTGCAAAGAATGAAAACCAGTAGCCAAACAAACTGACAAACAGACACACAAAGAATTGACGGGCAGATAGACAGACAGGCAACATAGCCATCTAGGTAGGCAACCATCACACGACAGACTGAAGACAGACAAATAGAGTTGCGGCAGAAAGACAGACAAGAGACAGAACAGACAGGCAAACAACCATCTAGGCAGGCAGACAAAACACGACACACAGACAGACAGACAGGCGACAGACACAAAACGACAGGCAGTCAAGCAGGCAGAGCTGGAGATGGCTATTGTTTCAAGAAATAAACACCCATAGTGTGGCCGTTTCCATGACATTAATCTTTTATGATCAGACATCTTGTGGAAAAATACTCATCTCTCCACACCACTGACAGATACACAAGAGCCATACTCCCTTTTTTTTTTTTTTTTTTAAATAAAAGTGCATTCTTTGATTTGCCCCTGCCACGGGAAATAACTTTCCAGTGTAGCCTGAACAGCAGTGAACCTGGAGACAGACAGACAGACCGACTCCTTGCTGACAATGGAGCTCTTTTCCACACCCCCAGGAAACAAACGCAACCACAAAACATGACAAAGACAGATGTTCATAATACAACGCTCCAAAGAAAGGAAAACACAAAGGAAACAAAAGTCATCTTTTGTATCATAGAAACATACTTGTTTATGTTGCTTCAATTTTTACTTGCAGCCTACGTGATTTATTCTCGTTTTGTAGATAAATAGTCATATAATGATACCACTAGATCTTCCCTCGAAGACCTGTCAGTATAAATAACCATTCCCACCACCTTCTGGAAATTGTGTGCTAGGAATTCCCTGGTTTGTGATAATCGTCTCTTTAGTTTTTACCTGGTTCCTTCTCTTCCTGTTATCTCCTTATTGTCTATTTTCTGCCTTTATGGGTTCATTCTCCTGACTGTTTTTTTTCCTCCAGAAAGACTTAAACTATAACATTCTCTCCCACGCGAAAGTGGGATATACATACAAGGCCTGGCTTGGCTTGTAAAGCGCTAAGCAGCAGCACCAGTGCATTTTCGCCCATATGACAGACAACAATAGTCGCTGTCTGAGCGTCCGACAAAAGAAGAAGAATAAACTAGAGTCTAAAAGAGAAACTGAGAGTGAGAAAGACAAGGCACAATGGAGGACAGGAGGGAAGGGGGGAGGGGGGAGATAACAGCAAAAGGAGAGGGGGATCAACTCAACAGAGCCGAGCCAGACCTGTCCTTTCTTCGGCTGTAGTCTGCTGCTGTCTGGCTGTGTGTACAGTCTGTCCTCCCTGTCTGTCTTGTCTGACCATAGCAAAGGCCTCTTCCCTTAACTTCCCGCCATCCCTGTCTCTCCTCCTCTGTCTATTCACTGCCTTCTCTCTCCTTCTCTTTCTCCATCTGTGCTGTTTCTTTCTCCTTAATCAAGTGCTTTTTTTTTCTTTTTCTTAACTTGCAATGTTTGTCACAATTTGGTTTTTCTGTCACTTTGTACTTGATAGATCGAAATGTGGGAAAGCAGTCTTTCAACCCTTTGTACTTTTTTGGTTTGTTTTTTAATACATTTTCTTCGAAGAAAGAAAATCCAGCGTCCGCAATCCTATTAAAATTTATGGTGAAATAGCTTTTTTTTTTTTTTAAAATAGGCACAATATCAACAGAACAGCATCCCTCCTTTTTTGAATTCCCATAATGCAAAAAAATATACATCTTGATCAAGAGCATTGCCATCACTATTCTTGGCGTTAATGTCGCTAGTTATGTCATAGATGACAATGGCAGCCGGAAGAACAATGATATGAATTATGAAAAGTCAAGCTCACGTTTTAGAGGATAACTGCAATTATAAAAATGAAGTAGCACCATCCTCCTATCTACCCCCCCCCCTCCCTGCCCCCCTTAAACAACAAGTACTCTTTTTTTAAACAAACAGAAGATACTTCCATATAAAAACACACGCATTTTCATTCTTTATTCCTTCTAAATTTATTCCAACGCTTAGGTTTTGTCCTTTAACCTAGCGAATAAGAAGAGGACAAGAAACGCCACTCTTCTCTGTTTCTGTAGACAGACTTATTCCTTGTGTCTAATTCAGTGTTTCTTTCAAAGCAGTCGAAAATAACAGAAAGGTACAATCAGTAACTACAATGAATTTTGTTCTTTGTATCAAGTCATTTCCGTTAAGGGTAGTACTTTTTTTCACTTGTTCATCCGTTGTGTCTGATTTCGCAGAACGAGGTTCACTTTCCTTCGGTGAAGAGAACACGATTTTTAATGGGCATCACAGCCCCTATCCTGTTCTGCTACTACATTATAGATAGGAGATCCTGTTGAGCAGAGAAAGAACACTTTAACTCCATCCATATTCATGTGACTGTTTTATCTGCGACATCGCATAGACATTTTCTGAGAGAATATTGCATACATAATTCGTTTCGTTGAGGCAGCCATTAAAGTTCCGGTTGCGCTACAAACTCGGATATTCCAGAGTGACTTTTACCGCAGACCAGCTACAGCTATAGTTTCGCGTTTCCAATAATTTCATCTACGAAAATACTGGACCTAAGAGTTGATGCGTCTGTGTTTGATAGTGTGGATCTTATTTCACTTTGACTTTTGTTCTATTCTGTTCGTTGTGATCGATATTTTCCTATTTTTGTTTTATTCTTTTATTTCGAGGATAATGGAATAACCACTCATGTGCTTTTTTTCATCCAGTCCCCGTGTGTATGCAGCTTTGTCAATTCTGTCATCCGTTCCCACCGGCACACGAAGGCCTACTCTGTGTGTGTGCACGCACGTGCGTTTGCGAGAGTGTGTGTGCGCAAGTGTGATAGAGACAGACAGGCACACACTCGTGCGCGCGCGCGCACACACACACACATACACACACAATCTCTCTGTCGTCTGTCTCGTCTGTCTGTCTTCTCTTCCTCCTGTCTCTTCTCTCTCTCTGTCTGTCTTCTCTGTCTCTCTCTCTCCTCTCTCTCTCTCTCTCTCTCTCTCTCTCTCCTCTCTCTCTCTCTCTCTCTCTCTCTCTCTCTCTCTCCACCACACACACCACACACACACACACACACACACACACACACACACACACACACCAAGATTAAACCACACAAAAAGGCGGAAAATAAAAGCAGAGCTCAAGAAACTTAGTTACGCCAAGAAGACAGACACTCAGACCGGACAGATAGATAGATAATAGATAATAGATAGATAGATAGATAGATAGATAGATAATAATAGATAGATAGATAGATAAATAGATAAATAGATAGATAGATAGATAGATAGATAGATAGATAGACAGACAGACAGACGACAGACAGACAGACAGACGACAGACAGACAGACAGACAGACAGACAGACAGACCGACAGACAGACGAGAGGCAGACAGACAGACCGAGAGACTGACCGAGAGACAGACCGAAAGACAGACCGAGAGACAGACAGACAGATCGAGAGACAGACAATTGAGAGACAGACAGACAGACAGGCAAACAGATCGAGAGACAGACAAGACCGAGAGACAGACCGACAGACCGACAGACCGACCGACAGACAGACAGACAGACAGACAGACAGACAGACAGACGGGGGTAAGGGATAGCCTAGTGGTCAGAACATTGCGCTCACAATTTGACGACCCGAGTTCGATTCCCGGTCGGGGGGATTTTTCTCCCGGAGTTAACATCAGTGCTGACTCCACTCTCCCCAAAAAGTCTTTCGGGTGAGACTGTAAACCGAGGCCCCGTGTGCAAATGCACGCAGCTAGAACATCTTGCGCACACGTTAAATCCTGTTCAGCTTTTCGTAAGAGTAGGCCATTGTGTGCCGGTGGGAACAGATGACAATATTTACACAACTGCATACACACGGGTACTGGATGTAAAAAAAAAAGTACATGAGTGCTTATTCCATCATGCTCGATAGAAAAGAATAAGTCAAATCAAATCAAATCAAACAGACAGACAGTCAGCTGTACAATGCCACGAAGACAGGCCAAAAAAAGCCACAGACCCGAAAGCCAGCCGAACAACAGAGCAAGGGAGATGACTCGGGGATCGATTCGACATTAAAGCATTTGAGGAGCTGGGGCCGCCGTCCTTAGCTTTGAAATCAGCCATTTTCTCATCAACCCCCACCCCCCACTACCCCCGTTCCCTACCCCCCCCCTCCCTCCTCCCCCTTCCCTACATTCACATTGCTGACTCTCCATTCTCCTGTTGTTATCGTAGTTGTTGTTGTTGTTGCTGTAGCTGTTGTTGTTGTTGTTGTTGTTACTGGTGGTGGTGGTGGTGGTGGGTGGTGGTGGTGGTGGTGGTGGTGGTGGTGGTGGTGGTGGTGCTGTTGTTGCTGTTGGTGTTGTAGTTGCTGTTGCTGTTGAAGTTGTTAATGTTGTTGTTGTTGTTGTTGTTGTTGTTGTTGTTTCTTCTTCTTCTTCTTCTTCTTCTTCTTCTTCTTCTCCTTCTTCTTCTTCTTCTTCTTCTTCTTCTTCTTCTTCTTCTTCTTCTTCTTCTTCTTCTTCTCCTTCTTCTTCTCCGTCTTCTTCTCCGTCTTCTTCTTCTTCTTTGCAATTCTTCTTCTCCTTCTTTCCTTCTTCTTTTCCTCTCCTCCCCCTCCTCCTCCTTTCTTCTCCTTCTTCTTTTTCTCCTCCTTCTCCTCGTCCTTCTTCTTCTTCGTCCCCTTTTTTTCTATTTTTTCTCCTGTGTTCTCTTAGTTTTTCTATCTCTGTGTTATTTCTCTTTTTATCTCTTCATCATCCTGCTCAATTTACTCTATTACTTACTTGTTTTTCTATATAGTCCACATTGTCTCCCCCTTTCCCCGATCTGTAGGTAACAACACCCTGTTTCTAAACTCTGACTACAAATTTATCAATAAAGTTTAAATTCTCGCACTCCGATGTTTACAATATATAATATATTATGATAATACCGGAACAACTATTAATTTTTGTCAAAACAGATCTCAGAGTAACGCGCGAACTGAGGTCATTGTTTCAGACTTTTGTATCAATCTACATATAAGTTCAGTTTTCTTAAACTTTGTGAAAAAGGAAAAAAAAACGAAAAAAAACCACAATCGATATGATTCAAATCCTCAATATCTAATGTTAACATCATCCAGTTTTTCTTTACCCTGGTTAAAACTATCCTGCACACACACACACACACACACACACACACACACACACACACACACACACACACACACACACACACACACACACACACACACACACACACAAATTTCTGCAGACAAGTCAAGTTCTCCACATCACCATCCATTCTTTTATATACTCTACACGTTATTATACCCTTACAACCCCAATCCTGACCTTCCCCTTTCGGTCTATCTCCGTTTCTTTTTCATTTCATTTCTTGTGTGTTTGATATCACAAGTTGCGAAGGAATGTCAAATGAAATAAAACATCTTCACAATTTATTTTGGAAACGGAGACATGGAAAACTTTCAGCGTGGGAAGGGATAAAAAGCACAAACCAACAAAGAAAATACCTTCCAAAAACAGACATAGGCATGCAAATAAACAAAGACACAAACACACACACATACACACACACACATCAAAAGCAAAAAGAAGAAGACGAAGACGAAGACGAAGACGAAGAAGAAGAAGAAAGAAGAAGAAGAAGAAGAAGAAGAAGAAGAAGAAGAAGAAGAAGAAGAAGAGGAGGAGGAGGGGGAGGGGGAGAGGGAGGAGGAGGAGAAGAAGAAGACGAAGACGACGACCGACGACGACGACGACGACGAAGAAGAAGAAGAAGAAGAAGAAGAAGAAGAAGAAGAAGAAGAAGAAGAAGAAGAAGAAGAAGAAGAAGAAGAAGAAGAAGAAGAAGAAGACGACGACGACGACGACGACGAAGAGGAAGAAGAAGAGGAAGAAGAAGAGGAAGAAGAAGAAGAAGAAGAAGAACAAGAACAAGAACAAGAATAAGAACAAGAACAACAAGAACAAGAACAAGAAGAAAGGAGAAGGAAGGATAGAAGAAAAAAAAGCACGGAAAGAAGAAGCGAAGCGCCAACACAAAGGGAGGACCATGGCTTTGAAATGAAGGGAGATCAAGGATTTCTCCAGGCCGCTTTCGGCACCGTGCTGTGGAGCAGAAAATGTCCATCTCTTCGGCTTCACTGCCGCTGCCAAGGGAGCCAACCCACCGCTGCCAGCTCGCATCTCCTTGCCCGGAAGCTGATTGCGGAGTTGTGTTCCCGGATATTATGAGGGCAAAGGGAGACAACTAAGCAGTAAACTTGCCGGATGCACAGATCTCTGCGCGTATATTGTCCGGAGTTTGGGTGTGGGGCACATACATCATAAATGGCTGGGAGGGTAGGGGTGGGGGTAGGGGGTGGGGTGGGGTGGGGGGGTGGGGGGGTGGGGGGTGGGGGGGTGGGGGTGGGGGCTTGCTGTGGCGAATATTGTCTCTTCCCTGGCTGTGTGTGTGTGTGTGTGTGTGTGTGTGTGTGTGTGTGTGTGTGTGTGTGTGTGTGTGTGTGTGTGTGTGTGTGTGTGTGTGTGCGTGGTTTTCAAGTTGTGTGTACAGTGTGGAGTGTGTCTGCGCTGCAGGTCTGTATGTCTGTCTCTGTAGCTGTCTGCATTTTCCCGACCTTTTTTTCCCTTCTTCTGCGCCTTCATCCTGCTTATCATGCACACACGTGTGTGTGTGTGTGTGTGTGTGTGTGTGTGTGTGTGTGTGTGTGTGTGTGTGTGTGTGTGTGTGTGTCTGTGAGAGAGAGAGAGAGAGAGAGAGAGAGAGGAGGAGGAGGAGGAGGAGGAGAGAGAGAGATTTGATTTGATTTGATTTGATTTATTCTTTTATATCAAGGATAATGGAATAAGCACTCTTGTGGTTTTTTTACATCAGTCCCCGTGTGTATGCAGTTTTGTAAATGTCATCTGAGAGAGAGAGTGAGAGAGGAGAGAGAGAGAGAGAGAGAGAGAGAGAGAGAGAGAGAGAGAGGGAGGGAGGGAGAGAGAGGGGAGAGAGAGAGAGAGAGAGAGAGAGAGAGAGAGAGAGAGAGAGAGAGAGAGAGAGAGAAGAGAGAGAGAGAGAGAGAGAGAGAGAGAGAGAGAGAGGAATGACAGCCAGCCAGACCGACTGACAGACAAACAGAACAGACAAAAAAGGCATGTACATAAACAGAGTTTGTTCAACTGTATGTTATATACAAATATATATATATATATGAGCAACACCCAAGTCTGCAATCAAAATATACCAGAAAGACATGTGTCTAAATCATCACAGTGGACGGGTGCTAGCAAAAGGTAACAAGTAGTAAAAACCCGTCCAAAAAGTTTGTTCACGACACAGAAACTCTAACGGAATCCACACCTTTATGGACTCGAACAGGGAAGAACAGAATTGCTTACTTTCATAGCTCGCTGTGCGCGTTAGCATGACAACAACAACACAACACAACACACACAAAAGTAAATACACACAGACGATCCTGGCCAGATCTACTTTTCCTGATACTCTCATATCCTGAAATCCGTCTGTGCAGGCAAACTGCCTCCTAACCCAAGATGGAGCCCATTCTTCATCCTTCCCCACATACACTACACTTCAATGCAGCTGCCACAGAGAATGGGGGTAGGGGTGGTGGGGAGGGGGGTTGTCTTCATCCTGCTTTTGCCTAGGTGAACAGTTCAGGGTTGGTTGCGCAACTTCCTGAACAAACAAAACTTCATCTAATAAACGAAAATGTCTTTCTGTATCGCGTTCGTTACACAGACACACAGGGGTAGACACAGACACAAACTCACAGACACAGACACAACACACACACACACACACATATATATATATATATATATATATATATATATATATATATATATATATATATATATATATATATATATATATATATATACAGTATATATAAAAAAAAATATATATATATATATACAGTATATATAAAATATATATATATACAGTATATATATATATACACAGTATATATATATATATATATATATATATATATATATATATATATATTATATATATATATATATATAATATATATATATATATACACACACACACACACACACACACACACACACACTAATTTTCCCATTTGTGACGCTCCACCACGGAATGAGTCGCTTAGCACCTGACCCACTTTTCCGCTAGGAGCTAGTTTATGCAGGTGGGGGTCAAGTTGTCGAATTTGAGATTTTGATTGATTATAAAACTAAAGCCATTTTCCTACCTTGTGCTGAAATATCAAGGCGTAATTTTGTTTCTCTTTGCTTTAAAAACATATTTCAAAATATCCAAGCCCTCCTTCTGACCACCTATTACGATGCAAAACTGGTCCATTTCTCATTTTGCCACTTTCTACAGTCTACTAATTCAATTTTTAAGAAGTGTTCATACAGTTGTCCCATTTTCAATCTGTTTTCTGTATTGAATAGCTTATTTATCGCAAATTAAAAACATAAAAATAACTATTAATTGACCTCTGGTGCAATGCGACTCATTATGTGGTGAAGCGTCACATTTGTCTTTTTGCTGCCAATGGTCAACTGTTCAAAATGTGTATGCGTTTAATAATTTATTTATCTATGTATATCTATTT
>CM060339.1:15499532-15502032 GCA_030674155.1 Stramonita haemastoma
CTGATTTCTATCACCATCAAAGCGCCTCTTTGTCACTGGCATCGGTGTAAAAGACTCCTCCTGGCTTCTTTCGATTATCTGCCATTTATAACGCTGATCTGATGCTTTTAGTTCCAAGGACGAGTATGCAGTTTTCAGTTGTGATTCAGTTGCCTCCCCTTAATAAGCCATATTCAACTCGACATTTGTTCTCAATGTTGGTACACGTTTTTTTTGTATTGTTAATGCCTTTGAAAGTGTATTTTGTGTTCCAGTGTAGCGGGGGGGGGGGGGGGGGGAGGGGGAAGAAAAATGAAAGAAAGACAAAACAAACATACACCCCACACACACACAACACACACACACACACACACACACACACACACACACACACACACAACACACACACACACACACACACACACAGAGAAAACAAACACACACACACACCACACACACACACACACACACACACACACACCACACACACACACACACACACACACAATTGCCTCGCAATTGACGACCGGGTTCGATCCGGTCAGATCTTATTCCACGGACGAGTAACATCAGTGCTACTCACTGCCCCTAAAAGCCATTCGATGAACAAAACCAGGCTGTTGGAACGCAGCAGAATCGCAGAAGTTAATCCAGTGCGCGGCATAGAAGCAGGCAGGGGCGGAGGACAGAAGACAAGATAACAGACAAACAGACATACCACACAGACACACGACGAACACACATACAACACATCACAACTCGAACAAACACACAAACACTACACACACAAAAAACAACAACACACACACACACACACACACACCACAACACAACAACACCGACACACAACAGTACACAGGCGAAATTGCGCTCGCAGATTGACGACCGGGTTCGATTCCGGTCGAAGGAGATTTCCCCTGGAGTAAACATCAGTCTTACTCCACTCGCCAAAGTCCTTCCGATGAGACTATAAACCGAGGCCTCGTGTGCAACGCACGCAGAAATCTTGCGCACACGTTAAATCCTGTGCTGCTTTTCATAAAGCAGGCTATTGTGTGCCGGTAGGACAGATGACAAGATTTAAAAACTGATACACACAGGGACTGGACGTAAAAAGTACATGAGCGTTATTCCATTATCTCGACATATAAATAAAATTTATTAAAAAAAATAATAAATACACAAAACATATCAAGACATAAAAACGAAAAAAGTACAGAAGAGAGAGAAGAGAGAGAGAGAGAGAGAGAGAGAGAGAGAGAGAGAGAGAGAGAGAAGAAGAGAGAGAGAGAGAAGAGAAGAGAGGAGAGAGAGAAGAGAGAGAAGAGAGAGGAGAGGAGAGAGAAGGGGGGGGCAGACAGAGAGACAGACAGAAACTAGATTGAAGAATAGAAACTCAGACACAGAGAAAAGAGAGAAAAAAAATAGAAAGAAGATAATGAATAGAGAAGAAGAGAAAGAAAGAAGAAAGAAAGAGACAGAAAAAACAGACAGAAACAGACAAGACAGAAGAGACAGAGAAAGGCACAGAGAGAGAGAGAAGAGACAAAAAGAGAGGGGGAGAGGGAAAGATCAGAGAGAGAAATAGATTGACAGAAAGAACTACAAAGACACAGAGGCAACAAGGGAAAAAAAAGAAGTAATGATGATATTGACATTGTGAAGACACAGGGGAATAGGAAGAGGACAGAAGAGAAGAAAGAGAAGGAAAGATAAGAAAAGAAAGAAGAAAGAAAGAAAAGAAGAAAAGAAAGAAAGAAAGAAAGACAGACAGAAAGAAAGAAAGAAAGAGAGGACAGATTGCCATTGTGGTCCGAGGCAGAGAGGTGGACAGTGCAGGTCCTTTGTCCAACTGACCAGACAAAAGGACCACAGGACATGATGCTCTTCCGTTCCTGCCCTCCCCCTCCCTCCCTTGCTCTCCTCCCTCCCTCCTCCTGTCTCCATCTACGTCACTGCCCTTTTATGAATTGACCACCTCTGGATGATTGTGTGTGTGTGTGTGTGTGGGGGGGGGGGGGGGGTTGTGGTGTGTGTGTGTGTCTGTGTGTGTGTGGGTGGGTGGGTGGGATTGTGGGTGGGTGGGTGGGGTGTGGGTGTGTGTGTGTATGTGTGTGTGTGTGTGTGGGTGGGGTGGGTGTGGTGTTTTGTGGTGTGTGTGTGTGTGTGTGTGTGTGTGTGAGTGTGTTTGAAGTTGTGTGTGTGCTGTTGTTATTGTTTGTTTGTTGTGTGTTTGTGGTGTGTGCAGGTGTGTGTTGGTGTATGTGTGTGTGTGTATGTGTGTGTGTGCTTTGTATGTGTGTGTGTGTGTAGGGGGGGTGTGTTGTGTGTGTGTGTGTTGTGTGTTTGTGTTTGTGTTTGTGTGTGTGTGTGTGTGTGTGTGTGTTGTACGCGTGTGTGTTTGTGGGTGTGTGTTTGTGTTTGTGTTTTGTGGGTGTGTGTGTGTGTGTGTGTGTGTGTGTGTTGTGGTGTGTGTGTGTGTGTGTGTGTGTGTGTGTGTGTGTGTGTGTTTGTACACGTG
>CM060339.1:15512032-15514532 GCA_030674155.1 Stramonita haemastoma
GTGGCGACATACTCTCCCAAAGGAGAGCAGCCCATATCTCACGCAGAGCAATCCACTGAGACTTATCTCTCCTCTCTTCTCCTGTCCTCTCCCCTCCCTCTCCCCCATCCCCTTCCCCCTCCTCTCCTCTCCTCCCCTCCCCTTCCCTCCCTTTCCTTTTCTATTACATCCACTCCCCAGAAAGCCCTTCCGATGCGACTATAAACCGAGTACCCGTCTGCACACGCATCCACACACGTCAAAACCCGTTCTGCTCTTTAAAAGATCAGGCCTATATGTGCCAATAAAAGCGAAAGACAAACACATATGTATGTATGTATGATGTATGTATGTATGTATGTATGTATGTATGTATGTATGTATGTATGTATGTATGTATGTATGTATGTATGTATGTATGTATGTATGTATGTATGTATGTATGTATGTATGTATGTATGTATGTATGTATGTATGTATGTATGTATGTATGTATGTATGTATGTATGTATGTATGTATGTATGTATGTATGTATGTATATATTATATATATAATATATAACCCTATGCGTTGTGTTTAGACATCATTCCCGAAGTCAGAGTTGTGGCTGCCTTAATGGTGGGCAAAAATTAATCGGTCGCATAAACAAAATCTCACTTTTGGTGAAACACGGAGCTTCAGCCGAGGAACAAATAACTTTGCTTCATTCGTGTACTCAAAGCGGAGGAGAAATTGTTAACACTGAATAGACCACTTTGCTTATCAAGCTAAAAAGAACCCATACTGTAGACTGACTGTAAACTATTAGTATTCACACTACCATATAAAAACATCGTATTACCAGATGTAGTTGGGAGGAGTTTTGTTCCCTTTTTCCTAGTTTTGTGGTGTGTATGAAACTGACTGTTGCTAAGTGCTGAGGCACTGGCGTCTTCTGTGATGTGAAATACTGTTGTCCGTGTGTGCAATGTGTTTTTGTCAGAAAATGCTACATTTACGGCAAGTGCGTTTATGAATCTATATGCTTTTATATTTCTCTCTCTCTCTCTCTCTCTCTCTCTCTCTCTCTCTCTCTCTCTCTCTCTCTCTCTCTCTCTCTCTCTCTCTCTCTCTCTCTCTCTCTCTCTCCTCCCTCCCTCCCTCCTCCCTCCCTCCCTCCTCCCTCCCTCCCTTCTGTCTGTCTGTCTGTCTGTCTGTCTGTCTGTCTGTCTGTCTGTCTGTCTGTCTGCCCTGTCTGTCTGTCTGTCTGTCTGTCTGTCTGTCTGTCTGTCTGTCTGTCCGTCTCCGTCCGTCTCGTCCGTCTCGTCCGTCCTCGTCGTCCTCCGTCCGTCCGTCCGTCCGTCGTCCGTCGTCCGTTCTTTACATCTTTGTCTGTCTGTCCGTCCATGTGTCTGTCTGTCTGTCTGTCGTCTGTCTCTCTGTATGTCCTTCTCTCCGTCTGTTCGTAATATCGAAGGCAATAGTATACAAATAAAACATTTTCCATAATGCTATTAGAGATTTTTAAACAAATCTGCAGGCAAATCATGATGTGACAAGGGAGACGACACTACCTGTTCACAAAAATACCCGTTTACCCGTAAACAAGCCCTGAAAAAAAAAGAACAGCATCCATAAATGACGTCAGTGCTTAAAACATGTACGCACGTAACGTATTCTTGCATTCCTTAGATATTTCGATATACTTGAATATATCTTCAACATAATATATTGAACTCTTACACTCTTAACCAAAATCAATAATAAACAACACATCAAATCAGGAAAAAAACGGTTTCCTCTTGCTAAAATAGCAAAATGATATTCGCAAAGCTAAAAGCAAGTGCATGTTCTCCCTGCAAAAGTTGATATTTTACAGGGTTTTTTTTACGGAGCTGGCTAGGAAAGGGAGATAATTCTGGGGAAAGAGACTAGGGATAGCAGGAATCATATTGCCTGCATTTTTTTTTTTTATGTCTGAACCCTCTGCTGTAGTTTTCCATAAAACAATGTGGGTGGATAGAGGCACGAGAAACCTTGGAGAAAGCTCAGACTTGATTAAAAGGCAGCACCAGCAGTAGCAGAAGTAAAAGTAGTGTAGTAGTAGTAGTAATAGTAGTAGTAGTAGTAGTAGTAGTAGTAGTAGTAGTAGTAGTAGTAGTAGTAGTAGTAGGAGGAGGAGTAGAGGAGGAGGAGGAGGAGGAGGGGTAGTAGTAGTTAGTAGTAGTAGTAGTAGTAGTAGTAGTAGTAGTAGTAGATAGTAGTAGTAGTAGTAGTAGTTAGTAGTAGAAGTAGTAGTAGTACTATCAGTAGTAGTAGTAGGAGTAGGAGTAGTAGTAGTAGTAGTAGTAGTAGTAGTAGTATGTAGTAGTATAGTAGTAGTATGTAGTAGCGAGTAGTAGTAGTAGTAGAGTAATAGTAGTAGAAGTAGTAGTAGTTAATAAGTAGTAGTAGAGTAGTAGTTGTAGTTGTAGTAGTAGTAGTAGTAGGTAGTAGAGAGTAGAGTAGTAGGAGTAAGTAGTAGTAGAGTAGTAGTAGTAG